>CM052892.1:30965608-31100724 GCA_028534135.1 Potos flavus
GCTCTCCAGGTGTGGACTGGGAGTCGGGGACCTCCCAGATCTCAGTCCCGAAATGCCCCTCTAGGGACGCGGAATGGGGGTGCATAGGGAAGCCGCTAAGGCGTTGCGAGGACCGTAGTGCTTACTGTCGCGGCACGAGGGAGACAGCTCCATCCCGCATCACCGAGGGTCGGGGCTCTCCCCACTTCGGCCTGAGCCCCCCAAACACCTCAGGCTCCGAGTGCACCGCCTTCTGCTCCCCACTGACACTGGGCTCCAAGGGCATCTGTCTTCTTCTCTTGCCATACCCTCTGGCGCGAATCGGGGTTGGAGCCTGGCACTCACCCCCCTAACCTCCCAACCCTGCGTGGGCCCTCCCAGGGAGGCTGCTGCAGCCCTGCTCCGACCTGTGGGCCTGTCCCTCACTGGCTAGCAAAACAAGCCAAATCCCCCACCCCTGAAGTCTGGTTCCAGACCTCTCTCTTCAACTCCCTAACTTCATCCCATGCTCCCAACTAGACTTCTTGATATTCCCCAAACACTCTAGGAAACTTCCCTCCTCACTTTTTGCTGGGGCTGTTTCCCCAGTGTGGGTGCTGACTCATCTCTGCCCATTGGAGTCCTACCTATCCCTCAGGGCCTTTGGGTCCCTTTAACTTCCAGAGGCCCCCACCTTTCTTGACTTTGGGGGCAGTGGTCAGTACACACCCGGCACTGGGGAGACTTGGTCTCAGTCATGGCCCCACCCGTGTGTGAGAAGAGCGCGTGCATGAAGACACAGCCTGGGTCACCTGCGTCACTCCCCAGAGTAACTCGGAGGTAAAGGAAGCTAAATTTAGGTAGCCCCTTTCAATAAATGGGCACTGAAGTGAACTGACTTGCTGACTAGAAGGGGAGAATTTGCAATATCACGGGCTTCGAAAGTCCAGTAACGCTATGATACTCTCTACTTCCTCCTCCTATGTCAGACTTTCAAACTGTGGTAGAGTGTTAGAAAGAGTGGCCTACCCTGAATCAAAGGGATTTTTGGTGTTAGGTGAAGATCCAACCCATTGTGTTGTTCAATGCCCTCTCCCATTTTGCCAAAAAATCCCCACTGAAATGACGAAAACACACCCTGTTCCATATCACCTCTAGAATCTCCAGAAGGCAGTCTCCATTGTAAGGAAAACTTCGAGGCCATGAGCGGAGACAGCTGAGCACAATGGAGCCACTCACTGCCTGCTGAGAGGGACCACTGAGTTTCACTCCCATTTCACCCCCATACAGAGATGAAGGTGGGCTTGGAGGGGATGGGGAGGACAAAATCCAAACTTTAGTGGCATCTTTGGAGTCTGTGTGGGGTGGGATGCTGTAGGCTATAGAGATGGCCTTAGCAGCAGGCTTGTGGAAGGAACAGTGTGCTGAGTGGGGTTAGGGCAGTGCCGAAGTTGCCCCATTCCAAGGGCTGTGGGCTGGTTGGGGGGGAACCATTGCCCAGCTTGTCCCAGCCAGTGCCTAGGCAGCAGACAGAGATGAGAGAAATGGCAAAAAAGGTCAGACACAGGGAGCGGTTGACCCAAGTTATCACTTTTCATTTTATGTCCTATTTAAGAACTCCTTACCTACTCCAAGATCATGAAATATTTCTGTTTTCTAGAAGTTTTGTTTTCTTAAAGATTTTATTGATTGATTGATTGATTGCAACTGGGAGAGGGACAGAGGGAGAGAGAGAAAATCTCAAGCAGACTCCACCCTGAGACAGAGCTAGAAGTGGGGTTTGATCTCATAACCCTGAGATCATGACTTGGGTCGAAACCAAGAGTCGGATGTTGAACCAACTGAAGTACCCAGGTGCCCTTCTTCTGGAAGTTTTAAAGTTTTAGCTCTCATACTCATTCTGATTATGGTGTGTAGTATGAAGTCAGGATTATAACTCTCTCTTGTTATCTGGCATATGAATGCCCAGTTGCTTCAGTATCATTTCTGGAGTCGGCTGTCTGTATGTGGGCTCCCTATTCTGTTCCACTGATCTATGCACATATTTATACACATATTTTTACACTAATACACCCTGTCTCGATTGCTACGGCTTTATAATAAATCTTTTTTTTTTTTTTTTAAGTAGGCTCCATTCCCTTTGTGGAGCCCAGTGTGGGCTCACAACCGTGAGATCGAGAACAGAGCCAACATCAAGAATTGGACGCTTAAGTGACTGAGCCACTCAGGTGCCCCATAATAAATCTTGGTATCAAGTAGTGTAAATCCTCTTCTTTTTCTTTTCAAATTTGCTTTGTTTATTTTACTTTATTTTTTTGTTTTGTTCATTTTAAGTCCTTTGAATTTCCATAGAATCGGCTCATCGATTACTGTAAAACAAACAAACAACCTGCTGGGATTTTGATCGGGATTGTCATGAATACATAGATAAACTTGGGGGGAACTGACCTCTTAATGATATCGAGTTGCTGGTCCATCACCATGGTGTATCTTTCTCTTTATATCTTCTTTAATCTATGTTTTGTGGGGTGTTTGCTCTGTATTTAGTTTTTCCTTCTTGTAATGTCTTTTTCAGATTTGGGGATCAACACTGACCTTATAAAAGTTGGAAAGGGGTCTCTCTACTATTTTCTGGAAGAGTCTGTATAGAATTAGTATTATTTCTTCCTTAAATATTTGCTACAAATCATCAGTGAAGCCATCTAGTCATGGAGGTGTTTTATTCTTTTTGGTGGGAGGGAAGGTTTTCAATTACAAATTCAGCTTTATTGATAGATACAGAACTCTTCAGATTGTCCTCTTCTTCTTGAGTGAGCTTTGGTAACTTGACTCTTTTAAGAAATTTGTGTATTTCATTCACCTAAAGGGTGGAATTTATATGCATGAGGTTGCTAATATTGTTATCATTTAATTGAATGATGTCTAAGGGTGACCCTTTATCAATTCTGATATTGTACCTTCTAAAGGTTTATCAACATAGTTGATCCTCATTATTTGTGGATTCTGTATTTATAAATTCACCTACTTGCTAAGATCTTTTTCTAACCTTAGCAGCAATGGTTCAGTATTCTCTAATGCAGCGTCCCCTGCAATTTTATAGAACATAACTGCTGCAAATCATGAGAATCAATTGATCTTAAAAAAACAGCTTTTTGTTTCACTGATTTTCTCTATTGTTTTCCCATTTACTATTTCATTGATTTTTATATCTCCTACTTCTTTTTTTCCTGTTTACATGGGGTTTAATTTGCTCTTGTTTTTCCGGGTTTTTTTTTTTTAAAGACTTTATTTATTTGCCAGAGAGAAAGTGTGCAAGCACAAGTAGGAGGAGTGGCAGGCAGAGGGAGAAGGAGAAGCAGGCTCCCAACAGAGCAGGGGGAGCCTGATGTGGGACTCAATCCCAGGACCTGGGAACCATGACCTGAGCCAAAGGCAGAAACTTAACCAACTGAACCACCCAGGTGCTCTTACTTTCCAGTTTCTGAAGGGGGGAGCTAAAGTCCAATTTGCCCAACACTGTTTATTGAAGAAACTGTCTTTTTTCCATTGGATATTCTTTCCTGCTTTGTCGAAGATTAGTTGACCATAGAGTTGGGGGTCCATTTCCGGGCTCTCTATTCTGTTCCTTTGATCTATGTGTCTGTTTTTGTGCCAGGACCACACTGTCTTGATGATTACAGCTTTGTAATAGAGCTTGAAGTCTGGAATTGTGATGCCACCAGCTTTGGTTTTCTTTTTCAACATTACTTTGGCTATTTGTGGTCTTTTGTGGTTCCATACAAATTTTAGGATTATTTGTTCCAGCTCTGTGGAAAATGCTGATGGTATTCTGACAGGGATTGCACTGAATGTGTAGATAGCTTCAGGTGCTTCGTGTGCTTTGAAACTTTTTATCTGGAGCATAAACAATGAAAATTCTTGTATCATTTTGATAAATTAACTTATCATTATGAAAGGGCTCTATTTCTGGTAATATTCCTTCCTGTGAAATCTACTCTGTCTGATATTAATGTAGTCATAAAAGTTTTCTTATAATTAGTATTAGTAGATTCATCTAATTTCCTCCCTTTAGCTGTTTTTCCTTGTTTCAGCAACACAGGATACTATTATTTCCATTAGCAGAATGCGATTTGGTCTTTGTTTCATGGAATTATAGCTTTTTTGGCATAAAATTGGATTTTGAGGGGCACCTGGGTGGTTCAGTTGTCTAAGCGTCTGCCTTTGGCTACGTCATGACCCCAGGGTCCTGGGATCGAGCTCCGCGTCAGGCTCCCCACTCAGTAGCCTGCTTTTCCCTTTCCTTCTGCCCTTCTCCCCTTTTTTGTCCTAAAATCTGTTTCCCCAGAACGTGCTGCATCCCGTGACTCAGCCCTTCTCAGTCTAAGCTCTTACATCATTATAAAGTCTTCTCCAAAGTTTAAGATTCAAACTATGCTCTCTCTGTAATAAAATCTTTAAAAAACAATAAATTAAAAAACTTGACTTTGACGTGTTTTGAAGGTTATGTATTTAGAGTGGTAAAGAAATACATAAGATGAAATGTGTACGCATATGCAAAAAATGTATACTTTTGCTTTATTGCAACATTGTTCACACTAAGCCCCTTGTAACCAAATGCTCTGTAAATATAAAAATACAAACTTCACGTGAACAATGTGTGACCTTGGATAAGTTACTTGACTCAGTTTTCTCCTCTGTAAAATGGGAATAGTAATAGTACCTCCCTCATACAATGATTGTGAAGATAAATGAGCTAATGCATGTAAAGTGCTTAGAACAGTTCTTTTTAAAAAAGATTTAGTTATTTGAGAGAGAGAGAAAGCATGTGTAAGAGTCGGGGAGGGGGTAGCGGGAGAGAGAAACTTAAGCAGACTCCATGCTGAGCGTGGAGCCCGACAAGGCTCCATCTCATGACCCTGAGATCGGGGCCCTAAGATCACGACCTGTGCCAAAACCAAGAGTCAGACATAACTGACTGTGCCACCCAGGCACCCTAGAGCTGTTCTTGACACAGAATAAGCACTATAGAAACGTTTGCCACTACTTCACCCTTTAACTTCTAACCAATCTGTTTCATTACATTAAAAATGGACAGCTGTAGTTGACAAGATGTAGCTGGACCTTTCTTTTTATCCAGTCTGACAATATCTGCCTTTTAATTTGTGTTAAGGCCATTTAAGCTGGATAATTTTATTTTCAAATTTCTAGGGTACAAATACAAAAGTTGACCCCAATAGTAGGCCTTAAAGTAAACCATGATAAATTCCTGAAAGTAGAACCTTTAGTTAAATTTTCTGAGCACGAGCTAATAAAACTAAAACTTAGTAACAAAAGGTTAACTGAAAAATTTTGAACCATTTATACATTTTTTAAAAATCCCTCCTAGGGGCGCCTGGGTATCTCAGTGGGTTAAAGCCTCTGCCTTCCGCTCAGGTCATGACCTCAGGGTCCTGGGATCGAGCCCCACATCAGACTCTCTGCTCAGCAGGGAGCCTGCTTCCCCCTCTCTCTCTGCCTGCCTCTCTGCCTACTTGTGATCTCTCTCTCTCTCTCTGTCAAATAAATAAATAAAATCTTTAAAAATAAAATAAAATAAAATAAAAATCCCTCCTAGTGCACTGAAAGGCAAAATCAAAGCAGATGTTCAGAGATGTATGAGAATTAGAATACAGAATAGCTGTAATGTTTGAGAGTGTGGGGCATGGATGTGAAGTCACGTGCGCTCCTCCAAGTTCTGGCTCTGCTCCCTCCTGACTGGGATTCTGATCCAGGTGTTGATATAAAGATAGTAATACCTATCTTAGAGGGTTTTTTTCTGATTAAATGAGATGACACTCAGCACTCTTTAAATGTCACTGTTTACACTACGCACTTAACATTTCCCAATCACAATTTAGATACGTAAAAAGGGAACTCTTTCTCTGTCTAGATCAAGTCCAAATTCTATTGATGGCAGAAAACGTACACTTGAACACTGAAGGAAACTCGGCCACATCTACTGTAGTCTCTTGGGGATTAATACTACAGCAATCCAGAATCTTTCCTGACTCTCTTCATATTTCTGGGTCACCTTCTCCAGACTCAGATTCCTGGGCAGGAGCAGCTGGTGGAGCCAGGGTCCCATGCCTTCACCCAAGCTTTCAGAAAGAAAATAGAGAAATGAATGTCTACCCCCTTGCATCCTCTATAGTTAGGTACAACATCTCTTACACTCAACTTCTCCCCAGGCTGAGCAGCCTAACCCAGCAAATGTTGACTAGATCTCCCTTTTTCAGAAAAAGGATTTTGTTTTTGTCCTAAAATCTGTTTCCCCAGAACATGCTCCATCCCATGACTCAGCCCTTCTCAGTCTAAGCTCTTACACTGTTATAAAGTCTTCCCCATAGTTTAAGATTCAAACTGTGCTTTAAGCCCTTCAGGCTTTGGCTCTTGTTCTGCGGGGGTTTTTAGAACAAAAAATTCACTGTAGTAGCTCAATGGGCAGAGAGCCATGGCAACTACAAAATAAAAACCTTGGCAGAAAATCTCCTTATTTTATCCCGTTATACTCTTTATTACTGTTGTTAGAAAATATATGGGATGTGGCCAAAGCTGTGCTCAAAGGAAAATACACAGTATAATAAATATGAGCATAAGCTTTAAGTTAGGCCTAGATGCAAAATGTCCCTGCTCTGCTACTTACCAGCCATGGGACCTTGGAGAAATTCTTTAATCTCAAGGCTTAGTTGCATCAACTATAAATGGTGTTAATAATATTGCATTTTGGGACACCTGGGTGGCTCAGTCGGTTAAGTGTCTGCCTTTGGTTCAGGTCTGATCGTAGAGTCCTGGGATTGAGCCCCATATCAAGCTCCCTGCTCAGCAGGGAGCCTGCTTCTCCCTCTGCCTGCCACCCCCCTGCTTGCGTGCTCTCTCTCTCTGACAAATAAATAAGTAGATAATCTTAAAAAAATAATATTACAGTTTATCTTTGAACAACACGGTGGTTAGGGGCCCTGACCGCCCACACAGTAGAAAATCTGTATAAGTTTTGACTCTCCAAAAACTTAACCTAATAGCTTACCGTTGACCAGAAGTTTTACCAATAACATAAATAGTTGATTAACACACATTCTATATGTCATATAGTATATACTGTATTCTTATAATAAAGTAAGCCAGAGAAAAGAAAATGTTATTTAGAGAGTCATAAAGAAGGGAAAATACATGTATAGTACTGTACCCTATTTAAAAAAAAAATCCATGTGTAAGTGAACCCACTCAGTTCAAGCCTGTGTTGTTCAAGGTCAACTGTATTTGCTTCATAGAGGGGTTGTGAGAATTGCATGAGATAATTCCTTTAAAGCACTTAGTACTCTGCCTGTGTGAAAGGAATCCTTGGACAATACTGAGAAAGTGGTCCAAGAAACTTTTTGGTCATTCTTGGCCATTTGTCACATGACCATTCTTCCAGCAGAAACTGTCAGGAGAAGAGTGTGATACCCAATGCTCAAGCTGGGTTGGTCCCATGAGATAACAGAGGTAAGACATAACTGAGCATAGAGTTTCCTTAGATTTCACGTTTTGCTTATTTGCAGTATAGTATTCCTGATAACAGATAGACCAAGTTTATCTCTCAGTGCTCCAAATGAGAAAGAAAAGCTGTAGCTAGATGACATAACTGTCAATCTTGGATAAGCAAGAGGAAGGTCGGAAGGTAGAAGGGAGAGAACTAATCACCATGTCACGTCCATAGAACTAAACTGTAGATGAGCCTCTTATTGTCCTCCCTTCCTAAGACAGGGAACTCATCTGAAAACCAGTAAGGAGAGAAACTTCACCATCGAAGGGATGAGAAAAATGTATAGTGACTTAATACTTAATCCTTTGATTTGAAAATAAAGGGAATTTAAGGAAAATCCCTTCTTACTGATATCTGTATTGTTATAGATGGAATGCTTGTATCCCTCTAAAATTCATATGTTGAAACCTAATCCCCAGGGCGATGGTATCTGGAGGTGGCCCTTTGGGTGGTGAGTAGGTCATGAGGATGGAACCCTCATGAATAGGACTAGTGCCCTTACAAGAGACCTGAGAAAGTTCTCTCTTCCCTTCTGGCACGTGAGCACACAACTAGAAGTCAGACTGCAACTTGGAAGAGGGCCCGCACCAGAACCCGACCTGCTAGCATCCTGATTTTAGACCTCCAGCATCCAGAACTGCGAGAACCAGGTTTCTGTTGTTAATTAGCCACCCAGCTGGTGGTAGTTTGTTACAGCGGCCCAAGTTGAATTCCACATGTCTCAGAATTCTGAAACTTGCCTTTACTAAGCTACAGAAACTATCTATTACCTAATCTGGGGCCTGGAGAGAGAAGGCTATCCCTTGATCTTCGATTAAAAAATGCCCCTAGGGCACCTGGGTGGCTCAGTGGGTTAAAGCCTCTGCCTTCGGCTCAGGTCATGATCTCAGGGTCCTGGGATCGAGCCCCGCATCAGGCTCTCTGCTCAGTGGGGAGCCTGCTTCCCCCTCTCTCTCTGCCTGCCTCTCTGCTTACCTGTGATCTCTCTCTCTGTCAAATAAATAAATAAAATCTTAAAAAAAAATAAAATAAAAAATGCCCCTAAAAGGGCCTGAAACATGACTGATGGTTAATAAATCTTAAATATTATACTACTTATTTTAAAGGAAAAAAATAAACTAAGTGTTGGATGAAAGGAGCTAGACAAATTACAAAAAAATAAAGAGAAGAACCATAAACAAATATTGAACTATAGCTAATGAATGAATGTTAAAGTATTTGGGGGCAAAACGTATTGGTGATTGCAACTTACTTTGAAACACGTAAAAAAATAAGATGGATGGATAGATGAATCAATAGTGATAAAGCAAATATAGCAAAATGCTCACTGAAGAACCTCAATAGTGAGTATATGAATTTTCACTTTCCTATTATAAGGTTGAAATCTTCCATAAGGAAGTGTTAAAAATTAACTGAATATAGAAATTAATATAGTTAAAACCAGAAAATTATGCATTAGAAAACAGAAAAAGAGCAGAATTAAAAAAATACATCCTAGAGATGGAAAGCATATCAAATAGATAAAACTCTATAAAAACAAACCAATAAAAAACTCTAAATATGGAGAGAAAACTCAAATGTACTACATTAGTGATTAATAAAAAAAAAAAGAGGATATAATCTCTTTTCAGGAGTGTTCAGAAAAAAAATATCGTCAACTGTCCACTAGTAGTTTTTCTGGATTGGGCAATTTTCTAGGAAAATACAAATTACTAAGGTTTATTTAAAAGAGAAAAAAATCTAAAAGAACCAATATAACTATTTGTAAAAAGGGAAAATATTACTGCTTTCCCAAATACAGATGGACCCAGAATAGGTTTGCAGCCAAGTTCTGTCCAACCTTTGAGAGACAAGTGATTCTTATATCTTTTTTATGTTCTAAGGCATAGAAAACCTCCCCTGTTCATTTAATGGAGCTAGAATGATCTTGATTCCAAAACCTGAAAAGTATAGCAAATACAAAAAACCATAGTGCAACATCATTTATGAATATAAATGCTAGAGTCAGCAAATTGAGTCTAGTAGTGTATTGCTTGAATAATACATTATGACCAAATAACATTTATTTCAAGGGTATAAGGATGGTTTCATATTAAGAAATATATTCACAATTTATATTCATAAGTCAAAGAAAAACATAAACAGATGCTAAATATATCTTTGCTACAATTCAATATCCATTACTGAGTTAAAAAAGAAAAAACTCTTAAATTTTCCCTCAGCCCCCATACGTACAGTAAAAGGATGGATATTCCCATTAACGTCAAGAACGTAACAAGGTTTCCAGCTATCACCACTGTTACTCGACTTTGTTCTGAGAGTTCTAGCCAATACTAGGGCAACAGAAAGATGTAAGAAGTATACATATCAGAAGGGAGAGAAGAAGCTATAAGCTTCCCTCTGGAAAAATCTAAGACAATCCATTACATTAATATAAAAATTTAAAAATGATAACCAGGTCCAAAAAATATTTTTAAAAAATCAATAGGGGGGTGCCTGGGTGGCTCAGTTGGTTAAGCATCTGACTCCCGATTTTGGCTGAGATCATGATCTCAGGGTGGTGAGATCAAGCCCCATGCTGGTCTGCTTGAGATTCTCTCTCTCCCCTTCTCTCTCTCTCTCTGCCCCTACCCCGACTGGTGCTCTCTCTCACTCTCTCTCAAATAAATAAAATAGTCAATAGCTTTATTACAAAGCATCAATAACCAGTTAGACTCTGGGTGGGGGGGGGGGGCACATTGAGGGAGCAACGACAAGAGCACCGCATCCTAAAAGCACTCCGGTATAGGCTTCTGTCCGACACAGGACCACATGCATTTTCTTTTGAGGACTACCTCCCTTCCTCACAAGAACAGCCTGGACTTTTAGCAACAAAAGGCATACTCACTCTTCCGAGGGGTGCTTGCTGCCCGGCAGGTGAGGGGGCTCCAGAGCGCCCACCGGCCCCACCGCCCCTCAAGGGCCAGTGCCTGAGGGCGGGTTTGTGCGCGTGAAGAAGAGGGCCCGGACAAATTCTCCGTCAGGGACGGTGGGGACAGACGCTGGAAAATGGCGCGAAGGGCCAGGAGAGGACCCAGGAGGAGGGCGGGTTCGGGCAGGAAGGAGCGCCCCGGGGGGCGCCTCGGGAGGGTGAAGCCGAGAGGCCTTCGCAGTGTTGGGTGCCGCGCTGGAACGGGTGGGCAGATGCTGCCACATGTGCTCCTCCTCTGACTCCGCGTTGCCCTAGACGACTTCTTTTTGCTTCACTTCCTTCCCTAAACTGACCTGGCTCCGCTCTCCCCCTGGGAGGCTGACCTGCGTTGTCACAGCAGCGGGCTCCCTTGTCCTCGGGTCTGTGACTGGGTTCAGCGATGGGAGCAAATGGCGGGCCGTCGGGGCCCTTCTGTGTCCTGGGGACCACCTCCCTGCTGTGGGCTTAGGGGCCCTAGGAGCACCGTGTTACAGCTCTCACCCGCACTCCCCTGCAGTTTCTTGCACTCTGCTCACACCTTTGTAGATAGGCCCCTTATCAAGCTTTCCTCAGAAAATACTTGGAAATATAAACATAGGGGAAAGTTACCCACAATGCACTTTCCTCTCCCTGCTTCTACCAGTGAGTGCAGAATCCTTCTAGAGCCTTCTCTGTAGGAAGCTCTCTAATTGGGGCAGGATCCCTCCTCCGTCCACCTGGGGGCAGAGGTGGTTACCTCACAGCTCTGTGAGGGGAAGTTCAGGAACCTGGTTTCAGATTTAGGATGTCTCTACTGCTCCATTTTGCTGTGGGCCAGTGAGAGAACGTGATGAAAAACATTGCGTAAACCGTCAATAAAAGTGCTAGAGAGCTGTATCAATTACTCTCATGATTCCTGTTTCTCCTTGGACTTGTCTATCAGACCCCGCCTAGTGTGCCTGCCCTGTCAGTCTGACCTGACATTGAACCTCGTTCACTCTACCCAACCCCTGGCGTCCACCGTCGTAGAGCTCTCCCACACGGCCGGCTCCATCTCCCAGCAGCACAAATCCTGCCCATTTCCTTGTGCCAGAGAAAGCCCAGACCTGGCCCCGGGCCTTGGCTTTGCCCTGACTTGCTGTGCGACCCTGGGATAGTGCTTCTGTTCTCTGGGCCTGTTTCCCTCTATGTACAAAGTGGAATCTACCCTCTAGCTCCAAGCTTGCTGGACTGGGGAAACGAATTTCCCTAGGAACGATGCCTCTGCTGTCCCTTCCCCTCAGCTGGCAGGACTCACAGCTCAGGCCTCTTCCACAGCTCGGAGGCAGGGGGAGAGGAGTATCCTGGAGCAGGACCTCCTGTCCCTTCGAGAAATAGAGCAGCTTCTGTGGGGGTGTGGGGGTTTGACTCCCACCAGCCCAGGGCTGAGGGAAAACCATGAAATCAAATGAAGGAAAATAAAATGTCTTCTGTGGATTTTGTTATCAAGGCCATCGGCATTGCTGGCAGGCTCAACTTTCTTCCCACAGTGGAACTGAAACAGGCTGAGGCTAAACCCCGAGAATGGAGGCCAGGCCCAGGCGAAGCGGGGCACCCGGCCTGGCTCGGTTAACGTCTCCTCAGTAGAGACCAGGATGTTCACAGGACGGAGGGAGAGGAAGCACAGCCCGAGCACGAGATCAGTGGATGACCTCAAATCAAAGGTCTCTCATGACACTGAAGTTTGATGCACACCAGAGCTATCCAGGTCAGTCAGAAGAACCGAGAGGGCGAGGGCAGAGGCTCTGGATGCCATTCTGGCCTGACACTCGAGGCCAGCACATCTGATCTGCCCGACACCTCCCCTTCCTAACTTGTCAGCTCCACTCGTCACTGGGACCCGCAGACTCTCCTGCTTCTCTACCTTTGCTCCACTGTACCTTTTACTGAGAATACATCCCCTGAAGTCATCTGGCAAAGCCTTCCTGTTTCTCTCAGGCCCCACTCAAATCAAACCCTCTCCGAGAAGCCTTCTGTCTTCCCCTTTCTCTCCTCCTCCTAACTCCCCCCAAGGCACACTAAGTGCACAGACTACAGTTAGATTACCTACTCCTGTCTGGTACAAGCAAGCCATAACTAACGGCTGTGCCACTCTGGACATCTTACTGGACAAACCTTCTTACCAGAAACAAATGTCCCAAAGCTTGTACTGAAGACGTCCTAAGGACTGTCACTGATGCCGACAGTGACACCATGCCAAGCTTGCCAACTCACTGAGAAGTGAGCTGAGGCTGGAGGAGGCTGAAGAGGCCTTTTGTTGGATGTGGGATTGAAGTTGTAAAATAACCCGGGAAGAGGCCTGCGAAACGACATGAGGCTGTTTGGGTAGCTGGAGGTAACAGTGACGATACGGAGGCAGACAGTGTTGATACGGGGCTCTGCTCCCCAGCTGCACACGGGGGTCCACCTAGAACAGCTGGGGGCAGTTCCTAGAAAAGTGGAAGTGTTTTCATGTTTGCACCCTAACAAGCCGAGCCTGCCAAAAGACTGGTTTTATCTTGAGGCAAAGGTGGCCTTTGCCTTCCTGGACTTTGACTCGGCCTGGGCCGCAGGGTGTACAGCCCCCGGCCAGCCGGCTAGAGCCCTGCTGCTCCCCGCGGCCAGTCATCTGGCGCCGAGAGTACCATCTGATCCGGGCCCAGGAGGCGCAAGGGACGACTGCTGAGGGATTTCTGAGAAATGGTTTTCTTACTCAAAAGACTCACTGGCAGCAAAAGGAGAAGGCCCTCGTGACTCTTGTCTTTCTTCTTGCTCAGAACACTGTGCTCGAAGCTTAGCTTAGAGTTGAGATCACCACCAGGAAACCATGACAGAGCTGTGATCTCTGCCACGGACACAAAATGAGGAGGTGGTGGCATGAGGGACATACCTGTGCTGTCCCCGTGCTGTAGAAAAATGGTGACTTTGGAGCGATCACTCAGTGTCATCCAGTGACAGGCCTTAAGCCCGAGTCCTGGAGGCCCCGGGAAGCTCCCTGATAGAGCAAGGAGAATCTTCCCCGAGTTGGCCTGTTCCTTTGTGCACTGATGGATTTAAATTTCCTGCACTCATCACAGACTGTCCTCTTTGTTCCCAGTTTTGCTCTTGGTATAACAAATATACTATTATCAGTCAGTTGGATAATTCCCTTTCTCCGTAGGCCAGCCTTCGGGGCCCCCCGTGGTCGTTACTGGGCTCTCGGGCTGACGATGTTATACCCCCAGGTGTGTGCTCAGCCCGAGAGCGAGGCATTGCTCTGTGCTCCCAGGCTGAACGGGTCTGAGGCTAACGGCCTGTTAGAGAAATGCATACTCCCCAGAGGACACATCTGGCAGACGGCCTCTTCTAGGAAAGGGGTTATTTCCTGAGAGAAATCCATTCCATCAGGTTGAGGTGGGACCGGAGCTCCCCTACCTTTCCTTCCCTGCCACAGAGGTGGGCATGTGACCCAGGCTGGACCTATCACTCTCTCGGGGTCCATTCCTGCCCAATAACTTACCGTAGACTGGATGGGGAACGATTTCATTTGTTTTTCTAGTATCTTGGTTTCATTACCTATGGCCAGAGGAGCCTCTGGATCTCTCTGGAAGCTACTTTTCATGTGGTCATCTCACCTTCTAAATTGTCCTCCTCCTGCAGAACCACTTCCTCCTGAACTTCCAGGTCTTCCCTGCTAAAATTATTGGGGTGCAGGAACCTCCTCTCTCTCCCCCCACAGCTCCAGTTGAGCTCCTACAGAGCTCCTACAGAATCCCGATTCAAGGCCTCTACCAGGCCCACACAGCGGGCCTCAGGCAGAATGCTGGAGAGCGGGGCCCCGTCCTGCACTGGTGCTGGAGAGCCACCGACATCCGCCCACAGGGCAGGCGGGGCGTGTTCGCCACAGCAGCGTGCAAGGGAGGAGCATTATCTCTCCAAACAGACCTGACCTGGCCTTGTTTTGCCCCTAACTGTCTTCAGAGTTCTCATGATTGTGTCATGAGAGCAGGAGCGACCTGTAGATCTTTCCCTCCCTTACTATTCTCCTTCCCCCAAACCCAAGCACCTCCCTCATTTCTCTCGTTCCTTCTCAGAACATGAAACTTCTACTAATTTTCTATTAAAACATTTTAGTCAGTCCTGGCTATCCTGATGAGAAACGACTTCCATAGTGGACTTTATGAGTGTTCCAAATACTCGTGGTCCCTCCCCCCCCGCTCCATCCTTGCTCCCTCCCCCCGACGCACAACACCCACCCCAGAAGATTATACCTCCCTACCTTTTGAACTCAGGAGTAGCCATGTGGCTTGCTGGGGCCGGTAAGACGTAAGCAGAAATAACAGAGTCACTTCTAAGCAGAGGCCTAAGGGACAGCTGTGGTTCTGTCTCTTCCCCTCCTCCTTTTGTTGTTGTTGTTTTGTTTTTTGGTTTAAACAACAGATATTTATTTTCTCAAAGATCTGAAGGCTGGGAGTCCAAGATCAAGGTGTCAGCAGGGTTGGTTTCTTCTGAGGCCTTTTTCCTTAGCTTGCAGATGGCTCCCATCTTCCTTTGTCCTCACGTGCTCTTTCCTCTGTGCACACACATATGTCGGGCACGATGTTCCCGGTGCCACCATGCCGGGCCTGGGGGTATGCTCTCCACCTAATTTTGTATACAGGGCTGACCGAAGATGGTGATTTTGGCTCAGTCTCCAGAGTGAACTCTGTCCACTGTTGGCAGGACCTGGCTCGGCCACTCCCTTTTCAGAGTTATGACGTGGTCTGGGCTGAGGATCAAGTCAGCCAGCCATCCCTCCAGGTAAAACACCAACGGGGCTCCTAGTTCCTGCCCAGGAATCTGTCACAGCTGATTGTGAATCCGTGGTGGCAGAAGTGGTGACCTCGGCGGCCTCTCCAGGAACCGGGCAGGCATCCGTCGTCAGCCTGGGCCTTAGCAGCACCTGTGCTGCCGACCCTGCGAGGACCAGCAGCCCAAGAGCTGCTGAGTAGCTCCCTCAGAGCTCCAGCCTCTTTCCCCCCACTCTGTGAGGACACTGGAAGGGGTCCTCGAGTGAAGACGGCGTAAAGCAGGAGTGCAGCTGACACACAGTAAACACGTGATGGAAGTAAAGTATGGGCCTCTGTTGCTGTCAGCCACGGAGGTTTGGGGCCTGAGCCTCAGCTGACTGGCAGATCCTCTCAGGCTCTGATCGACGGGCTCTCTGTCTCCACAGCCCAGAGTCCTCTCTGCCTCAGGATGTCCCCTGGAACTGTAGCACTGGGCCCAAGGCAGTGGGGAGTAGGACTGCCTCGTCTGTTCCCGGCTCTTGGAGGGCCTAAAGCTGGGGTCTTCGTACTTGTCTTCCTGCCACCGTATGCCCTCTGCTCAAGCCTCCATCTGGTCTGACCAGCTCCGTTCCAGCTGCCCCGCTTTCCCGGGGCCCTTGGCTTGAAATAATAAAACTCCCATAATTTCTTCTTCCGGAGCAAAGGACATAGCTTACCCAAGAGTGGTCAGTGGTTTCATTTTAAATGTCCACACTGCTTGGAAGTACACATAATCATATAAAATTACTTTTATTAAAATAGAAAAGCTTTCCAGTATATTGCATTGAAGACATTTATATAGAAAAAGCAATTGCAACAAACATGCTACATTAGCACTGAGATATTCTGAAAGCTTTAAGTGCCCACTTTTAAACATATTTTGGTATAATGAGCATATCCCTACATATTTCAAAGGGTATGTATAATACTGAAAAAAAATACTTCATGTGACATCTAAGTTTAGATGCATACAAACAAGAAGCATTACATTGACTAGCTTATTTCAAACTGTGAAACACATTCAAAGTATTCAATTGCTTAGACAACATGCAAACACTTTAATACTTAGATTGACATTTTTAAATATATAAACCACAATTCTTTATAATTCTATATCAAAAAAGAAAGTCAGACAGAACACTTATCCACACTGTGCATATCACAAAAAGCAATGTGTCTTCATGAACGGAAAGTACTGGGTTAACACACATGATTGTCATTTTACAAATATGGCTATTTACCTTCTTCATAATAAAATAGAAATATCATGTATTATTTACATGAACTACTAATTATTTCACTTTTTGGCAAGTATATAAGTAGCAGCAATTGGTTTAAAGATTGATATTTAAAAACTCTAAGTTTAACTCGGATGAATACCAAAGAATATACATTGGTTAATATAAAAATGCACAATGCAATATGCTTTGATGTGATATAATTTCTCCCTTTCACAAAAGTCATACACACATTAGTAACCACTCAGCCTATTGCATACAATGTATCTCGTAAATGCCACTTCCTTAGCTGGCTTTGCTGAACACAATAGATGGGTTCCTGAATTAAATTCTGTAAATTAAATCTGCCTGATGATTTATATGATAATTCCAAAGATACATTACCTTTATTTCACATTCTAATAGTAGGCTCTTCACGGTGACCCTTAGCTTCTAGATAGAGTAGGTAATTATCTGTAAACACACACACACTAGGGGCACCTTAGCACTTAAAGGAACTCTGAAATGAAGTTTCTGGGTATGAAGCTTATAGTAAAGTGAGTTATCTTTCTAAAAAGTGATCATCTCACTTACCAATGGTACCCAATTTGTTTTACAGTGTGGGAGGACCCATCCAATGAGCAAAGTATATACTGTAAGGCAGTGATCCACCAAAAGAAGACATCCTCTTTACATTAGTATTTGGAAGAACATATTTTAACATTTGTAAGAACAAAACAAAAACCCTAATATTGGCAGATTAAAAAAAAATACTGTGCGGTGAACAGAGGTGACAAGTGCTTTTCCTTGGCCACTATTCAACTACAAACCAGGAGTCCTGCATGTCTTTCACAATGTAGAAAAACTTGGTGGAGGAACATTTTGCACTTTTCACGGGCGGTCAGTTATGTGTCCAGACCATGTGCAAGGCAGAGCCCAGGCTGAGGAGGACGAGGCAGGAGGGGCAAGGGGTTCTGGCCTCGATGCCGGCTGATGGCACACTGCTCGAGACCTGTACCTGGGAAATGATGAGGGCAGACAGAGGGACATGGGACGCCAGAGTGGGACTGTCGGAGTTGATGAGGGATTCGATCTTCTCTGCTTCTTTATTGCAGGCCTCAATCTGGGAGAGGAGAATCAGATTTTTAAAATCTACAACTACAGAACCTGTGAAAAGGTCAAGTCAGATACAATCCACATATTCCAGCAGAGAATATGCTTTCTCTTTCCTTTTCTGAGCCAAAGTAACATTTTTAATATAGTCTTAATTACACCAATAGTAACAACATCGAGGGAAATTAAATCAGAAAAGAAATGCACGCCACTGCCCTGACCACTCAGCCACGTTTAGATGTTACCTTCCCACGGTTCGACACAGTCCCAGGCAATGGACTTTCAGTGCTTCCTTACCCGTCCCAGAGGAGAGCAATGGCGCTTGACTCAGCTTCCTGACTGGCAGTCTACAAACCGCGTGTATTCACGCCTCTCACTGGAGCCCCCACTGTTCTGATGCTGACACTTGGGCCCATAGGAGTGAGGCTCACCTCTAGAGTACGAGGAAGAAAATGGGGTCCGTAAGACCAGGTCCGGTGGGCTTCTCCTCCCCAGTGGGAGCACAGCCCCGATGGGGCCGCTGTCTACTCCGGCTGTGTCACTGCACGGCCTGTATCAACCGCTTCCTTCCCTGGGCCTCAGCTGCCTCGTCTGCACGTAAGCAGATGCCCTCCATGTGTGCAAACTCCGAGCAGCCTCTCAGCCTCTCGGCTCTCCCACTCCTTCACATTCTGCTGTCAGATATGAGCCCGGCCTCAGCCACCTGGTACAGCTCTGTCCTTCCGAGACTGTCTTGCTTTCCCCCTCCTGCCCTACCTAACTTTCCAAATGCCTCCACTTCCTCTCCCCTCCTAAGTCCTCTAAACAAGAAGGCTGCACCAGGTGTGCTGAACCCCACCTGCAAAGCTTTTGGATAATGATCGACAGGAATGATAAGGATCACGATTTCGGATTCAATGCTGAAGTATCCAAATACGTCACACTGCGGGACAGACACATGCATGCGGATTTTCTGAAGTATTTCCAGAACTGTTATTGGTTTTTTGTTTGTTACCTGGGAAGATAAAAAAAATTCCATTACCTGAATAAAAGAGGAATTCCTTATTACTGCCGAGGCTACCTTGCTACCTTGCCTATTGGAACCCCTAAGCGTGGGGCCCCCAAAGCCCCTGCTGGCTAAATTCAAAATCTCCAGAGTCCATTCCAAAGGGTTTTTGTCTGACTCCTGAGCTTTGTAGCCAAGATAAACACTCTCACCTGAAGCCCCCACTCCCTTTTAAGGCACTGTTCTGAGTTGGGAGCCACAGGAAAATGATTAAAGTCTTCCTATAAAAATACAGTTGTTTGAATCCAAATGGGATAATTTTCCAGATAGTGGCAGGTGTTGGCTGCTACATTTCTGGAACACTGTGTCCACAGAAGTGAAGCAGAAGTGATAGTACATTGAAGGGAAAGGGGCAAAGCGCCCTTGGGAAGGTGGCAGGCTCTGGAAGCACCCCCCGCAGAAGAATGGGGACTATGAGGGCAGGCAGCCTTGAAACCATCCAGGCATCTACCAGTCTCTGTCTGCTTGGTTCTGCCTCCAGCCATCACTCTACATACTATGCAAGCCGGGGACCTTTTCTAAGGCAGGTCAGGCTGTGCTGTGCAGAGCAAGGTCACCAAACAGCCAGGGTGCAGAGGAAAGGAGCACGGGATTGGGGGCCAGACACCCTGAGTTCTACTAGTTATAAGCTATACAGTGTCGGGCAAGTTGCTTTTCTGTGAATTACTTTCTTTCTCTATAAATGTGTCAACACATTCTATTCTGTGGATTACTGAGAGGTTTATCAATAAGGTTTCAACAGTACGTGGCACATAAAGCAATTTACCTTCGCAATAGTATCCAGTTTTTCTTTGTCAAATAAAACTCTTAACATTCCAGCACATAATGGGCAACAAGCACCTGTATAACAGAAACCATTTTATGAGTGTTCGGAATTAGAAAATGAAAACTCAAAATAGTCAGTGAAATAACCAACCCTTCATTCTGTGCTAGGAGAGCTGTAGCTATCCTCCCTGATGACTGTGATTTTAGATACGTTCCCTGACCAACTGGGATCTTATTATCTATGCATTTACTCAAATCCTTCCTCCACCCTTGGTTTCATCCTTTACCACTTCTCAGGGCGACGCGTGATGGTATAAGACAGCAGAGAGAGCTCGCCTTTCACGAGGTGTGGGGCTTGGACCCTGCCTGCCTCAGAACTCACTGTGATCCCAGGCAAGTGCTTCCCTGTGCCTTTGCTTTCCTGTGTGCAAAACAAGAGAGCAGATGTTTTAGGGATCCCATGAGTGTCTGATTCAAATTCAATTTTAAAAATTATATTTAAGCCGTTAAAAAATGATGACAAAATATGAGAACATGGTCTTCAGGAAGAAAGAGGCTTTGTTTTTTTGTGTGTGTGTTTTTTTTTTTTTTTTTGCTCACTGCTATGCCCCAGTGCCTAGAAGAGTCTCTGGCACACAGTAGAAGCTCAAGAAACATTTGATGAATCCAGGGATGGAAGAATGAACTTGTCAGCCTCCAGATTAACCTGTTCCATGCGGACACGGGATAAAGTCTTTTCTGTTACCTCTGTTTAACTGAAAAGTACAGCACTCTACAGTAAGTAGTTTAAGAAAACTGTTACTACTGGGGCACCTGGGTGGCTCAGGTGGTTAAGTATCTGCCTTCAGTTCAGGTCATGATCCCAGGGTCCTGGGATCAAGCCCCACGTCAGGCTCTCTGCTCAGTGGGAGCCTGCTTCTCCCTCTCCCTGCCACTCCCCCTGCTTGTACTCTCTGTCAAATAAATAAGTAAAATCTTTTCAAGAAAAAAACTTTAAAAAAAAGCTATTACTCTTTATAACAGTCTGTATGAAACAAGACTTTCTTGATTATATGCAACTAAATGCTAAGGCCAATCTAAGACCACTATCTTACGTTTCTCTCAATTTCAAATGTTTGTGTTCCTCAAAAGTACTTCAATTATTCATCCATTAATGATTTATTCTTTATTCATTAACTACTAGTTCTTTGTTTATTAACTTTATAATGAGTAAACTTTATGCATTGTTTATTAACTTTATAATGAAGAAAAATTTATGCATTATAAAGTAAACTTTATAATGAGTAAACTTTATGCATTTAGTAATGAAATGTCACTTTATTTATATATATATATATATATATATATATATTGGTGTTTGGTGGGATTTTGCCTGAAAAAGTTTGCCATATTGTTTTATTTATTTATTAAGTTGATCTATTTTTAAGTAATCTCTACACTCAATGTGGGGCTCAGACTCACAAATCTGAGATCAAGAGTTGCATGCTCTTTTGACTGAGCCAGCCAGGCACCCCTGCTATATTGTTTTAAATCCAATGGACAAGATGATGTCTAAGGTAATCTGGAGCTTTCTAAGGCAGACCCAGAGTAATGCATCTAATCAGCATCAGGTAGAGCCAAAACTTTTTTTCTTAAGATTCTATTTATTTAGAAAGAGAGAAAGAGAGATCACGAGCAGGTGGAGGGCAAACGAAGGAGAAAGAGCATCTCAAGTAGACTCCGAGCTGAGTGTGGAGCCTGACACAGGGCTGGATCTCACGACGCTGTGATCATGACCTGAGCCATAATCAAGAGTTGGATGCTTACCCGACAGAGCCACCCAGGCGCCCCAAGCCAAGACTTTTTGAAAAATTTAAGTAAACGAGTCAATTCTCTTAGTGACTCACTCCCTGGAGGTAGATAAGGAAGTTTTCCAATCCCACCCCAAATACTGCCAGCCTACCTGGTGGGATGATGGGTTTGCACTCAGTCGCAGAGAGCGAAGGACACTTAACCGCAGCGCACTCAGCGACAGAACTGTACTCTGAGAGGACCCCGACCGCCTGGCAGGGCCCGTAGTAATCGACGGCTACGCGATCTGAGTAGGCAGCACACACACTACTGTAGGTCTCCCCATTGTGCCCGCAGACGGGCTCCGTGGCTCTGCAGAAGGGCTGACGATAAATCACATTTAGCTTATAAACCTCTGTGGTACACTTTTCCTAACCAAGAGTACAGAACAGAAAGGAGAAAAGATACAAGTATAAATTCCTGGACCCTCTTAATTAAGCTCCTAGGTCAGCTAAACTTTGGGTTAGGAGTGGGGTCAATAGGGCTGTCCCAAGATGAACTGAAATGATTACTTTGCTGAGCCTCTCTGGGACTTGGGTGCTCATTCCATGTGAACTGATATGAGATACTGCCCCCCTCCATCCCAGACTTCTCATTCCAGGTAGGTAGGTACTCTACCTGTTTGATGAAAACAACATCAACCTCCATGCAAATTCACAAGCCTTATCATGTCATGCTGGGTAGGGACAGGTAGAGGGAAGAGTAGAGAGATCAGTGGGGCAGAGACTCTGGACCCATCAGGTAGGTTAGGATAAGTAAGGTAAAACTTGTAGCCAGTAGGAGGGAACAAATAAGAAGAGAAGACTGGGAATCCAGCGTAGACGGTATCAATGCACTTGAACACAAGCTCTGAGGGAAAACAGGGGGGGGACACGCTGAAGGCATTCTCCTGCCAGTGAAGACCAGGAAATGAGAAGCAATCATGTCAGGTGTTAGCTGGCTGTGGGTGGGGGCCCTGCAGTGGTGTGTGTGGGGTTGTCCTTGGGGGTAGTTTTTTGACGTGAACCGTCAAAAAGCTGGGTGGATGAGAGATAAACTGATGTAAAAAGACATTAAGTCTTCAAGAAATTTTCACTCTTCTACGAGTGGGACTTTGGTGGAAAGAGTGGGAAAGCACTCTTTTCTTGGTGGTTTTAACTCGCATTCTTCCTGGGCCATTTGCTAATGAGGGCCACAGAAGGGGAGGTGAAAACGGTACTGACGCACCCCAGGGTGTGTAATTTTACATTAGTTTCCTAATGGTGGGCGGCAGGAGGCCACTCCATTCTTGCTTGTCCACTAGATGCCCCAAGGTACCAACAGGAGCAGGTCGGCCCTCTAGAGTCAGGAGAAAAAAGCCAGGCTTGGGATGGCTCATTTTAATTCTCTAGATGTGATAGGACTCACAGAAGACCCCCAAGTGGTCTTCCTGTTGCTTCATCTATAAAAGATCATTAACTGATTTTATGCTCGGGTTTGTCAGCCAAACAACTGTACCTGGCAAGGGCCTTTGTATAAGAGGCTTTGCCCCCTCTGGTACAAAGTGCAGAGATTGCCGTGTTCCATGTGGTTTGTGTCACAAACAGGATCGCGAACCTGGTCACAGGTGAGCTGTCTTGGTAAACACTCATATTGGCTACATCCAAATTTATCAAAAGTTGTCAGGCAGACTTGTGGTTTGGGTATGCATCTGAAAAACACAAATGCAGCACCATCAGCCAATGCTGGGAGGGGCGATGATGGGGCCAGTAAGGCACTGACAAGGAGTCCCTATCCCCAAGAGCTTATGTGGAGTGGGAGAGTCAAGCATGCATATGAAGTGAGCAAGTAGGTTCCACATGAAATGCCTGTTCGAATGAGTCATTCTGATTCAGGAGCCTGGAGAAAGCAGCAGGAGCAGGTGGTGTCCTGGCTGTCACCTGGGGGATAAGGAGGGCTGCACTGGCCTGCCCGGCTGAGGGAGCAGCAGGAGCAAAGGTGTGGTGCGACTACAGTGCTGGGGGAAAGGGGAGGTGACCTTGAAGGCAGGAGCCAAGGTCACAGGGATAGAAGTGGCAGGATATGAGGCCCATCAGGTGGGTTGGGGTCCGACGCTTGAGGCCTTTTAGTCAATAATAAATGAAGCATTTTCTGGTGTTTAATTTCTACCTTGGGTATTACCGAGTCTATCTTAAGAGAAGGCTTCACGGTGTGAGCTGAAAAACTCAGGCTTCTGCGCTTGCCGGCTGAGGACCCGCCACTGGCTGGTTGTGAATCACGGAGACAATGCCGCCCCACCCCATGAAGCTAGGTCTTCCTAGTAACGTCAGGACCTTGCCTCATTCTCAATTCCTGAACTTCCTCGGAGGGGCTGGGGATGGTAGCTCTTCTTTAGACTTTTCTGCTCTTTCATTTCTACATTGGGCGTTTATAATTTTCTATAAAGAGACCTATTAAAATGTTGAGCCTTTGAAATAACGGGATACACAAATGTTAGTCTGTAAAATAAAAGGAGAATATAGCAGCTAGCATTATTTTGATTTCAAAGGAAATGACGTCTACTCTCTTTAGGTATAAGCCTCCTGCTCTGAAATGACCACCAGCGCCATCACTACTACTAACTTGGCCGCCTTTTCTGACAGGATTTAAAATTAGAATGCAGTAGTTATGGTTTCTTTGAAATGTAAGACATTTGAAAAAAATAATGGAAAAGAATATTTAGAAATTCATTATCTATTAACAGGGAAGGGACGAGAACCAAGAATATCAGGAGACATTCGGTAATTTTGGAAGGAAAAACTTTACCAATTTGAGTATAGAAAAATAAGATCAATTGGGAAGTTGAGAATCCAGGGGCTAAATTAAACATGATCAGGGCAGGGACTCTGTTTTGCTTAGTGTTGTGTCCTGGTGTTTAGAAAGATGGCTGGTACATCAGTAGATATTTGATGAATGAACACAACTTTGTATTTTTTAAATAACTATTTTTTGAACAGATAACACAAGCCCATGGTGAAACTGGAAAGATAGACAATCATATATGGTGCAAAATAAGCCTGCCTCCTGCTCTTCCATCCCAGCCGGCCCCCCACTTCCCAGAGACAGCTGCTATTGTCAATTTTTTGCTTAGTCTTCCCGAGAATTTTATGTAAGTATAAACATTTTTATATGCTGAGTCAAGAGTATGTGCATTTAAAATTTTGATAGGCTTGGACAAATTGCCCTCCATAGGGGATGTACCAACCCTTCCTTCAACCTCCTTCTTGTATGGGAGTGCCTGTCTCCTTATATTATCAAACTTTTTACCTTTGCCAATCTGATAGATGGAAAATGGTGTATAGTTGTAGTTTTAATTTAATTTACATTTCTCTTAATATGAGAAAGGTGAAGCATGGTGTCACATTGGCTGGATGTTCATCAAATTCATTTAATTTTCTTCCTGGGCACACATCTAGATTATATTTCCCAGACTCCAGGCCAAAGTTGTGGCCAAATGATTGAGTTCCAACGGGAGAGTGTGGTTGGAAGTAGAGGTAAATGTCACTTTTAAACCTGGCCTATGAAAGCTTCTCAAGAGCAGCCTTTATCAACAACCTAATATAAAAATGGGCAAAAATAAAAAACCTAATAGAAAAATGAACCAAAGATATAAACATAGAAAAACAAATAGTTATTAAACATTTGAAATGAGGCTTTTATTAGAGTAATTCTAGCTAGTGACTACAAACCCCAAAGTATCAGTCCTTTAATATAATAGAAGTTCAAATACAATCCATTTGTGTGTTCAGCAGGTGGATTTCCACAAAGTGATTCAGAAACCTAAGACCTCTCCATCTGGTGACTCCCAGCTCCTGCAGACTCACAGTCCCCTGTACCTTCTCTGTCTGGCCAGCAGATATTAGGTTGTCGATTTTTTCATGTTGATTTGTAGGGACTCTTTATACTGTAAGGACATCAGCCCTTTCTCTATGATATTCTTTCCCGTTTATCATTTGTTACCATGCAGAAAATTTGCATTTTCATGTATCTGCAATTTTCAATCTTTTCTTTTTATACTGCTTTTGTACTATACCCAGCATGACCTTCCCACTTTGAGATTTTATTGTTTTATTATAAGAGCAAAACAACCTTATTCAGAAGGGTTAGCTAATAGAGAAAAGAAATGAACAAATAATAAAACTATCATCAAGTCACCTCCCAACATAACTATATCATCCTATCAGCTTATTTCTTAGGCCCAGCATCCTGTCTTCTTTCTATAGGAACTTTTTGGGCTTAGTTTTCATGGTATAAACTTTGCCAGATGGGTGACCAATTCTCTTTGTCATTTCTTTTAGTATGTGTGAGAATCTTCCCCTCGCTCCCTACTGCAACAGGGTTTTCAGCATGGAGAAGCAATTGCTTATTCTCCACAAAATTCTTCACAAGGAAAGGATGTGTCCTATTCAGGTCTCTGAGGCAGCTAGTGAAAACTCCTGTTCTAGAAGCCTAAACCTAAGAGAGTCAGCAGGACTCCTGCCCTATGGCCACCATATACAGAAACGCATCATTAAGGCTAGGTCCACTGTACTCTGAGCTCATGAGGAAATTGCAGAGGAAGGAGCCCCTAAGCAAATAACTTCACATAAAACTGAAGTTGCATTTCCAGAGATTTCTCACGTCCAATCCCTAAAATGGAGGTAGATAAGTAGAAGAAAATTTCCATTACTATCAGGCGTAAAGAGCTAATAAAGAGAATTCATAGAGCTGAATTCTCTCAGCTTGTCTGCTACCATTCTGTGCCTTGCACTTTCCATTTCAGTCTCATAGAACTGCTGTAGCTCCCGGGAGACACCACGCTGTTTCCTCATTTCTAGTGGCCAAGATCTTTGCTCCTGTTGTTCTCCCAGCTTTCACCAACACCACCTCTACCATCAACCTTGCTTGCAATCTCCTCCTCATCTTCTTAGCTGAGTATCACATCCTCTAGAGCTTTCTCAGGCTTCCCCCAGGCTGCATCAACTCCACTTCTGGGCCCCCAATCATAGTGTGTTATCAAGGAGCTTTTCATGGCTCTTTCCCTGTAGACTGCACTCTTCAGGGCAGAGGTCTTCTTAATTCATTTTTGTATTTCAGTGTCTGGTACGATGCTTAGTAAGTGCTGGTCTTCAGTTGAAAAAGATGAGGAGCCACTGGGGAAGATGGTGGTAGAGTAGGAGGACCCTAGGCTCACCTCATCCCACACACACACTAGATAACTATCAAACCATTCTAAATACTCTGGAAATTGATCTGAAGACTAGCAGAACAAACTCCACAACTAAAAGTAGAGAAGAAGGCAGGAAGTGCAGAGACATGGCTTAGGAGAGAAATGGATCGTGGTCCCTGTGGTGGGAAAGCAGCCACAGTTGCGGAGAAAGGCGAGAGACAAACCTGCATACAGGGGAGTGCATGGGGAAAACAAATCCCCCTAGCAACTGGCTTGGAAGGTGAGAGGGCCTGAATTTCATGAATTCTTGGAACCAGTGGGACTTAAAGCCTGGAGTTTTAAAGGTCAGCGTGCTTGGCTCTGGGAGAGCTCAGAGGACATGGGGGCTGGTTTTGAAGAGAAGGCAGGGCAAATAGCTTGCAGACATACAGTGTGGAAAGAGCAATCTGAAGAGCACCTAGAGCACACAGTAGGGAGGTTATTCATTCATCTCAGAATGTGTCCCAGAGAGACAGCATTCATGGAGAGACCCCTCCAGGGAAAAAAGGAACTGGTAGGTGCCATTTCCCTCCCCTGCTTCTCAGCATAACCACAGGGCCACCTTTGGGAAACAGTGCAGCACCAATACTTGCTTAAACCAAGCCCCACCCCATCATGTTCTGGTAGAACTGCCCCTTCTGGTCACAACTGCCTGAGTCCCAGTGTGGCAGGCCCCTTCCTCCAGAAGACTAGCCCGAACCCCTGCTCACACTGCATCTCCCCATGTGGGATTTTGGAGAGCCTACATTCTAGTAGCAGTGGTGACAGGTCTCATTTCACAAACAGACCAGAGCACACCTAGGTAAAATGCCCCACATTCAGGCCAGGGCCAAGCACTGCCCACAACAAGCAGAGATCCTCTGCAGACGACTGGCCTGAAGGAAAGAGTGGCCAGGACACAAGAGGAGAGCACACATAGCACACATTGGAGACACTCCCAAAAGCGCCAGGCCCTGGGGAACAGGAGACACTATATTGCAGGGCACTACAGGACTTCTTCATAAAGCCATTACCCCCAAGAACAGGGGATGCGGTTGACTTTCCTAACACACAGAGACTTAGACAAAATGAGAAGACAGAGAAATTTGTCCCTAATGAAAGAATAGGACAAGGCCGTGGCCAGAGATCTAAGCAAAATAGATGTAACAACTGATGTTGTAACATGCTGATGGAGAATTTAAAGCAATGATCATATGGATACTCACTGGATTTGAGAAGAGTGGAGGACATCAGTGAGTCACTTATCACAGAGATAATGAATAACATAGCAGAGATAAAGGGCTTAATAAACGAAATGAAAAACCCACTCGATGGAAAGAACACCAGGCTGGAAGAAGCAGAGGAATGAATTGATGACCTAGAAGACAGAGTAATGGAAAGTAATAATCCTGAACAAAAAAGAGAAAAGAGAATTAGGCAAAATGAGAAAAGACTTAGGGAACTCAGTGACTTCATCAAACATATTAACATTCATGTTATAGGAGTCCTAAAAGAAGAAGAGAGAAAAAGGGGTCGGGAAATTTATTTGAAGAAATAACAGCTGAAAATTTCTCTAATCTGGGGAAGGAAACAGATAACCAGATCCCAGAGGCACAGAGAACCTCCAACAAAATCAATAAAAGCAGATCCACACCAAGACATACTGTTATTAAAATGGCAAAACACAGTGATAAAGAAAACATATTAAAAGCCACAAGACAAAAGAAGAGAGTTACATCAAAAGAAACGTCATTAGGCTACCAGTGGATTTTTCAGTAGAAACTTTCCAAGCCAGAAAGGAGTGGCACGATATATTCAAAGTGCTGAATGGGAAAAACCTGCAGTCAAGAATACTCCATCTAGCAAGGCTACTACTCAAAATAGAAAGAGAGATAGAGCTTCCCAGACAAACAAGAACTAAAAGAGTTCATGACCACTAAACCAGCCCTATAAGAAATATTAAAGAGTATCCTTTGAGTGTAAAGACCAAAAATTACAGTATGAAGGTAGGAAATACATAATACAAAAAATGAGTATTTCTGTAAAAAAAAAAATCAAAGAACTCACAAAATAAAATGATGTAATATATGACACCACATACCTAAAATGTGGGAAGGAAAAGAGTAAAGAATGAGTTCAAACTTAAATGACCATCAACTTAATATAGACTGTTATATGCAGATGATGTTATATACAAATCTAATGGTAACCACAATTCAAAAACCACTAATAAATATGCAAAGAATGAAGAGAAAGAAATCCAAATACATCATTAAAGAAAACCACCCCAGCTAACCATTAAAGAGAGAAAGACAAGAAAGGATCAGGGAAATCTTCAGAAAGCACCACAAAACAAGTAATAAAATGGCAATAAGTACACAGCTATCAATAATTACTTTGCATATAATGACCTAAATGCTCCAATCAAAAGAATAGGCTGACAGAACGGATAAGAAAACAACCCATCTATATACTGCCTATAAGAGACTCGTTTTAGACCTAAAGACACCTGCAGATTGAAAGTGAGGGGATAGAGAAACATTTACCATGCAAATGGATGGCAAAAGAATGCCAGAGTAGCAATATTTATATTGGACAAAACAGACTTTAAAATAAACTTAAATAAATAAACTAAATAAACTAAAATAAACTTGTTATTTGTTAAAATAACAAGAGACTAAGAAGGACACTATATAATAATAAGGGGCACAATCCAACAAGAAGATAAAACAATTGTAAATATTTATGCACCCAACCTGGGAGCACCCAAATACATATAATAGTAACAAACATAAAGGAACTAATTGATAATAACACAACGTAAGGGACTTTAACACCCACTGAAATCAATAGGTCATCTAAACAGAAGATCAACAAGGAAACAATAGCTTTGATGACACACTGGACCAGATGAATTTAACAAATATACTGAGAACATTCCATCACAAAACAGTACAATACATTCTTTTCAAGTGCAGATGGAACACTCTCCAGAATAGATCACATATCAGGCCACAAAACAAGCCTCAACGAATTTAAAAAGACTGAAGTCATACCATATGTCTTTTCTCACCCAATGCTATGAAACTAGAAGTTAACCACAAGAAAAAATCTGGAAAGGCCACAAATACATGGAAATTAAGTAACATGCTATTAAAAATGAATGGGTCAAACAGGAAATAAAATAAGAAATAAAAAAGTACGTGGAAACAAATGAAAATGAAAATACAGTGGTCCAAAACCTTTGGGACACAGCAGAAGTGCTTCTAAGAGGGAAATTTATAGCAATACAAGCCTACCTCAAGAAGCAGGAAAAATTTCAAATAAATAACTTAACCTTACATGTAAAGGAGCAAGAAAAAGAACAACTAAAACCTCAAACCAGCAGAAGGAAGGAAATAATATGGATTAGAGCAGAAATAAGTTATGTAGAAACTAAAATAAACAAAAAACCAGAAACCAATACGACAGATCAATGAAACCAGGAGCTAGTTCAAAAAAGAAAAAAAAATCAATAAAATTGAAAAACCTCTAGCTAGACTTATCAAGAAAAAAAGGGAAAGGACCCAAATAAATAATATCACAAGTGAGGAGGAGAAGTAACAATAAACACAACAGAAATACAAACCATTATGAGAATATTATGAAAAATGATATGCCAACAAATTGGGCAACCCAGAAGAAATGGATAAATTCCTAGAAACATATACCTACCAAAACTGAAACAGGAAGAAATAGAAAATTTGAACAGACTGATTACCGGCAAAGAAACTGAATCAGTAACTTAAAAACTCCCAAAAAACAACAGTCCAGGACCAGATGGCTTCATAGGCAAATTCTACCAAACATTTAAAAAGGAGTTAATACCTATTCTTTTCAAACTATGCCAAAAAATAGAGAAGGAAAGAAAACTTCCAAATTAATTCTATGAGGCCAGCACTACCCTGATAACCAAAACCAGATAAAGATACCACAAAAAGAGAACTACGGGCCAATGTCTGTGGTGAACACAGATGCAAAAACTCTCAACAAAATACTAGCAAACTGAATCCAACAATACATTAAAAAAAATACACCATGGTTAAGTGGGATTTATTCTTGGGTTGCAAGGGTGGTTCAATATTCGTAAATCAATCAACATGATACATCACATCACTAAGAGAAAGGATAAGAACCATATGATCATTTCAATAGATGCAGAAACAGCATTTGACAAAGTACAACATCTATTCATGAGAAAATCCTCAACAAATGTTTAGAGGGAACATACCTCAACATAGTAATGGCCATATATGAAAAACCCACAGCTAACAACATCCTCAATAGGGAAAAACTGAGAGCCTCTCCCCTGAGGTCAGGAACAAGAGAAGGATGACAATTCTCATCACTTTTATTCAACATAGTACTGGAAGTCCTAGACACAACAATCAGACCACAAAAAGAAATAAAAGGCATCTAAATCAGTAAGGAAGAAGAAAAACTTTCACTATTTGCAGATGACACGATACTATACATAGAAGACCACAAAGACTCCGCCAACAAACTGCTAGAACTGATACACAAAATCAATAAAGTCCCAGGATACAAAATCAATTTACAGAAATCTGTTGCATTTCTATACACCAATAATGAAGTAGCAGAAAGAGAAATTAAGAAAATAATCCCATTTACAATTACACCAAAAATAACCTAACCAAAGAGGTAAAAGACCTGTACTCTGAAAACTATAAAGCACTGATGAAAGAAATTAAAGATGACACAAAGAAATGGAAAGACATTCCACGCTCATGGACTGGAAGAACAAATACTGTTAAAATGTCTATATTAACCAAAGCAATCTATACATTTACTGTAATCCCTATCAAAATACCAACAGCATTTTTCACAGAACTAGAACAAATAATCCCAAAATGGTTATGGAACCACAAAAGACCCTGAATAGCCAAAACAATCTTGAAAGGGCAAAGCAGAGCTGGAGGCATCACAATTCTAGACTTCAAGTTATATTACAAAGATGTAGTAATCAAAACAATAGAGTACTGGCACAAAAATAGACACATAGATCAATGAATAGAAAATCTAGAAGTAAACCCACAGTTATATGGTCGATTAATCTTTGACAACACAGCAAAGAATATCCAATGGGAAAAAGACAGTCTCTTCAACAAATGGTGTTGGGAAAATTGGACAGCAACATGCAATAGAAAGAAACTGGACTACTTTTTTAAACCATACACAAAAATAAATTAAAAATGGATTAAAGACCTAAATGTCAGACCTGAAACCATAAAAATCCTAGAAGAAAACACAGGCAGTAATTTTTCTGACATTGGCTGTAGCAACTTTTTTCTGGATGGGCCCCCTAAGGCAAGGGAAATAAAAGCAAAAACAAATTATTTGGACTACATCAAAATAAAAAGCTTCTGCACAACCAAGGAAACAATCAACAAAACTAAAAGGCAACCTACACAATGGGAGAAGATATTTGCAAATGACATATCTGATAAAGGGCTAGTATCCAAAACACATAAAGAACATAAACTCAACACCCAAAAAACAATCCAATTAAGAAATAGAAGACATGAACAGACATTTCTCCAAAGAAGACAATCAGATGGCCAATACACACATGAAAAGATGCTCATCACTTATCATCAGGAAATGCAAATCAAAATTACAATGAGATATCATCTCACACCTACCAGAATGGCTAAAATCAACAACTGGTTGTTGGTGAGGATGTGGAGAAAAAGGAACCCTCCTGCATTGTTGGTGGGAATGCAAATTGGTGCAGCCACTGTGGAAAACAGTATTGAGGTTCCTCAAAAAGTTAAAAATAGAAATACCCTATGATCTGGCAATCGCACTACTGGGTATTTACCCAAAAAAATACGAAAACACTCATTCAAAGGGATACATGCATCTCTATGTTTATAGCAATATTATTTACAAAAGCCAAGATATGGAAGCTGCCCAGTGTCCATCAACTGATGAATGGATAAAGAAGATGTGGTATACATATATACACGATGGAATATTATTCAGCCATAAAAAATAATAAAATCTTTCCATTTCCAACAACATAGAGCTAGAGAGTGTAGTTCTAAGTGAAATAAGTCGGAGAAAGACAAATATTACATGATTTCATTCAGATGTGGAACTTAAGAACAAAACAAACATGGGGCAAAAAAGAGGGCAAGACAAACCAATAGACTCTTAACTATAGAGAACAAACCGATGGTTACCAGAGAAGGTGTGGATGGGGGGATGGGTGAAATAGGTGATCAGCACCAAGTGATTGAAATAAAAATTAAAAAAAAAAAAAAGGAAAAAAGAAAAAGATAAGGAGCCATTTAATTTACCTTTGGTTTTTTGGGCAGGGATTAGGATTACATGGATCCTTTGAGATGCATGATCCAAACTCAAACTGATGGTCTTGGAGGCCCACACAGCGAGCAATGCAGGCACTGGGGTAAGTACGTCCATTCTGCCCACACACGGGGACGAATTGATCTGCACAGTTACAGGGCAGACCTGTGGAGAGGACACAGATTCAGTGAGGGGTACTTGTACATTCTCCTGCCCGTCATATTTCCTAATTAACATGGAGCTCTCAAGTTAAAATAGTATTGCGAATTAAGTCAGGAAAAAGCATTCCTCCAATCTCTGAGTGCTTTTAAAGGTGGCAAGGCTCTGAAAAGTCGTTTGTCTGCATAATGCCTTTCCTTTGTTCCATATATTGCCAGCTAATTGAGGGCTTCCAGACCTTGACCCCAGGGGAGAGACTCACCCATGTAAACAAAGCTATAGGTAGGAAAAGTAAAGAATGCTCCTCCCAATCTAGTGTATAAATCTAGAATTTAGATGTCTGAAGTCTGGCTTGGGAGATTTCTGGAATGTTAAAGGGTAATACCAAAAGAACAAGAAAGTAACTTGGGAAATTACTGTAATTTTGAGGCTTAAAAGTGTTTATGGGCAATCAATCAAGAACACTGCTTTCTTGACATTGCTATGCTTTATTGTGCTGGGTTATGCTCCAGTAAGCGAAAAGGCCAGTGAGATGCGATGCTCTTTTCTTGACCAGCAGCTACAGCTGTGGACAGCAATAGCATAGTCTATTACTATCTACTGGGATCTGCTTTGCTCCAGATCTGAAATACCCTTGGTTCTGGGTAAAGAGGAGCCAGGTAGCCACCTAAATTTATCCCATTTCATGTGGCTGCAGCGGCAAGTTGATTCTTCTTTCCTGGGAGTTAGTATGGCACATGGAGAGGGGTGGGAAGAGAACAGATTAGGGATTTACTGATCTCGTACCACCAGACCACTGAAAATAAAAAGGAATCAGAAATAAGAAGTGCATAGCAGGCTGCTGGGGAAGTAAGGGCAGGACTAACCCCACCCCACCCTCTATCTACTCTGAGTACCAACCTTGATGCTTTATTGTCATTGTTGTTGTCGTGATCCTAATTATTATCCTTTATCTGCTCTGCTTTGATGAGAGCAATTCATTCTGCTTAGAGAAACCATAAAACCACTGGGGATGAAAAATTAAAGATTTTTGTGGAAAACTACTTATTTATTTACTTTACTTATTTACTTACTTACATCTAAATGTATTTGGAAGATGAACTTTACAACTAGCAGGACCTCTTTTCCCTGTGGTGTGTAGCCCTTCATGTCCTGGGATAAATTAAGGTAATGACTGCTTAGTTAGCAGACTCTAAAGAGATTTTATTGGCCACAAAGTATACCACACTTCTTGGGACTCAGATATTGTCCCAGTCCAAACACAACTCAGAGATGTTCATAAAAATGCCTAAACCTCAAAATTACAATAATTTCCCAAGTTCTTGTTCTTCCCCTTCTTATTCTTGTTCTTCCCCTTCCCTAAGGAGATGAAGAGTGGAACATGATGAGTTTACAGCCTTTGTCTTTATCTTGGTTTTGGTATTACCCTTTGATATTCCAGAAATCCCCCAAGCCAGACTTTAAACATCTAATTTCTAGATTTTATACACTAGATTGGAAGGAGCATTTTTTACTTTTCCTACTTATAGCTTCATTTATAGGGGTCTCTACCTAATGAACTAGTAAGCTAAGGAAGGACGGGAAGAAGATGATGAGAAAAACATTACAACGCAAACTAACTTAGAAAATACATTTTCTAACATAATGGTACGCGGGGATGGGGTATTTAAGCAGGTAGCAAAGTTCCATTTAACCAAAACTGTCCCAATCACTTGGCCCTGTTCCTTTTAATCCATGGAATTTCAGAATATTAGTGCTGGAAGGGTCCTAGGAAATCATTTAGTTTAATGCCTTCAATTCACAGAGGAAGAAACAGAGCCGAGAAAGTACCTTGTTCTCAGATTACATATTTATTTTACTGTGTACATTTGCAGTTATGGCGAGACCAGTGAAGCTGCCTTGAAGGGAAATGGGCACAAAGGGATGACGGCCGCTAAGGACAGGTTCTGGGTGGCCGTGGTTACCTGTGAAGGTGCGCCGGTCATCTTCTGAACTGTGCTCACTGAGGCACAGGCGGGTAGAACACACCAAATTACCAGCAAAACAAGAACAGATATTGCAGTCAATATTAAAGGAGGTCCCGTGACCTAAGGAAAGGAAAAATAAAATGTTGATCCATTTCATGCAATTATAAGTAAATCCTATATTAACAATTTAATAGTTTGAAAAGTTTTAAAATAGAAATTCTTGAAAGGGGGTGCCTCGGTGGCTCGGTTGGTTAGGTGACTGCCTTCGGCTCAGGTCATGGTCCCAGAGTCCTGAGATCAAGTCCCACATCGGGCTCCCAGCTCTGCAGGGAGTCTGCTTCTCCCTCTGACCTTCTCCCCTCTCATGTTCTCTCTCACTCTCTCTCTCTCTCAAATAAATAAATAAAATCCTGAAAAAAAAAGAAAAAGAAAGATGACTTCTGAATATACAGACTGAGAAGCTAAATCTGTAATATTTATATTTTCGTGCTTATCTCCCACTACTTCTCTCCAAACTCCTCAAGTGCTAGTCTTACCAGACTGCTCCCTATTCTCTGAGAATGTTTCTGGCTTCCCCTCTTGCCTCACATGCTCCTCTCCTCCTTCTGGAACTTCGGTCATCTCTCCACAATCAGCCCTGATGCCATCTTTGAATTGAAGACTCTCCTGACGCCCTGGCAGGAATGACTAGGTCCTTGAAGAGTACTGGGGCTGCTCCTTTTGTGGCTCTACATCTCCCCCATCTGATCATGTACAACATGACCTGAATCCCTCATCCCAGTTTCAGCCCCATAAGGCACTAGTATGTTCTTCTGTAAAGAGTAGGCATTTAATCAGTCAGTGGAAGTCTATGGAAGGAAGGAATTTGTTTATCGTCAGATATCTTGTAATACAGGGTACCTACCTTAGACTTTGGCTAAGTAGAATATGAATTAAAAAGCGAATACCTGACTTGTTCTAAGGCAGACACTTGCAGGCTCTTTTTAGCCAAAAGCATCCTTCTTTCAAACAAGATCTCACACAGAAGAGTAAACCAAGAGGCATATAAAAGCTGAACTACCCTGGTTGATGGGTATGGGGTGGTGTAGGGGTGAGAGCAGCAGAGTGAACAGCTGTAGGGGAGTACATTCTCAAAAATAGTATTTTTTTCCCACAATTTTTGAGGTTATATATTAACATGAATGGTTGTTACGGCTATAAGCCAAACATGGTTAAGGAAGCAGTGAGAAAGCAAGACCCTCAGACTTTTAGAGAGGGCATCAAAGGGTGACTTCTTCATGTGTTCTCTCCTGATGCCTAGTCGACAGTTCGCTTTCCACAATTTGAAACTCTGACTTTTACTTCTCGTAAAGAGACATAGTTGAGGAAGGGATGGGAAGGAGCACACACCTGTGTCCTTGCCCGTGGAGTTCAAGGGCTGTGGAGTCAGACAGGCCCGGGATTGAATTCTGCTTTGGTCACTTACTAGCTGGGTGACCTGAGTATCATCTTCCTCACAACAACACTGAAATCAAAGAACAACTGGAAGGCTCAGATGAGATAACACAGGCCAAGATTTAGCGTAGTGCTTGGCACACAATTAAAAGTTCAGTAAGTATTAATTAATTGTTATTAGCTATTAGTCCATTCTTGAGGAGGCTCCTAAGAGGGTTCCTTAGAAGTCCTAGGATTCTGTAGAGTACAGTTTGGAAAATACTGCCCTGGAGGATCTGATTTATAGACCTTACTCTTTGGTGGGAATCTATCCAATGTTCTTCCTACAAAGTTAAGATAACTAATCTCATATCAAAAACAAAAAGCAGGGTGCCTAGGTGGCTCAGTGGGTTAAAGCCTCTGCCTTCGGCTCAGGTCATGATCTCAGAGTCCTGGGATCGAGTCCCGCATCAGGCTCTCTGCTCGGTGGGGAGCCTGCTTCCCCCTCTCTCTCTGCCTGCCTCTCTGCCTACTTGTGATCTCTCTCCTCCTGTCAAATAAATAAATAAAATCTTTAAAACAAAACAAAACAAAAACAAAAAACAAAAAGCAAATAAATACAGCTCAAGACTCACTTTTTCTTTTTCCTCCGACGATACATGACTTCTGAAGATCTATACAATGCATCTCCATACAATTTTCCAAGAGTCCACTCTGTCCACATGAGCAAATTTTGTAACAACCAACTTCCCCAGCAGATGATGGCACCTGGATTAGTGTCCCTTGACGGACGATGAAATCAGAGGCTTCTCCTAATTTGCAACCTGTACAAAGAAAAATAAGTTGAGAGAGATGGTATTGTGCCATGACATTGTGTTATGACATTAGATATATTTTATGTTGGTCTCATAGGTATTGTGTGGCTACTAAAGATTATGTAATAGAACTTTCACTAAGTTAAAGAATTGGTCTGGTTCACTGACCAAAACATATCCTCTCAAATGAGAAATTCCATGTTCCGTGAGATGGTGGTGATTATGGACCTATACCCCAAAGCTAGCTATAGTTCAGTACAAAAATGCTATAAGATATGTATTTTTTTTACTGCTTTGGGCTTATCAAGGATATTTAAAAAATCACAGATATTTAAAAAATGGACTATGGAAACTGACAATATTTTTAGAATACTCTTGGTCAGGAAAACTTTTGGTGATAGAATATAAGGATATCATAAATTCAAAGAAAAGCCGAATACTTGATTGCACTTAAGGAAAATCCATTCATTTCCAATTTTTTAAAAAAGATTTTATTTATTTATTTGACAGAGAGAGAGATCACAAGTAGGCAGATAGGCAGGCAGAGGGAGAGGGGGAAGTAGGCTCCCTGCTGGGCAGAGAGCCCGATGTGGGGCTCGATCCCAGGACCCTGAGATCATGACCTGAGCCGAAGGCAGAGGCTTTAACCCACTGAGCCACCCAGGTGCCCCCATTCATTTCCAATTTTAACATGATTTATCTTGACTGATATATTCTAGTATCACACAAATATTACAGATGATACTTTGAGACATCATGCTTATTTAATTTAATCTTCTATTCCTTATTACTTCAAGATATTTTTAAATGGTGTTTTCAACAGGACAAAGAAACATTTTTAATTGGGAAATAAATAAAAGGAAGCAAAACGTTGCCACACTGTACTCTAAAGGGATGCACAAAGAAAGACTATTAAAATTCAATGGGATAAGCATTTCTTATTCAAGAGGCTTCCTGCATTAAAAAAAAATTGGTTGTAAAATCACATGTATCTCAATAAAACATTAAGCTTATAGAGATAATTGCACATCCCACTGAGTATGCCTTTTCTCCATAAAACTGAAGAAAAGAAAAGAAAAAAACATGAACAACATGCAGTACACTTTCTCAAACATTACAACAAGGAAGAGAATGTACAAAAAAACTGGCTGAAGGTTTTCTTTTGTTGTCAAAAAACCTGTAACTCTTTTGAGAATCAGTTTACAATCTAAATGATAACTGAAAATTACATTTGTCTTTTCCTGCCTATATAACTAACCTATGTTTATTGGGAAAACCTCAAATGTTACAGGAAAACATAACTTAGAAAATAAAGTCCATTATGAGCTTACTCCAAAGCTAATCCCTATACAGAAACACCAGCAGCACAGATCCATACCCACCCCACACCCACACCCATCTACCTCTTACCTTGAACACAAGAGTATGGAAGGCAGGGATCTCCAGACGAACACCCCTTCCGGTTTACCTCACAGAGCTCATTAGCAGGGCAAGGATTTGGGTTACAGGGATGAGTGACCTCTTCTACAATGTTACCCAAAGTACTTGGCCCTAAAAAACCAAACAAGGTCAGTTTTACCAACCCAAAAAGGTAACAGAGGTCTGTAAATTATCTCAATTAATTATGGCTAGAATAAACAGAGAGCTCATGAGCAGAAAGCAAGGCCTGATTCTAGTAAACTATTAAAACACACAGATTCTCTGATCATTTGTGCATTTAGTATAACATACATACATTTATTCACCTGTTTATTTACTGGGTACCTATGATACGCTGGACAAAGTTCTGAGCACTAGAGATACAGTAGTGAACAAAACTGACAAATCCCTAATGTAGAATTTACATTTTATTTGGGAAATAGACAATAAATAGACTGGGGATATGTGTGTGCATTTGTGTCTCTGTGTGTTTAAATAAAAAAGTCACCTAATGATAAGTAATAAGTAGTATAAAGGAATGGAAAGTGACAAGTATACTTAGAGTAGGGTAGTCAAACAGGTGCTTATGCCTAAGAGGAATAACTTGGCACATTTTACCATAAACTACAATAATTCACTATGGGAAGATGGATCCTGTACCATGATTATATTTGTCACCTTATGAAATAATGACCATGGAAGAGTCTCACTTAATATAAAGTATATGTGATATTTAAAGAGAGTATTAAAATTCAAACAAAAACATTTCTTTAACTTTCTTCCTTCTACACATATATTTCACTGCTTTAATAGAGTCTAGGCTTGTGAATACATTAGCTTTGCTTACTTGATTTTAAACCAGACTCACACTGTAGGGCTAATAAAGGTATAAGAGTTCTTGGAGTTCATCTCGTCCAGCCCAATCCCTTTATAAACAGGGAAACTGAGGCAGAAAGAGGTGATCTGTCCAAAGTCACAGAGGCCTATATTCTAGTCTAATGCTCTTTTTTTTTTTTGCTATACTGATCATAAAGGCTTAGGGACATAGTTTGTTGGCCTTAAGAAAATGTGGCTGATATCACTAGCTGCAAATCTAGCATCCACTCTTCTTTTTCTGCTTACTAATAATAGTTCGACAATGGGTCCATAGCTAAAAAGATCATCTTTCTCAGTTTCCCTTACAGCTAGGGTGGTTTTCCCTTACACTAGGATATGGTGGCTAGAATTCCAGAAGCCATGTTGTGATCATAAAGTACCTGAAGTAACCTTGATGACGGAAGCCAAACACTAAGAACAATGCAGAAAACAAAAGGAGTCTGGACTCTGGATGGTGGAGCCACTATAACAGCCCTGGACTATTTATTTCTGGGCTTTCCTTTACGTTTACCTGTTGTTCTGTTATTTGGAGTAGAACTTAGTCCTGTCTGACACAGGAAAACAAAGCAAGTAGGAGCTGAATTCAGTCTGCCTTTCCAGCCAGCTCCGGGCACTAACGCCCCCTGGCGGCATCCCAGACACTTGTGCTACCCTAACTACAATACTTAGTGTGTATGAGTTCTACTCATCATCCCTCTGGTTTCCACCCACAGGGTCACCTCCTGCTGAGAAACTCAGCTCCAGGATCCCTCAATGAGAAACCAACTTATTCTTCCAGCTCTTGGCCTAGCTCTTGGCAGGAATATTTTGGCAGAGACAAAAAGTTCCGTTTTCATGTACTAACTCAGACCGTCATTCCTTACTCCTTTTTTGGTGGGTCAGTCTAAGCCAGTGCCTGGCTCAGGTCCACTAATTCTCTGATGACAAAAAGCTGAAAATTCCCTGGGGAAATTGTACTTCCTGGTCAAATCATGGCAAGGGGACAGCAATGGTATGGAGCTATTATCTAAGATACTTGCCCCAGATTCATTGCTTACAATTCCTGATTGACAACAGTTAATCATTTCCTCAGACTGATAAGATAGTCACTTGGGCTTATACGTTTTAAGATGACAATTCCTTCCAGGGCCAAAAAGGCCAAGCAAATAAGAGTATGCAATTGAGAGAGTATCATTAAACCACACATTCTCAACAGATAGGTGTTCATCCAAAGCAAACATGAAGGGCAGAGATGGAAGGGAGAAATATTTGAAACCTTAAAAAACAAAGAACTTACTGAGGTATGTATCCAAAGGTATACAATTCTCTAGGTCATCTGTAGGTGACAGAAGCTCACAAATACTTTCAGCTGTGTGGTCTTCAGGGAATTTGTTCTGGTCCCCACATTTCTTGAGAATCTCCACACAGTCTGACCTTAAAAAGAAAAATACACACAAATTTAGGGTTCAAGGAACCTCCTCATGTTGTCTAGTCAATATCAGTCTTGTTTCTGAAGCCTTCCAGAAGGTGAGTTTTCACAATAATATTTTACAATTGGTTAGGTCAGAGTAATGGCAAAAGAAAATAGGAATCGTAGAAGACCTCAGTTTGCACAGTAATAAGTAATGTATTATACTACCAAAACATCCCTTTCACTTATCTGAGATCAAAGGCCTTGCTCAAATTTTATACTCATATTGTTACTACCATCAGTGTGGCTTGTCCTTGTCTTTGAAAGGAAATTAAACTAGGCTAGTCTGATTTGCTCTTTGCAAAATCATACATCTTTTCTTTTAGGACCTTATGCTTACTTGCTTCTTCCTCCCTCCCTCCCCTTCTCTTTTTAAATAGCTTTTTAGTTATCAACATTAAGGTGTTTGGCCCATAACAACTGGAAAATACACTACTTTAAAATTTTCTCAGTCTTCAAAAGGGATTTGACTCCTTTTCTGTAAGTTTTTGTGCTAAGAGTCTATAAATTTTCCACTGGTTGCCTCTTGTCACCTAAGTTACCCCCCATCTTTCTCCTTACTCAAGTCATCGCCAAGTCATGACAGAGAATAGATCTGGACCCTGTTTAAGGTTGAAATGATCTGCAATCAGTCATCAAGTGCCCAGCAGCACCAAGACACACACCAACAACTTAGGGGCTGGATAGTAACTTGGTTTTTAGAAAAGCTTTTTGGAAAAATAGATGTTTGCAGATCAGCTGGCATAGATTACTACACGGCTAATGCTTCTGGTTTCACCCAGGACTGCAGCTTTCATCTTTACTTTATCCTAGATCTCCTAAGCAAACCATTCATAAAATGCTCGCTAGAAATAGGCGCTAATGACTATATTCACTAACTCTCTCACTCATTACACAGTATGGAACACTCACTGTGTGTCAGAATTTTGCTAATCCCTGAAGAGGAGAAAAAGAGGAAAGAGGAGACAAGAAAAAGAAGTTATAAAGAATAAACTCGAGGAGAGCAAAGTCTAACAGAATATAAATTCACAAATTAAAATATAAAAATAGAATTATTGAAGGCACTTGACAAATGTTCCTGGAACTAAATTCCATAAGAGAAGTTCAAGTAAAGGTCTACAGAAGTTTGTAGGAAGGGTAAATTACTATTAGCTGGAGAGATCTGGGAAGATTCCATGGGAATGACTGGCATTTGAGAGAGGCTAAGAAAGACACGAGTGGGCAAGTGGAGATGGAAGAATATTTGAAGCAGAGGAGGAAAAAGTGAGAAAGCATTTGACATGTGGGGAGGATGGGCAAAGGCAAGTGGTGGGAGAGAAAACTCTAAAGATAGGCTGCAGTTCAGACCATTGTCTGAACCAAGACTGGAGAGTCATTACGAGGAAAGAAACTTACTTGCAAATAATACTTCCCCGGGATTTACTATGACAAGGTTTAATCTGCAGTGAACAAGCGACTGCTTTCCACATTTCTGGCTGGCATTTCTTAATGTCAAGAACAGGAATGTTGATAAATGGCATCTTTATGCTTCCTTTCTCCCACAGCTTCATGTCATTCATGGCTCCTTGATCTGACTGAGCATTACAACTCCTGAAAAGTTCTGTTGGCCTGAAAAGAAAAAAGGCCAGAAAGAATCAAGAGGCAATTATTTTCTAGAGAGAAAGAATAGATCCTGACATAGATACATAATGCATAGGAAAATCTGATTTTCTTAAAGAAAGTACATATAATGCATCAAAGGATATCATGTCGTCTTTGGTGAAAGACCCTTGAAAGTTTTTTGCCCATTTTTTTTTTTTTAATTGGGCTGTTTGACTTTTTTTTTTTTTTTTTTTTTTTTTAAGATTTTATTTATTTGACAGGGAAAGAGAGAGCACAAGCAGGGGGAGTAGCAGGCAGAGGGAGAGGGAGAAGCAGGCTCTCTGCTCAGCAAGGAGCCCAATGTGGGGCTCGATCCCAGGACTCTGGAATCATGAACTGAGCCAAAGGCAGATGCTTAACCAACTGAGCCACCCAAGCGCCCCAAGGGTTGTTTGACTTTTTATTATGAGGTTATAGGAGTTATTTATATATTTTGGTTACAAGCCCTTTGTCAAATGTGTGTGTGACTGTAAGTGTGCACATGTGATACACTGAATATTTTCTCTCAAACTGTGGCCTGCCTTTTCAAATCTTAAATGGTGTCTTTTGGTGAATAAGGTTCACCAAAACCTTAGGGTTTACTGTTGAACCCTACCTCATTCATTTTTTCTTTTCTTTTTTTTTCTTTTATTTTTTTTAAAGATTTTATTTATTTATTTGACAGAAAGAGATCACAAGTAGGCAGAGAGGCAGGCAGAGAGAGAGGGAGAAGCAGGCCCCCCACTGAGCAGAGAGCCCAACGTGGGGCTTGATCCCAAGATCCTGAGATCACAACCCGAGCCGAAGGCAGAGGCTTCAACCCACTGAGCCACCCAGGCGCCCCTAATTTTTTCTTTTATAATTAGTGCATTTTGTCTCCTGTCTACAAAATCCTTATCTATACCAAGTTTGTCAAGATATTCTCCTATATTTTCTTCTAGAAGCTTTATATTTTTAGCTTTTATGTTTTGTTCTATGACCCGTCTTAAATTAATTAATTAATTTATTGATTTATTTATTGAGGGAGAGAACAAGTAGGAGGCGGAAAGGGAGAGAGAACATCAAGCAGACTCCGTGATGAGCATGCAGCCCGATGTGGGGCTTGATCCCAGCACCCTGGGATCATGAGGTTTAACCGACTGAGCCACTCTAGGTGCCTCTAATTTGCGTTGCTTTATAACAAGTCTTGAAATTAGGTACTCTAAGTTCTCCAAATTTGTTATTTTTTTTAAAAAAAAAAGTATTTTAGCTATCCTAGGTCCTTGGTACTTTCGTTTGAATTTCAGAATTAGTCTGGCAATTTCAATCTTAAAAAGCCTGTTGGGATTTTGATTGGGATAGCACTGAATCTAGAGATCAGTTTCAGGAGAATTAACATCTTAACAATATTGAGTCTTCTAATCCATGAACAGGGTACCTCTCTCTGTTTCTTCACTGTCTTTAATTTCTCTCTGCAAAGTTTTCCAGTTCTCAATGTATAGTTTTTGCACCTCTTTTGTTAAATTTTTCCTAAGTATCTCGTGTTTTTTGATGTAATTTTGTAAATGTGTATTTTTAAAATAAATTTCATTTTCCCATTGTTTCCTGCTAAGATACGTAATTACAATTGGCTTTTCTACGTTAACCCTATATACTGTCACTTTGTTAAATTTAAGGATTTACAGGGAGTTTGTTTGCAGATTTAGGGGCATCTCCTTTTGTGGTTCCCACCTTTCTGGGGTTTTCTACTCCTACATCTAGCCACTCTAGCAGCCCTAAACTCTAATCTCTAACTCCTCAGCTGAAGACTTCTGCTTTTTTCTTGAATTCTTTATGCCATGCAAGGGGACTGAGGGTGCCCATGAAGGAAAAACTGGATAAATGTGGCCCTCATGCCATGTGGCTTCTATGTTTCATGAGATACAGCCCCTCCTGCTTTGGGTCACTCTCTACCACCTTCAAAACAATACTTTTTTCATATTTTGTACAGAGCTCATAATTGGTACTTGCAGAAGTATTAGTTTGATACAAACTACTCCACTATCCCCAGAAGCCAGACTATAAGTCCAAGTTTAACTTGAAACATTTCATAGGTTTCAAATTTACTCAATCTCTAAACCAGGTTCTTACTGGCTAACACTCTATCGCCAGCTGTAAAGATATCTCAATTTTCTTATCCGAAACAATATTCTGAATTCCTTTTTAAAAAATATTCTAAGGGAGCCTGGGTGGCTCAGTGGGTTAAAGCCTCTGCCTTCGGCTCAGGTCATGATCTCAAGGGTCCTGGGATCGAGCCCCGCATCGGACTCTCTGCTCAGCAGGGAGCCTGCTTCCCCCTCTTTTTTTTCTGCTTCCCCCTCTTTCTCTCTGCCTGCTTGTGATCTCTCTCTGTCAAATAAATAAATAAATAAATATATAAATATATAAATAAATAAATAATCTTCAAAAAATATTTTAAAAAAAATATTCTGAATTCTTTTAAAAGAATAGGATTTATGTTCTTTTGAACTTCTGTCTGGCCCAACTGAATGATTCTTTCCCTCTTTGCCCCCTTGATCTCCAGGCTGTAACTCACAAAACCAACCCGCTCTTGCTTAGAAACTCTCTCTCTGCCTTCTCTAATATGCCTCTGGATGCCTTTTTGTTTTCTATGCCTTTGGATGACTTTTTGTTTTCTTTACTGTTTGTTCAGCCATTCAGTTTTGGGCCCTTGTTTTTCGGATCATCCTTGATACCTCAAGAAAATACAAATAAGTAAGACAATATTTTTGTATGAAATAGGGAACTCACTGAGTGGGACCTCCAGACTGGTTGAAGTAAACTGTTCAAAAGAGGGCATTTGATGGCCAAATTGTTCACAGTGATTTATCCTGCAATGTATTGTTTCCACTGGTTGTGTAATAGAAGGAAGAGGGGAAGAATGGTAGACTGAGGCAGAAAAGGTTCTTTGAATTCCAGATGCTTTAAGTATCTCTAGTCTAGAAGGGACTTCGTTATAGTGCTTCCTTTCCCAGAGGTGATTTACTGGATGGGTTATAGCATTTAAAGATGAAATCACAAAAAAAATACTACTTCCTTTTAACTTAGCATCAGAGTAAAGTGGCCCTTTCACTTATTTAAAAACAAGATAATGATAAAATACTTCCATTCCATGTACAATAGCTTGCTCCTACCTGTTGTTAAAATTAGTACAGTAAGTAAGATTTCTACAGCCCAACTGGCAAGGTTCCCGAACATCTGCTAAACAGGTCAACATGGACACCTCCACTGGATTATATTCACAAAAACGATCAAATTCTTGCCAACTCTGTGTATTGCCCCAGCTCATGCTATAAAGTTTAGTGCACAGCTCTCTGAAACAAAGGCACAAACGCAGAAACACAGATAAATAATTTGATTTGCATAAAACTCAAATTCTATGAACTATACTTCAGAATATAAATAAGAAAAAACTTACAAAAACCAAAAGACTCAAATTTATCTTCTAGAATATAGAGCCATAAACAGTGAACTTTTCCATGAAAATCTTTGCCTTCTTTTATCATCTGTTTCTTTCCATTTTCCCATGATTGCTACAAAGCCCAGTGCTAAATGCAATGTTTAATTACAGTACTTGTACTTCCTTATTCTTGGCACAGTTATTTCTTCTATATTTCTTATCTCTCTCCTACCTTTACGTAAAGTAAGGTAAGTCTTATGGTTTTGCCTCCACAAAGATAGATTCCCCTATATTTATATTTCAATCACAGGAGGTAAAACTGTGACATGGTCCTCAGATTTAAGAAGCTTTACAGACTTAGGGTTCACTAGTTTCTCCCTGAAAAATTATCCCAAAGCCACTTATATTCCTTAAGATAGGCCAAGGTAGTCTACATGTAAAAGCTTATGAATTCCAAGGCTTCTATATGCTATTGTAGTTCATATATGACAATCTTATTTGCAGTACTCGATAATTACAAAGCAACTTGCATATGACTAAAATAGTATCAGTACCATTTCCAAAGTGCACATTAGTTTAATTTTTAAAATTTATAAAAGTAATAAAAATGTAAAAAAACATAATACATGTAATATAAAATATAATACTACCAAAATATGCAAAGTCACAAGTAAAAATTCTCCATTCCTACCACATTTTATTTGACTTTCATAATTAACCCTATTAGGAAGATGTTTTTACTTTTATAATTTTGCTCATTCACTCTGACGATGTTTACTGAGTGCTTATTTTGTGTTAGACCCTATTCAAGGCACCGGATATATCACAGTAAATAAGGGAGACAAAGTCCCTGCTTTCCATGGAGCTTATCCATTATTGAGATGAGGAAGCTGCAATTGAGTTAAATTATGTACCTTGAGCTGGAAACCAGTCCTTCCTCTAGTCCTTAACTTTCTCTATGACCTTCAACAGACTGATAACATCAGACTTAATAACATCTTAAGAACATCAACAGACTTAATAACATCTCAGAATTAGTTTTCTATATATATGCAGGAATTATATAATATATAAATATATATATTATATAATATATAATATATATATTTATATATAATATATAATTTATGCAGGAATTATATAAACCGACACTGATCATAATATGGAAAAAAACCATAAAACCCTATATCAAGGTAAGGTAGGGCAAAGTGTTTCTTAGTGAAGTTCTTCTAGGACGACACAGCGATTCCAATCTCCAGTGACTTTAGGGCATAAATACTTTTAAGGACATCCAAAGAATTACTCAGCATCCTTCCCATAAATACACTTAATTCCTATCAGCAATCACATTCCCTTAATTACAGGACCAACTTAACTTCTCTTTAAGCTCTTCTGTTAATTTTCTTTGGATATCTTCCAGTTTTTTTATATCTTTGGTAAAATTTGATGAGTTATTCTAGGCACAATTTTTACTGAAAATCCATTCAATTTAGAAACCACAGAAACAACTGTTTCACTCCTGGTAGGTGGTATTTCAGGATGTTCTAGTAATATGTGGTCCATTTTCACCTAAAATACCGCTAATAAAGCAAACTTCTATTTCACCTGTATTCTACCATGACCTTAGTTATCCCCATTTATTCTTGTTTCTAGATTGTTTCTTCTGTCTTATATTTATATAATTTTTCCCTAAGTGTATCATCCAAATGAATGCCAATACACTGCTATCTAACTTTGGGTTTAAGTGCCAACCCAGTTCATTCACCAATATATACAAAAGGTCAGTTACTGTTCAAAGTTTCATAATTTAACAAAAAGAATGTCCCTTAGAGGTCACATCAAAACATCTTCTAAGCTGTAAGCTTACCTAATGATAGTCTGGAGGGTAGAATCCACGTTGCATCATCTTTAAATATTTATTGCCCTGCCAGTGTTAATCCTCTATACCCCAAAATACAGTTCTTTTAGCAATGTTCAAAAACAATGTCTTATATACACATGACACTCAATAAATATTTGCTGGATGAAAGAAAGATTTTACATCTTCTAAACTTTTAAGTCTACACAATGCAAAAACATAATGTACATTTGCTAGACTTAAAATCACTAATTAAAATGCTATTTTCTACTGGTTTTAATAAAGGAAAATGAGATACTGACCTACATGTTGAAGTGTTTGCTTTAGAACAACAATGCAATTTAGCTCCATCGAGGCCCGTAGAGGGAGGAGGGTGTAGAGTGACTCCAGGGTGAACAGACTGTGAGCTTTCAAGAAAACACTGCCAAAGAGGATCCTGAGGCAAAGGCTGGGTCTTACAACCCTCGATGAGGCCATCAACGATCTCCATCTCTGTTTTCTTAGACATCAGAATTCTCTTGCAGGCATTTTGGCAAGCATGGTCCTCAGCTCTGTCACAGCAATATAAACCTACATTTTCAGAATATATGTGGCTTTGTTAGCTGATTTTATGTCATGCACTGCTCAGGACAGAAGACATGGTGGTTTACTGGAAACACTACTACTCAGTCATATGTCAGTATCCGTAGTACACAGGGCCTACCAAATTCTCTCTCCGTTATTTGCAGTATAACAGATAACTGAAGAGCTGAAGGTGGACAAGGTATCTACTACCAGAATTTACCATCGTCTCCAAATGTGGGATCTTTAGCACCCATACTACACAAATCAAAGGTCGTCTCATCCTACACCTAAGAAGTCCTGACATGCAAAGTATCTTATGTTCCTGGAAAAGGTATTACAGATCAAACTGGAATTATTTCATGCTAGAAACAGCTGCCTAAAAGGGATTGTGTTCTTCACAGAATGACAGAGCTGACTAATTTCAATAGTAAAACCCACAAAAACCATATTCCATCACATTCTGGGATATAAAGCTTTCATATATCTGTGCAAGTTAACTAATCTAAGTTGTAATTTATTTTTTTAAGATTTTTTTATTTATTCATTTGAGAGAGAGAGAGAGGGAGAGAGGACTTGAGCAAGAGAACAAGCAGAGGGGAGGGTCAGAGGGAGAGGGAGGAGCAGACTCCCTGATGAGCAGGGTGCCCACTGCGGGGCTCGATCCTAGGTGCCTGGGATCATGACCTGAGCCGGAGGAGAAGCTTAACCTACTGAGCCACCCAGGCGCCCCTCTAAGTTGTAATTTAAATAATACAATAGCAAATTCTGACAAGACATCAGGTTGCTTCTGCCTTTCAAATGAATGAAGTTTGGGGTGCCTGCGTGGTGCCGTCAGTTAAGCGTCAGACTTTTGGTTTTGGCTTAGATAGTGATCTCAGGGTTCTGAGATCGAGCCTGCATGGGGCGTTGCACTCAGTGGGGAGTCTGCTTAAGATGATCTCTTTCCCTCTTCCTCTGGCCCTTCCCCCCATGCACATGCACTCTCTCTCTAAAATCAATCAATCTTAAAAAAAAAAAAAAAAGAATAGGTATGCCTGGGTGGCTCAGTGATTAAGCATCTGCTTTCAGCTCAGGTCATGATCCTGGGGTCCTGGGATCAAGTCACACGTCGGGCTCCCTGCTCAGTGGGGAGCCTGCTTCTCCCTCTGCCTGCTGCTCCCCCTGCTTGTGCTGGCTCACGCTCTTGCCTTCTCTCTCTCTGACAAATAAATAAATAAAATCTTTAAAATAAAAAAATGAATAAAGGTTATTTGTGGCAAATGCTTCATCCTCTGATTTTCATCATAATACCACAGAATGTTACAAGCATTAGAGTTCTGCTTAAGATGCTAGACAAACAGGGCACATATTGCTGCCTCTGAGTTTATAAAAACAAGTCTTTCAGTATCCCAGGGTAAACAAAACATTGGCATTGGCTTATAAATCTTGTAAGTGTTTTGTCAGTTTGGTTAATTAGTCAATTGTTTAAAGTTTGTTCACCTCTAAATGAAGAAAATGGATTATAGGACGTACAAAGCTGAGACTTCGAAGACCCCATAAGATGCAAGTTCATTAGGAGGCCCTGATTTTCAAAAGTATCAGGATCTCTTCTCATTTTTATGATGCTTTTATTATAAAAGTAATAACTGTTCATCATAAAAATTCAAACATTATAAAAACATAAAATGGAATAGGTATGTAACTAAAAATGTATGATACTATACAGTTAGTTCTGCAACTTGACTTTTTTGCTTACTATATCTTGGACTTCTTTTTACATAAACATACTTTTTTCTTTATGTTGGTTAAGTATTGTTATTATATACATATACAATTTATTTCATCAACTTTAATCAATATCCTATTGATGGGTATTTGGGTTATTTCTAATTGTTCTCCATTACCATCAGTGTGGTAGCAAACATCCTTTACATGTGTACATATATTTTTGCAAATTTATGAGTCTTCATGAAGGGTAAATTCTGAGAAGTGGAATTGCTAGATTAAAAGGTATAATCATGGGGCACCTGGGTGACTCAGTGGGTTAAAGCCTCTGCCTTTGGCTGAGGTCATGATCTCAGGATCCTGGGATCGAGCCCCACATCAGGCTCTCTGCTCAGCAGGGAGTCTGTCTCCCCCTCTCTCTCTGCCTGCCTCTCTGCCTACTTGTGATCTGTCTCTCTCTGTCAAATAAATAAATAAAATCTTTAAAAAAATAAATAAAATAAAAATAAAAGGTATGATCATTTGAATTCTCATGGTCATAATCCAACTTCCTTTCAAAATATCCATAGGAATGAATTCTCCCATCCCCAGAACAAAGAGTGCCTGCTTCCTCACACCCTTGACAGCTCCACCTCTCTTGGCACCTTTCAGCTGTGATAATAATATCCAATCTGCCAAATCAAAACATCAAAGGAAGTCTGGTGTTTCCCAAATGACTGAGACTGTAGATATCTACAAGAATTTACTTCCTTTTTTTAAGTAGACGCCACACCCAGCATGAAGCCCAATGCAGTGCTTGAACTCACAATCCTGAGATCAAGACCTGAGCTGAGATCAAGAGTCAGATGCTTAAACAACTGAGCCACCCAGGTGCCCCAAGAACTTACTTTGTTTTTACAAATGATTTTACCAAAGATTGAAACGAGAGGAATATATCCATTTGACTTACTATCTGTTGGGTTCCTCATTGGATAAGATTGGGTATAATTGTTCACACAGTGTATTAATTGTGGACTAATAGCAGCACAATAATTTTCCACTGCTTTGATCTGAGATGGACCAGGAGAAGAGTCTGTTCGAAAGATGGCTTGACAGTATTCTCGGCAGTTTGTGTGATGGCCTGCGTAACTGCAACAAACGGAACCCACTAGGGGGAAGAAAAGGAGATGATGTTGAAACGGAAATAGCCATTTGCTAACAATAAATCATCATAATATTGATAGAACAATATGTACCTTTTTGAATTTGAGAAATAAAGCCATGGCACAGAAGACAAGTACTTTAAATCATCACTACTATAGGCATAGCCATGAGGACATTCAGGTGCTCACTGGTGTAAGAGAGTCAGTATTTGTGAGTGTATAGTCTATCTAGCACAGTGGTTCTCAGTAGGAGCGGGACCATTCCTCTGTGAGACTCTGGAGGCATGTTTCTGGTTTTCACAATGACTTGGGGACTACTGCTGGCATTTAGTGCATGGGGTTGGGGTTGTTCACTGCTCTGCAATGTACAGGGCGATCTCACAGAACCAAAGCAGTCTCCCAAAATGCCAATACTGCCCATGCCAAGAGCCACTAGAACAGCTTCTTTCCATGTTAGATTTGTGGAGATTTACAAACAAAGCAAGGCAAACAAAACCAAAATAAAACCAAACCCCCAATCCTTCCCATTTACAAAATAGGACCAGTAAAAACTGAGATACCAGGCTCCTTTCATATATTTGACAGTTATATAACTGTATATCTCGAAAAAAATCTCAAAAGTTCTATTCCATTTGAACATCTCTAAGAACATGTCTAATTTGAAATGGTCTTTACCTCACAACTGATATTACCTGCTTTAATACTGAAAAGTAAAACCTACATTGGAAATACTTTTTCTGATTTGTGAATTTTTAGAAATCAAGGGGGACCATCTCAGGTATCTGGGGGGGAAGCTAGATGAGTGGCTGGGGGTGCAGATGTGGGTTTTATGCTGGGGAAGTGCAAGAGACCCACACAGGAGAGGTTGGAGGGTTTGTGTGAAGCTGAAAGGAACCCGGGTGGAGGTATGGCAAGAAACGGATAAGAGAAAGGCAGGTAGGAAGTCTCTTATAATTATTAGAGGTTATGGAGGAACCAGAATCAGGTTTCTGGTGAGTTCCACTGACCAGGGAATGAGCAGGCAATTCAGGCAACTTCCAGAAATAACAACAAGGATAAAATTATACACAAATTAAACTAGGACTGAATTGATACAGGATGGTCTGTTTCCTGCATCAGGAAACTGTTTAATACTTATTGTGCCACCTGTTTGTAACTTACAGCACTACTTACTGTGTTCATTGCTGAACTGTTCAATTTCAACACAAAGAGTAATTAATGGCTACATGTATCACCATTAACCTTAAGATAAACTGAGGGGTGGGGGTGGGGAATACGGAGGACAGAAGAGACAAGTGAGAAAAAGCCAAGGGTGCCCATCTTCTGATTCCTCCATTAGGCTGGCTTCCTCACCAGTGTCGGAGGACAGAGATTACTGTGAGAACATCTTGGAAATTGTGAATTAAGCCCTAATTAGCGAGGTTAGAAGATAAAGTATAGCCAGCTAATGTTTCTTATCATACTTTGATACACTGAACTGTCAAGCTAATGCAAACAACTCTTCCGTTCCTCAGCTGTGTTTTCCTAGCTGCAACTACTCTCACTACTCCCTTCACCTGGAATGCCCTTCCTCCCATCTCCACTGTTCATATCTTGTCCATTCTTCAAGGCCCAGCTCAGCTACCAACTCCACAAAGCCACCTCTAAGCACCCCTGCTGGATGTGATCCCTCCTTCCTCTGAACTCCCACAGCACTTTTATCAGGACACTATCCCATATCCTGTGTCTGTCTCCACAGAGCAAGTAGGCAGTAAATGTCTGCTGAATGAACTGGGAAGCAGTCCTTGGCAAGTGCAACATTGTATCACCTGGGAATGCTTAATTTCTGCAAGTAATCCTATTTATTCAAGTAGGGCATGATCTTCCCATCTAACAGTAGTATCTGCTTTGTAAAGCTGCTGTTAAGACATAGCAAATGTCATAATTCATGAATGGCCTGAATACCACTGAGGAAAGAGCATATCAAAATCCTGCTGGGCCTTCACGCAGCTTACTAACAGCCTATGTCATAATGCCAGGTCTTAGCAATACTTATAACAGCTAAATTGTATTCTGTAAACTGTGTTTTGCTCTTTGGACTGCTCATATAACCATTGACAATATACTTACTTTCATTTCTGCTAATGCAACTGAAAAGAGCATTCTGTAAATTAAAGAAAAACAAACAAGTTAACCACCATGCAGAATTTCTAATTTTATTCCACTTTATGGTTACAGGGAAATCAGAATATCAAACTATTTAATTCTTCTCTAAATCCAAGGATGAAGACAAAGAAGCTGAGATGGGACCCTGGTGAAAAGGGAAACCATCTTCTAACACAATTATTGGGGGTCAAGATTCTCATCCTGAGCCATAACATGATCACGGTATTGCAAACCAAAGCTGTACCTGTGTGTGTATGTGCAGTAACCTACAATGTATTAATCTCAATTATTTCTTGCAGTATATAAAAGAGCTCCCAGAATATAATATAATAAAAGGCATTTAGGGAAATAGAGATTTCATGTAACACTGCATTTTAGAATTGAAAGGTCCTTAGAGATCATCTGTAATTCTTCTCAAACATGGCCATGCACCAGAATCACTTGGGCTTCCTAGGCCTTACCCTACACTACAGAATCACAATCTGGGAATAAACTACAGAAATCTACATACTAAACAACCCTTCAAAGATAATTCTTATGTAATTGTTGAATCACTATATTGTATTCCTGGAACTAATTTAACACTGTATGTTAACTATACTGGAATTAGAATAAAAATAAAAAGATGATTCTTATGTAACCACCCTGGGAAGCTGGGGAATCTCTACCATTTTAAAGATGAACAAACCATTTCCCTCAGCAGTGAGGAGACTGTCCTAGGTCATACAGCAAGTCAAAAACAGAGTCTGAGACTAGAATTAGTATTTTGAGTTCTTAGATCACTGTTCAGAAAAAAATCACACTGTGTTAAAGTCACTGTAAGGAAAACAAGAGGCAAAATAAGACAAAATAAAAAAATTTCCTGTTCAAAGCCATCTGGATATTCAGGGCTTGTTGGCTATGATTAATATCCCGTAATTACAATTGAAAGAGAATGAATTCCTAAAAGAAATAATCTGGGCTAAATTCCTAAAAGAAATAATATAAGTAAAAGGAAAATGGAAGTCAAGTGCTCTTCTAGTTAAATAGAGATGACTGGCTTTTAACTGTAGCTAAATCACAAGCCAGCTACGTGATCTAGACTTTTAAAGACCAGCTTTACTGATATTTAAAATCTACTTTTAAGGATCCATCTATGTAGTTGTGTGAAGCTATACTGCATTCATTTTCTCCACTAAATAATATTTTACTGTAGAAATAAATCATACTTGATTTATCCATTTAAAGCAAAACAAAACAAAAAACCCAGACTTGATGGATAAGGGCTAATGATTCATCCAGTATGAATTCTTTCTGCTAGAGATCTCATCAAGCGATACGAGAAGTGAAAAGTAAACATTTTTGGTGTTAATGATCTTTTCTAGATCTCTCTTCAAACACATTTCTTTGTTTGACTTTTTACCTACCTGTTATAGATAGCCATCTATTTTGGTTCAGTGGTTTTAGGAGGATTTTTCCATAAAATGATTGATTGATCTAATTTATTTATTTTTAAAGATTTTATTTATTTATTTGACAGAGAGAGATCACAAGTAGGCAGAGAGGCAGGCAGAGAGAGAGAGGGGGAGACAGACTCCCTGCTGAGCAGAGAGCCCGATGTGGGGCTCGATCCCAGGACCCTGAGATCATGACCTGAGCCGAAGGCAGAGGCTTTAACCCACTGAGCCACCCAGGCACCCCTCATAAAATGATTTAAATCAATATTAAAACGCCATCTAATGGAGCACCTGGGTGGCTCAGTCAGTTAAGTGTCCAACTCTGGATTTCGGCTCAGGTCATGATCTCAGGGTTGGAAGATTGATCCCCAAGCTGGGCTCCATATCAGGTGTGGAGCCTGCTTAGTATTCCTTCTCTCCCTCTCTCTCTGCCCTTCTGCTCACCTGCCCACCCACTCCCTCTCTCACTCTCTCTCTCAAAAAAAGAAAAAATTAAAAAGCAATCTACTACCAACTTTCCAGCTCCCTTTGATTCTCATCATCTTTTTCTAATAAACTGGTTGTTCTTTTGGGCTTGGCTTTTTTGACGTTGTCCCTGAAGAAATGCATTCATTATCTCGGTGGCCATCGTGGGTCAAATGGCCTGATTTCCAGTTTTGATATTCTTCTGGTTACTCATACAAGTCTCCAGAGCAGTGGTTCTCAGATGGGGGAGGGGGGGTGATTTGCTTCCCAGGGGACATTGGGTGTGGAGGAGGAGTGTGTGTGCTGCTGACATCTAATGGGCAGAGGAGGCCCGCGGTGCTGGACACCCTCTAGTGCACACGGCAGCTCCTCCACAACAACAAACAACAGACCGAAACATCAATAGAGCCAGGTTCAGAAACCCTGTTCTAGAGACTTCCAAGTTTGTTCAAGCTGGATTTTTAGAAATTTGACCTTGCAAATAAAAGAAATATCATTCTGAGTTTGCCTGGTGGATCTTAGCTTCAGGGAGAGATACTGAAGGACACAAAACCTGAAAAATGTCAGAGATCATCTAATTCAACCCATTATTAGACCAAAGCCAGAAACTCAGGCCTAAAAAGGAGAAATCCTTAGAACTCTAGCCTTCACCCACACTTGGGCTGGCAAACCATGGCACATGGCCAAATCTTGCCTGCTGCCTCTTTTTGTAAATAAAGTTTTATTGGAACAGTCACACTTTCATTTGTTTACATACTATGTACAGTACTTCATACCACAATGATAGAGTTGAGTAGACAGAGGCCATATAAACTGCAAGCCTAAAATATGTGCTATCTGACCCTTTACAGAAAGTCTGTTAACCCCTGAGGTAGAAGGAGGGCCAACTGTCTCCCTCGATGTCACACCCACAGTTCAGAAATGTTCCTTAAGCACTTCTGATTTTCTCTTAACATTCACTGATAGACCTTTTGTGGATAGGTTTACTTTATTGAACTAAAAATATTTATATTTCCATATAGCAGTACCTCTAGTATTAATAAAGACCATTTTTACATCTCTATTTTTATCTTTATTAATTTTAAGGTTTTAAAGAATGGCCCTTCATTCTAAGTATACTGGCATTTGATGAATTCATCAATTCTCTCTTGCTTACTTTATACTCATGATTTCAAACTCTGATCATATCCTCCTCTTTGATAAAGGATTCTTAGCCTTAGGTAACTGTAAGTAGGCATAACTATACCTTGGGTAACTCTATCTAATGTATGAACCATAAACAACTCTACCTTTTTCACTGATGAAACTTTGCGGATAGTTCGGGGCGCCTGGGTGGCTCAGTGGGTTAAAGCCTCTGCCTTCGGCTCAGGTCATGATCTCGGGGTCCTGGAATCGAGCCCCGCATCGGGCTCTCTGCTCAGTGGGGAACCTGCTTCCCCCTCTCCCTCTGCCTGCCTCTCTGCCTACTTGTGATCTCTCTCTCTCTGTCAAAAAAAAAAACAAAAAAAAAACTTTGCGGATAGTTTGACAGGATTTAAGACATACACATAATCAGTTACACCATTAACTTATAATTTCTTCATTTCTTAAGACATTTGTTAAGTCTTAGCTAAAGCTAATTCTTAAGTCTTGCAAATGTCTGGTCGCCACCTGGTGGCAAACGAGGTAACCGAGGCTTCACACTAACATATGGAGCCTCTTTTGACCTTTGCCATTACTGCACGCCCTGTGCCTCCATATGATAACTCCCTCCTCTGCTCATCTTACTCTAGAATAGATAAAAATTACAGTGTTACCAAGATGAGGATCTCAGAGACCCAAAGAACACAGCAGTGTTCTGGAGTTGACAGGATCCCAAGAGATCTTCAAATCCAAAAGCCTTCACTATCCAGCTGGAGAGACAGATGTACACAGTAAACAAAGGGCAGAGCCAGGGCTGGAACCCAGACTTCCTCTCATGCCACTACGCTGTAAGAAGACTGGATTATTTTTCCAAACGCAGCCAACGCAGGGTTGAATTTATGTCCACATTGTAATCTTTTTTTTTTTTAAGTTTGTTTATTTATTTGTTTATTTGTTTATTTATTTATTTATTTATTTATTTATTTATTTATTTATTTATTTGACAGAGACACAGCAAGAGAGGGAACACAAGCAGGGGGAGTGGGAGAGGGAGAAGCAGGCTCACTGCCGATCAGCGAGTCTGACACGGGCTCGATCCCAAGACCCTGGGATCATGACTTGAGCTGAAAGCAGACGCTTAACAACTGAGCCACCCAGGCACCCCTGTAATCTCTTTTTAACAGTCTCCTATTTTTAGAAGCAGCACATTAAATTGTGGGGACAACAATCATTTCTTGAGGTTCCTATTATTACTCTTAAACATATCTGATCATGAAATCTTTCCTCAGGTAGCTACTTCCAGTTCCCTGCCCTACTCCCACTGGCTTTAGAGAACTGCAGCGAGCCCTTCCACCTCGTGTTAGGAGCAGGTTACCAGGAGCCAAGCTTGGCAGAAAAACTAAAATACAAAGTAAAATCAAAGTCAAGGGAACCACAGTGATCCTGCCAGCCACACTGACCCTCCTTTGGGGGAAGAGCCATTGGGGCACAACTGGGAGGCAGACTCTCCTGGTCCAACCACTTGCTCAGAAGTTGGCTCTGTGGATTTATTTTCTGTCCCAGCCACACATCCTTTTCCATTTCTGGGACTCTCTTCTTCCTACTTAACATTTCTCCATTTGCCCACTTGTCTCAATGATGAGGATGATGAAAACTAAACAAACACGGATCATATGAACCTCATTAAAAAGGGGGGTTCGGGGCACTTGGGTGGCTCAGTGCGTTAAAGCCTCTGCCTTCAGCTCAGGTCATGATCTCAGGGTCCTGGGATCGAGCCCCGTATTGGACTCTCTGCTCAGCAGGGAGCCTGCTTCCCCCTCTCTCTCTGCCTGCCTCTCTGCCTATTTGTGATCTCTCTCTCCCTGTCAAATAAATAAATAAAATCTTAAAAAAAAAAAAGGGGGGGGTTCATTTTGGGTGCTTCAGTTACTTCTGGACGAAGACCCAAAAGAGCATATTTTATGAACTGTTATTTAATGTTCCCTATTCCCTATTAGTTAAAAGTAAAGGAGCTGCTCTGTTCTTAAGGCCTCGATAAATAAAATGTCTCTTTTTCATAAATGGGCTGAAATTTCTCCCACTTTGACGTTGTGCATTTCATATGAGGAATCTAGCTCATCAGATGCCAAGTTGGAGAGATTAAATAATTGACCTCTATTTTACTTTATTTTAATTTTTATTTTATTTTATCTTAAGTAATCTCTAGGCCCAATGCGGAGCTTGAACTCACAACCCCAAGATCAAGAGTCACATGCTCTACCAACCGAGCCAGCCAGGCACCTGTAAATAATTGACCTTTAAAAACAAACATATTTTTAAACCTCTACAAGATGTTTTTTCCTTATTGTGGACACCATGGCTTTTTAGTCAGAAAGTTTAAGTGACAAGAATATGTCAAGGATTTAATATCATGATATGGATATTGCTAAACAAGTGATTCTTCACTTTCTGCCTCCCAAATAAGAAATACCATTTCAAGAGCTGAATAAAAACAAACACCCAAAACTGAAATAAGAATAGGCCTAGACTGCTCAAAGTTTACTCATTATCACCAGAGCACCCAATCAACCAGAAGCAAATTCAAGCACAAGTAACATCTGTAGAGTAGCCCAAGGGCTAGGACAGAGCTCAGCACAGTGTTTTGGTAGAATGACTGCAGTAATGGCCCCAGTTCTTCACATTTTCCTCTATCTTTTTCTCTTACACTAACTCTGGACTTAGCCACATGGTTTGCTTTGGTCAAGTGGACAGTAGCAAGCTTGAGGCAAGCAGAGGCCTGCATAGAGACTTGCATCTTTCCACCTATCACCATCCTATCACCACCACGGGAACATGCCTGAGCTAGAGGGCTAGAAGAGACACATGGAGGAGAGCTGAGCTGACTTAGCCAACGGCATCCTAAAGAAGCTAGGCTCAGGCTGACCTTCGGGCTGACTGCAAAAGCATGAGTAAGCCCAGCCAAAATCAGCTAAGGTTGGCCAGACCAGAACTGCCTACCTGGCCCTTACATTCATAAGAAATGGTAAACTGTTATTGTTTCAGGCTATGATGGAGTTTGGGGATAGACTGCTATACAACATTATTGTGATAACAGATACAGTATTCAGTGCTTTCTGTACTCATTCTGAGAATGCCTAATTCATAGACATTTACACAAGGTTTCCACATAAAGCTGCTGTTTACTCTGAAACAAAGAGCCTTGTGTAATTCAGCTTTCCAGAATGGAAAAAGTTTCTACTAAAAAATTCTATCTGTAAAAATACTAACTGGAGCACCTATTTACAGGCAACAAATTTTTGCTCATCCTTTAAGCCTTACCTGCTCTGTGAAGACTTTCCCATTACACTGGGCAGGGTTGTTTTGTTTTGTTTTCTTTCAGGCTCCAGTGTGTCTTGTACAGCCTTCTAGCAATGGATTTGTCTTACTGTATTATAAGGAACTATTTGAATTTCTCTCTTACCATGGACTAGCTATGAGCTTCTTACAGACAGTGGCTAAATCCCTTTACCTTTGTACCCTGAGAACAGTGCCTGAGACACACTAAGTGTATCAGTTTGGTGTATTATCAGTTCCCGTGAATGTTAAGTGAATGAATGATGACAGATGCAAAGACAACTAGGAAGTACGCTCTGCCCCAGGAATGTAAGAGTTTAATATTAAAAAGGGACATGTAAACAGAGCGTTATACTCTAAGTCGAAAAATGCTATAATCAAGCCTATAAAGTGTTTAGAAGTAGCAATTTTATGTATGTAGAGGTAAGAGGGCTGGGCAGGAAAGGTTTCAAGGAACTACCTAAGTCAGAATTCGAGGCAAAGGTCATTGCTAGTTGGACAGGAGCACTGGCGTGCTAGGACCAACTTTTGCAGGGGTGGGGTGGAAGTCAAGTCCTGATTTGTAATACTTGCTGATGTTTGTGGTGAAAATACCCCCATCACGACTGTTTTGAGTTAAAAACTGGCTGGCAAAATTCCCGAATATTTAACAAATAGTTCTCCCCCGCTAGTAGGAGCTGGCTCCAGCATACCACTGGATGAGGTAATGGGACGGATTCGGGAGAGGAATTCTAGGTAGATCAAACAGGTTGTACAACTACAACTAACAAAACACATGGTCAATCTGGGAAATTACAAGTAGCATACTGCTGAAGTGCAAAGGAGAAGACAGTCAGTGGCTAGATGGAGAAAAGCTCAGTTTGCCAGCGGAGGAACATGGACTGTATCCTACAGGTGAGCCACTCGAGTTTTAAGGAAGGGAGTGACACGACCACAGCTAGTCTTTCAAGAGATCACCCTATGAGAAGGGGAGAGAGTAAATAAGGGGAGAAATTAGATAGGAAGGCTAGCTGGGCAGCTACTGTAGTCCAGAAAAGTGGTATAGGGGCTTGAGGGAAGGCAGTAACTGAGGATCTGGAAGGGAGACTCACTTAAGATAGATTTTGGAGGCAAATCTTTAGGGCTTGATAGTCTCTTATTTGTGGGAGGTGGTGAGAAAGAGGAAGTAGTAGACAATACCTCTTAGGCTTTTAGTTTATGTGTCTGGGAGGACTGCACTGGAACAATCAAATAAGAAATTAATGAAAATTTGTTTTGGACATGTGTGTGCGTGTGCACACGCATGCAAACACACACGCACAAACTGTGTAGCAGTGGAGTAGAGGGAAGGGGAAGTAGGGAAGGTAACAATCAGTTTGGCGGATTTGAAATGCCCATTGAACATCAAAAGTACACATATTCAGTAGTGATTCAGGAACTCAGAGAAAAAGGTTAGCCAAAGAAGATTTTGGAGTTGTCATTATCATAATGGGACAATTAAAACTACGGGAGTAGATGAGATTGCCTAGGGGGAAGAACCTGGCCATTTAGATTAGACCAGGTCACAATCTAATCACACTTGATCCAGCTTCCCTTTGGAATGATCTCATTCAGGTGACTCCTGAGAAGAAAGGACTAGGAGAGGAAATATACTAGCACAAAGAGACTGAACAGGAGTTACTCCCTTCCAATACAAAATATGACAAAACAAAACCACATACACATGGAATATAATCCAGCTTTTATATCTTAAGCCAGTACTGCAGGACCTAATAGGTTTCGCTCTTTTTGGAGCTCATCAGCTGCAGGTAACGGCTCACATCTACTCTGATACAGGGTCTCGATAACAGCATTTTTTCATCTACAAGCCTTCCATTCACAGTCTTCTATTTACTATATTCTGCCAATTCTTGGAATTTCCTAAGCACTAATTCAAAGAAGCTTTCCATTTAGGTCCTGAAGGCTTTGCTTGGGCAAAGTACCATATTATTGTTCTGCTAAATTCCCCAAAGCTAACTAACTACAGCCGAGACTATCACTTGCCATACAAGTTGGTCTACTCTACTCTTAGAACACTGCAGGACAGATCCAATCACACGGGGCATCAGAGGCCTCTAGCTGTCCAGATAATCCTGTTGGCCCTGACATCCCTGCCTTCTTATCTCCAAATTTTTAGGGCTATTTCTTCATCCCTTTCCTTTATGCTTCTGGTAGTAAATCTAGAATCAAGGTTAACTTGAGAGAAAAAGGAACAAAATGAAATTAATACATAGAAATCTTTAAAGCAGAATATTTTATTGTGGTATTTCCTGAGAATACACTGTACAGCCCATGTACACATACATAAATCTGTACCAAACACTGGCATCCAGGGATATGACCATTTGTGTTACAGGGGATAGAGGAGAACCACACATATATATTATTTATATGCATAAATGACTTTAGGAACTGGGTGGCTATAGTACAAGAGGTTAAAAAGAGACTTTTAATTGTATACCATTTTGAATTTTGAACAAGTGAGATTATTCAAAAAATAAAAATTAACACATACCTGAAACTTTCTTTTATGCACTGAGCTGTGTGTATTGACAGGATAGTGCTGACAGATCTGAGTCTGAAACTCACAAGGCCAACCATCTTTTTGTGGTTCTTAGAGCCTCTTTTTAATACCCTCAGAGTCTTAGTTTTATCTTAGCATTCTCACAGAACCAGAACCCCAGAACAGAACATTATTTTAGTTTTGTTTAGCAACTGTTTAGTTTAAAACTTAAATGCCTTAAGATTAAAAAAAAAAAAAAAAGTGAGCCCTCACCAAAATACCTCCTATGGCCTGGCCCTTCCTTTATGGTTTCTCACCTTTCTTAATGAAGTAACATCAAATAACTGGACTGAAAAAAAGGCAAGAAAGAAAAGAGAATTGAAAAGGAAGAAGAAACAAATAAAAATGCAAAAGTCTGATGAAAGTCTGTCGCACTGTATTTCAGTGGCTCACTCAGCAAATGAAAAAGGTATTTATCTTTATGACCACTACGTTATAAGAATGGCAGTAAAGCCTGACATAAAGGTAGGACTCATGAACCCAGAAATAAAATTTGTGTCACCACTCTACAGCCATTGCCAAGTCTCTGGAAAGTAATGAATCTCACTTAACATTTATCCTGACAGTCAAGAAAGAAACTGTGAACAACAAAATTATTTTTTTAATCACCATTTTGGTGGCTAGAAGAAAATATTTTCGGCCAACTTGCAGACAAAAACTATGTAAAAAAAATTATACTAGATGTCTCACAACTCACAGAAAACACAACTTAGTTTGTACCTCGGCTCTAACGAGGCAGTGTGCACTAGTATGGCTTGCTGATGGTTTACAGCCAGCGGCTGTTCAGCGGGTGCCTACGTCATTCCAGCTGCTGAATATTTTGACCATCATCCCTGATTTTAGTATCATGCACCTACGAATCCATGTGGCCTGACCAATATTTCTAAGTGGGCCAAGGACCACACCTGTGAAAATGCATGGAGAATCCAGAACTGAGTGTGCCCACGACACCTGAACATGTCCTTGTGTCAAGAGTTATCAAGCCACTGATTGATAATGGTGGCTCTAATCAAAAGTGTGATTCTGAAAAAATATTCATCAGTACTGAAGGAAGTACTCTTTCTTTGGTATGGGTCAGAAAAAGAGAACCGCAGAGTTGGGAGATCATTAGCCAAATCTCCCACCCATTGCAGAAATTCCTTCCACAATATGTGAATCCAATAAGCCTTTGCTTGAACATTTCCACTCATAGGAAGGTAGTTCTCTTTTTCTTGGAACTTCTCATTCCAACAGTCTCATTCAACACAGGTAGGGTCCTCCTAATCAGTATCTGAATCCTTCTCTTCTAGGTCCCTAAAAAAGCAATTTCAAAATCCAGCTCTCCACTTTTTTTCAACACTTTATCTTTCATCGAGTTTTCTTTAACTCTCAAGGTTCAAGGGTTACTTCACAGTTGGTTTGGGCATGATCTCTCTCCTCCTCTGTAGTCCTGTATTCCTAACTACCTCTGAGATACAAGTTATTACATTTAAAAACACTAACACTCAGTATCTCTCAATTTCTTTAAACTCCCTTAACAACATATATGCTTCACAACATATATGTTGCTGTGTATTTTCTCATTTAAAAACTGAATAATATTATTGTTTTCTATAATCTGTGTGTGTGTTTTAACTTTGTCACTTTGTCTTTTCATCATTCTCATTTTCTTTTGCATCTCAAAAAAGATATTTTACAACTTCCTTTAAGGGTCCAGTGATGGCAATTCTTCCATTTTTATTGTCCAAAAATACCTTAATTTTGTCCTTTCTTGCAAAATGTTTTTACTGGATATGGAATTCTAGGTTGATAATAATTTTTTTTTAAGATTTTATTTATTTATTTGACAGAGAGAGAGATCACAAGCAGGCCGAGAGGCAGGCAGAGAGAGAGGGGGAAGCAGGCTCCCTACTGAGCAGAGAGCCCGATGCGGGGCTCAATCCCTGGACCCTGAGATCATGACCTGAGCCAAAGGCAGAGGCTTAACCCCCTGAGCCACCCAGGCGCCCCGGGTCTTATTAAATATTGCCTCTGTCTCATATTCTCTTTTCTTCTAGTATTCCAATTTGAACACTTTATCTCTCACGTCCCTTAAACTCTCTTTTAGTCCATCCCTCTGTGCTGCTTATCCATATAATTTCTTCAGTTCTACCTCCCAGTTCACTAATAATTTTTTTTATATTTTCCTGAATATTATCTACTATATTCAATTCACCATTAACAAATCCTGTTGATGGATTCTGCCTTTAAATCTCTGATTTATTCCTGAATACGTGGTTCTGTTGTTATCATCCTAGTTTGGGCCCTTACCTGCTTTTAGCTAAGTTAGAGGGGTCTGTGGGATCTAAAACTTAGCATGCATACCATTAAGGCTTTAGCTTTCTAAAACATGGTGTTGTTATGTTGGTCTTCTATTACAGAATCTTCATCATCTCCTTCTATTTAATGATGGGCTGAGTCCTAAAATACCATCTTTCCAGGATCTGGTCCCACGTTACCTATCCAACTAAGCACAGACTGTCAGCCCCAAACAGATCTATTTTCTTTCTGTCCCCAGCACAAGCCATGTGCATTTTTGCCAACATGCTTTTGATTCAGTCTTTTTACCAAAGTATGCCAATTCTTTCAGGCCTTTCTCCTTTGCAAAGTTTCCCCTGATAAATCCCAATGTGCTCACTCTTTCTGATTTCCCTGAGCCCTTGTGTGTGTGGTATATATTTCAATTATATACTCAGATACAATTCTTTAGTATTTGAATTAAATTATAAGTAGCTTAGCTAGAATTCTAAGTTAGGTAAAACTCCAAAGTTTACGCTTTCTATTATATAAAACTGCCTCTTACATTCAATAAATAATTGTTGATTTGCATAAGAAAAGGAACCAGATGCTATAAAATCAGACAGAACAATGCTTTACAATTAACTTGCTTTATCTTAGCTGGTTGGAACAAAACAGAATTTTAAATGGCATTAAAATTTTTAAACTTTATTCATACAAGTACATTTCTCAGGAAATCCCCTCAAAAGGGATTCTGTAGCAGCTTTCCAGTAAAGACAAACATTAGCTCCTCCAAATAAAATTACTCACTCTCTGAATATCTAATCAAGCTTCATAAAACCATCCTGCAGGGTAAATGCTAACCCCTATAACTGTAAGCCTAAAGTAACAGCTTACACGTCTGGAAGTTCACTCCAGGGATCACTCCCAGTGTTAAGGAAAAGATACTAAAAGCCTAGTTTCATAAATGATTCTTATGTTGATAAACAACCAGTCCAGTTAAAATAGGTTGCATTACACCATATTTACCCCATTCACTTTAAAACAAATAGTCATCATCTTTGGACTAGACTTAAGGCAATCATGAGAGTGAATGTTACTTGGGGTTTATAATGCAGAACCCTCCTTCGGCATTAAAGTGCTCTTGTCTGTCTTTTATTTCTAAGTAATATGTAAGAAATAAAATTGAGCCTTGAATTATCTTGAATAATTTACAGAGTCAGTTTTTAACGGATTTATATTACATATGTATATTTTTCATATATATCATACTATGTATATGTATTTTACATATATATTTTCACATATATATGTAAAAGAACCCTCTTGGCATGTAGATTTTTGGAAAATAGTTGCTTAATTCTAGGCCAATAAGGGAGGACAGACTGGGAAAAGTAAACTATCCTTAGTATTTCTCTCATAGGACAGTGTTTATCTCTCTTACCTTTCCTGTCCCGTCCTTCATCAACACATACTGGCAGACTTCCTAGGGCAATGCAGAAATCCAGACAAGAGAAGGAAGCACACTAAAATAATGGAGGACAGGCTACAGGAGATGGACAGTGTCAGACATCATGTGGGAGAAAAGAAGGAATTATCACAGTTAGCCACTTTGTTCAAGAGAAACTAAAACTAGTTATTTCAAAGGTAGAGAGATAAGGAAAAAAAAGAAAGATCTTTTATTTCTTTGCAGAAAGGCTCCTTTTAATAAGAATAGAGAAGAGTTGCAGTTAATTTGGAAATGTGTTCAGAGAAACAGATATAACTTAGCAAATAGTACGAAGGGACAAAAGATAAATAAGATTTTTCCATTAAAAATATTAAGAGATATAATTATAGGCATCGAGAAAAGAAAAAAAAGGCAGAACTATAATCTAGAAGCTATTAAGAGAACTGTTCTTTTTTTTCCAAGAGAATACAGACTATTAAAGCAAAGGAATCCCAATGTTTATAGATAAAAATGATGAACGAGGCATATGCATGTAAGTACCCTTAACTGCATGGTCTTACACTATGAAAAACAATTATGTCACATTTAACAATGGAGTTCTAGAAATTGAAGAAAATAGCCCAATGAGGAGCTTTTCACATCTGGGACAATCATCTGTACATATTTGCATGACATGAAATACCTCCTCTACCCCTGCCCTAGGAACTACCCATCTAGATACACAGTGCTGGAAATACCACCATTGGGAGACAAGAGTCCTTCAGATTTAATGCAGCTTTTGTAATTTAGTCCTTATTCCAAAAAATGCAAGAGCTAGCAAAGTTTGAAGCTACTCACACTGGCGTGTGATTTTGTTTCTTTCAATTAGAGATAGTTTATAAAGATGGATACCTGGATGGGTCAATGTTAGGAAAAGAGGCAAAAAAGGACATGGAACCTAAGAAAAACTACTGTACAACCTTGGATACAACCAGTTGCTATTATGAATACATTACAGGTTAAAGCCTCTGTATATGTGATGTAGGTATTTCTTTAAAAAAATTTTTTTTTAACTTTAAGATTTTATCTTCTTAATTCATGTATAGCTAACAGGGCATTTCTTTAAAATTAATGATCAATTTCAACAAGTCAATTAATGTCATGATATTTCTAAACAAGGTAAAGTAAAAGGCAATTTAATGCAAGAATGAATTCATTTTTAAATTTTAAGTGGTTTTATCAATTCTGATAATATTTGAATAATCTATCCAAATTTGTTAAATAAAATGCATACCTCATATTCTTTTCTGCAAACTTTGGAAATATCATTTTTTGAAGATGCCTAAAAGATAACAAATTTCTCCATTAATTTATTATGCATGCTATTCAACAAAGAACAAAAAGAACATAAATTAATATATGTTACTTGCTGGTATGGTATTCTTTTATTTCATCAAGGAAAATCTTATGCTCCAATACTTAAGTTCCTAAAATACAACAAACAAATTTCACACAAGTTCTTTAAGACAAATATCAGCCCAGAACCCACCTGATATGATAAAACTTCACTCTTTTATCGCTTTAATCTCACATAATAACAGGGTTCTTTTGTTATTTCAGAAACTAGATGACTTTGAAGGAAATGTAAATCAAAGAACTTTTTTCTTAGTTGAATTTCACTCTGTAGCAAATTTTCTTGTGAAGCTCTGCCAGGGCATTTATATTTTGCTTTTTCTTTAACCCTTCATATTCTAAATTCTCATAATGATTTATGAGTCACTCTCCTCAGAAAAGATCCACATGTAATGGAGGGGGCAACTAAAGAGGGAAAGGTTGTGCCACGTAATTAACAAAAGTTATTTTTATGTAATTCTCTTTATGTCCCCCTAGACCTGTTACAGTTCAAATCCTCTGCAACTCAGCTTCACCTCAATGGCTGGAGAAGAGCAGCAGATTGCTAGGCTGTGTGCTGCTCAGAGAGCTTTGCTCAGACTCAATAGTACAGTGGTCTGTATGAAAGTAAAGGTGCCCACCATGTCTCATGTACTCTGGTCCAGAGACCAGTCACTAAAAGAAGAAAATAAGAGAAGGCTTTCCAGTTGTGGTTTCCAGTCCACCTAAATTTCCCAGTTACGTCTACTCTCACCAGTTGGGAGTATGAGCAGCTAGAAGACCAATTTTCCCACAGCACTCTGAGAAACCACGATGAAAATACACACAGTGAGGAAGAACTCAGGGGCCTAACTTGAATGGGACCAGAGATCTATCCAATCAAAGAGAAGTCATAGTTCACTGTTGGAGTTATGCTCACCTTAGGAGCAGAGAAGTGATAGAAGAATATGCTCAGGATAAACCCATGATGAAAAAGAAAAGGAAAGATGAAAGCTAAATAAGCCAACTGTGTCATCTGCTCCCATCCAAGCATACTCTAAATTTATACAACCATTTGGAGTCACTCAGCATTGACTAAGTATCACCATAGGCAGACTACAAAAGGCTTCAGTTCCTATAATACTCTTTCTTCTCTCTTGCATGGCTGAGAGAAGAAAGAATAAGAAAAGGCTTAAGGTCTTACATGCAGCAGCCATAACTGAGAAAGCAGCAAGTCTAAAAGGGAGTGGTCTATGCAAGACATACTAACTTGGTAGCTTTTATGGGTCACCTCTCCAAAGGTGTATGAGGTGGGCAAAGTCCAAGACATACACACAGCTAATACTCAAACTGTATGCCATGCTGCTTATGAGCCTGACTGCCCAGTATTACCTGCTTGCATGCCTGTCGACACTCCAAGGTAATAGCCAGTTCACAGCAGCCTAAGCCAACCCAGCCATCAGACTTCTTAAAGACACCTTAAAAAACAAAATGTTCAAATGTTTTGGTCATAAGCAGTAACAAACACAAATGGCATGCCAAATAGGTTTGTGGATCTCACTAAAAGTCAAAGCAGGTGTCCATAGGAAAACCAGCTGAGACAGCAGGGCCTCAAAATTATTAAGGCTCTCCTCCCACCAAACTCCCAATGCTGTCAGTCTTCTCAGAGCCCCCACAACATAATTATCAGGTGCTTTGTTTTTTCTCTTCTCTCTGCCCACCCTAAACTCTCTTTAGATCATTCTCACTCTTGGGTAGACAGTATCTCTAGGGGACATATAGATTAAGGAAAGCAAGGACAGGCCTTCCTCACTTTTAGACTGTGAATCACAGGCAAAGATTCCAATTTAACTTAACATGCAAACAAACAAAAAAGGACATAAGGATTATTACATTCAAAATATTTTTTTTATTACATTCAAAATATTAAGTACCTAGAATAGTATAAAACCCATGATACTGTTTAGAAACTGATACTTAGTGAATAGACAGGAACATTTTCTGTGGGCAAGAACTGACTTTGATGAGTACACTTAATTATGGGGCAAAATGACTATTCTGTTTCAATTTATACATAGCAGCTATTTCTCCAACCCAATTATGGTGATATCAAAAGGTGATGCAATCATAAAAAGTAATGCATTTTTTACATCCAGTTTTGCAAGTATAAATGTCAGTGAATGACTCCTAGGATAAAATTAGGAGACACAAGTAACAATTATAAAGAGGAAAGACATATGCTCATGGGCATGTAGCACATTCCTCCTGATCTCTTTTCAGAACTACTTTAAGCTTCTTCCATGTAATACATACATCTGCAAATTCACAACTGAATTATTATTATTTACAATTGAAAAAAGTGTCATGAATTCAATGCAATAAGGCACCTGGGTGCCTCAGATGGTTAAGCATCTGCCTTGGGCTCAGGTCATGATCCAAGGGTCCTAGGATCGAGTCCTGCTTTGGGCTCCCTGCTCAGTGGGGAGCCTGCTTCTCCCTCTGCCTCTCCGTCTCTCATGAATAAATAAAATCTTTAAAAAAAAAAAAAGAATTCAATGCAATAGGTAACATAGTTCTCCAAAGGAATCTAGGACTTACTATATCAAATAGAAGCATTCTGCTAAAAAACAAAAGTAAACAAATAGCCTGCAGACAGACAAAGCTCTCAAAATTATAAACTACTCCAACTGTTAAAACTGGCTAGAAATACTGCATATCATAAGCTTCTGTATCCCTACATGTTTTTTGTTTTTTTTTTAAGATTTTTTTTTTTTTTTTTTTTTTTATTAGAGAGAGTGAGAGACAGCATGAGAGGGGAGAAGGTCAGAGGGAGAAGCAGACTCCCCGTGGAGCCGGGAGCCCGATGTGGGACTTGATCCCGGGACTCCGGGATCATGACCTGAGCCGAAGGCAGTCGCTCAACCAACTGAGCCACCCAGGCGCCCTCCCTACATGTTTTAATGGTACAAAGGGCAATAGCTCTCCATCTAATCCTTTGTCTAGTACAGTTTCCTCTAAATCTCTGCTGCTTACTATTCAGAACCACTTACATTTTCAAAATTATTTTGAATGGAATCAATGTAAGTCATAAACTCTGTGAACTTTTATACCATAATACAGTATACTGCTGTTTCCATACCTAGTGGCCTCCTAGAAATTATTACTGTTCAACAAGGGTTTACAGTATTATGTACAAAGCACTCCATTAGGTATTTTGTGGGCTATGAAATAGATAAAACAGATAAAAAATAGATAAAATATATGATTTATCCCATTATGGAGATTATGTATGGAGATATATCTATATCTATCTTTATCAGAGATATAAATTATATGTAAATAATTTCAGGACATTAAGTAGAGGGATAATTGGGAGAACAAGCAAGAATATGGGCAATTCCAAGAAGGCAAATAGACCAATTTGTTTGAAATACAAACTTCAAACAGTGTGAAAGCCTTTAGAGTTTAGAGATACATAAAATATACTTCCTTTTTTTTCAAGGCACTGGCTTTAACCAGGACTGGAAGCTTTAATCCTAGAACTGTGAAACCCAGGTTAGAAAGTTTGGGCTTTATTCTGATGGAAGTGGACATCCACCTTGAAGGTTTTTTTTTTTTTTTTAAAGGAGCTGGGGAGGATAGCTATGATATGTTAAAACACCAGCTACAAGGCTGTTACAATATTCTATTCCCAGAGAATAATAATAATGACTTGAACTAGGAGTAGAGAGAACAGATACAAGATTTTACAAGGAGAGAGTCAATGGGGCTAAAATGAAAAAGCAATCAAAGATAACTTAAGGGATTCCAGTCTAGTGTCATTCACAAGACAGGCATTTATGAGTTTGGTTTTAAATTTATACTTCATTTGTCACCAGGATACAGAGATCCATCCTGGTGATGTGTATAGAAATAGTGAGTGACAACTTAGATTTGAAGGCTATCTTCCCAGGGCTGACTAGTTAACAGTTCTGGGAAGGAAAGCAATTACCAGGGTAAGTGTGGAGAGAGAAGAGAAGAGGATCACACACATGAATAACTAAGGTCCTTAATAGGGAGAGGGGGGTGGAGAGGGAAGGTAGGAGAGAATAAGGTCATGCATGAGGCCAATAGCACATAGCACATACCTTCCCCAATGTCCATCACCCAGCTACCCTATCCCTCCCACCCTCGTCCCCTCCAGCAACCCTCAGTTTGTTTCTTGAAATTAAGAGTCTCTTATGGTTTGTCTCCTTCCCCGGTTCCATCTTGTTTCATTTTTCCCTCCCTTTCCCCCGTGACCCCCACCCTGCCTCTCAAATTCCTCATATCAGAGAGATCATATGATAATTATCTTTCTCTGATTGACTTTTATTTCGCTTAGCGTAATACCCTCTAGTTCCAACCACGTCATTGCAATTGACTATAAGGAGGTAGTGGTCACAATACCAGGTGCTGCAGCGCAGTCAAAGGGAATAAGTACGGAGAAAAGGCCGTAAGATTTAGGTATCATGAGATCCTAGTGCTCTTTCAAAGACCAGTTTCATTAGAATGGAAGAAGTAGAGACAAGAATACGCTTAATGACTGAGTGAATGAGAATGAGCTATACATTAAAAAATTTGGGCACCTACAAGAAAGAGAAGATAGGAACTCAAGGGGATACGTTAAGTTACAGGACTATGACACAGATTTTACAATCACAAAATAAATTTTTAAAGATAAAGTGCTAAATGTTACACTTCTTTGCTTACCTGGCAAAGATGAATTCATACAACTCCAAATTTCAACCTAAAATTGTAATCACCAAAAGGCTTTTATATAACCAGTTCCTAAATATGACAATTTATACAGAAATTAGATACAGCTAATTTGATTATGTTTGTCTCTGTAGTCAGTGTTCTAAGACTACATAAGTATCAAGCAGCTACTGAGGGAAGAAAAAGTAAAACTGAGATGCAAAAATATTGCTTGCTCTCTTCCCATCTTCCCATCTAAGAGCACTAACAATGAGTCTGGGTACTCAGGATGCTTATTGGAATCACTGTTTCTAAGCACAAAGACGAAATTGTCTATAGAGCAAGTAAAGGTAAATGTTGACTATCAGAATTATTTGATCAACTTTTCCCCCTCACATAATGAAAGCCAGCACATCTAAAAAGTCTGTCTCATGTAAACTCATATTCTGTAGACTGGCCCACCAGTATCCTGAACACTGAGGACGGACCAAGCACTGTAAACATTTTAAGTTATGTGATTCAGAGAGGCAAGCAATATATCTACAGTACACCAAAAAATAAGAAGATAGGAATAATGAGAAGTCACACATTTCCCCGTATCCCAAATTTAACTTTTCAAATTCAAAATAAATGTAAGATATAGTTATTATGGTTTTCATAACATTATCAAGCTATAACTAAAATTTAAAATTCCAGATAAAAGGTTATAATGAAATTTAAAGACTATAATACATTTATATTTAGTATTATTTTTATACCTACATCATAGGACAAATAATAAAAGATGAAAGACAATATTCTACCTAGCAATTTGTGTGATGATCTTTTTAAAATACCTAGTTAAATCTAACAATTTAATTTTACCAAATCATTTTGAAAATTTTCCTGAATCTAGAAGTTAACTCATTAGATGGCTTCATTTTGACAAAAGCTTTAAGTTAAACAAAACCTACCATTGTTTCAGGACAATAATCTGGGGCTCGCTGTAACAGATGCTTTAGTCGGGATTCACTTTTTGAGGAGAATATCTATTTGACAAAAAAAAAAAAGTTTTTGTGGCATTTTTCTGCAAGAAATAAGAAGAGGTAAAATTTGTTGTCCTCTATACTTATCAGTTGTCTAGAATATTTTCCAACTTCCTTTTATAAATGGAAAACCTTTGGAAAGATCTAAATTAAGCTGAGGTAACATCTCTTAAATGGTTGGTTAGTTTGGCAAGTAATCAAGAAAGCCCATATATGCAAGTCTAGACCCTTTTCTAACGACCAAAAATGGAAAAAACCACACTACCAAATCTGTTAAGAGGACAAAGGAGAAAAAGAAGAAAACAGAAAAGAAAAGAAAGATAAGTTTATTCTAAACTGTTCTACAAACTGCTTTTAGTCAACTGACAACAATGTAAAACAGATTATGCCATACCCTTGTTAGTGAAGAATCAATCTGAATAGCATTATGGCATAAACTTCCAAAAGATACCATTAAATAGAGACAAAGCCATTTTTAATAAAGATGCTGAGGAGCTGACCAGTTCATTCACCAGGCTAACTGGCTCTCTTCCAAATAGAATTTTAATTAATGCAATTACAATTTGATGTCTCAGTAAATTATAAGCCATTATATATGAGATAGAACTTCAGGGTTACCTGCAAATAGTCAAGACTGTGAAATCCATGAATGCTAAGGACAATGAAAAAGGATTTATCTCCAGTTAGTTTTAGTAGCCATTTTTCTCCCAAACTACCAACTATAGTTAATAAGTGACGAGAGCTAGAATATCACCGTTTCGCAACCACTAGGGAATTAATGCATTTAGGCAATTATCAATAATGACTATAATGTTAATTACAAAAAGAAGCAATCAGACACAATAACACTATGAGTAAGACCTCCTGAACAAACAAACAAAACCAAAATAAAGCAAAACCTAACCTGAGGGGCACCTGGGTGGCTCAGTGGGTTAAATCCCTCTGCCTTCAGCTCAGGTCATGATCTCAGGGTCCTGGGATCGAGCCCCACATCAGGCTCTCTGCTCAGCAGGGAGCCTGCTTCCCCCTCTCTCTCTGCCTGCCTCTCTGCCTACTTGTGATCTCTCTCCTCTCTCTCTGTCAAATAAATGAATAAAATCTTTAAAAAAAAAAACCTAACCCGAATCTGACCTGTCTCATTAGGTTACTATTAGCCATGTGTGGCTATCTAAATTTAACCTTAAATCAATTATGATTAAATAAAATTTAAAATTCAGTTCCTCAAACTCTTTTTCTTTCTCCTCAACCTCTTTAAACACATTTCTTTCTTTTTAATTTAAAAAAAATTTTATTAACATATAATGTATTATTTGTTTCAGGGGTACAAGTCTGTGAATCATCAGTCTTACACAACTCACAGTGCTCACCATAGCACATACCTTCCCCAATGTCCATCACCCAGCCACCCTCGACCGTTCCAGCAACCCTCAGTTTGTTTTCTGAAATTAAGAGTCTCTTATGGTTTGTCTCCCTCCCCAGTTCCATCTTGTTTCATTTTTCCCTCCCTTCCCCCCACGACCCCCACCCTGTCTCTCAAATTCCTCATATCAGAGAGATCATATGATAATTATCTTTCTCTGATTGACTTTTATTTCGCTTAGCATAATACCCTCTAGTTCCAACCACGTCATTGCAAATGGCAAGATTTTGGGGTTTTTTGATGGCTGCATAGTATTCCATTGTATATATATACCACATCTTCTTTATCCATTCATCTGTCTTTAAACACATTTCAAACGTTCACTTGGTACATGTAGTTAGTGGCTACCATACTGGATCACACAGATACAGAATATTTTCATCACTGCAGAAAGCTCTATTGGATAGCTCTGCTCTAAATCCACCTACCAATTACTAAGAAATATAGAGGAAAGGAGAACACATTAAATGATACCATGGAGTTGCAAATAGCATAATTCAGATTGTGAGAAACTCTACAGGATAAATGACCAGATTTATTCATCAAATAAGCAAAGTCAGGAAAGCAGTGCTTCAGCTCCCTTATGATGACACCATCTAAGAGCCATTTTTGCTTTTAAAAGCTGTTGTTCTGACAATACATTTGCAGAAAACTTAATCTGCTATAGTGTTTTGACATGAATTCGTGTTCTTAGATGAGCTGAGTCACAATCTTGTTTTATAATTAAAGAGTATCTTGCAAAATCTTTCTAAATTCAATACTGTTTGAGGGGTGCCTGGGTGGTTCAGCTGGCTGAGTGGCTAACTCTTGGTTTTGGCTCGGGTTGTGGGATCCAGACCCTAACCCCGCATCACACTCCACATTCAGCAAGGAGTCTGCTTATCCCTTCCCCTCTGCCTCTCCTCCCCACCACCCCCACCCCCACCTCCGCTCATGCATGCATGGGCTCTCTCTCTCTCTCAAATAAATAAATAAAATCTTTATAAACAAACAAATAAATAAATAAATTCATAATATTGTTTGAGAGAAATTGTAATTCCAGTTAGGTAGCTCTCTAAATTTTAGGAATTGACAAAATATACATTATTGAAAACTCATCAAAAGATACTTGAGGCCACTTGTTCTCAAGTGCCAAGGCCAGAACTACACAACCAAAGTGACGAAAGAAAGTTAAGACTTTATGCACAGGTATTGTCTCAGTGGAACTTGACTTAAAAATTCAATTAGAAAAATTCAAAACTACAGAAAAGTTTCAAGAATAGTATATAGTCACATAGTCTTCATCTAGTTACTCATTATTAACATTTGCAACATTTGCTTTAACTCTCTCTACATATACAGATATTACTGTTATTTTGATGAAACATTTTAGGATTCATTACAGACATGGTCATTCATTCCAAATCCCAACATGTATCTCCCAAGAACAAGGATACTGTCCTACGTCACTGTAATACAATCACCAAATTTAGGATCATAGCACTGATTCATTATTATTATAGTTCATATTCGAATTTCACCAATTTATCCAATAATGTCCTTTACAGCACTCTTTTTATTTTTTTTTAATTCCAGGATCCAATCCAAGACTGTATATTGCATTTAGTTGTCATATCTCTATAGTTCCCTTTAATCTGCAAGTTTCTTAACCCTAACAACTTTGAAGAGTACAGGCTATTGTTTTGAGGAATATCCCTCAATCTTGATTTGCCCTATTGTTTCCTCACGATTCGGGTTATGTATTTTTGACAGGAATGCTCCTTAAGATGCTGGGCTTCTTTTCAGTGCATTGTGTGAGCAGACACATATTAATTTGTTCCATTATTGGTGATGTGAACTGTGACTATTTGGTTAAGGTGCTTTCCAGCAGATTTCTCCAAAACAATTATACTTAATAAACAGTCACATAACCCCAACAATTATTATGTAAGCTTACCTGTTCGCATACATCATGGCACATCTGATTATCCTTTGAATGATTACAACACAGTGCCCCTAAGAGAAAAAATAAACACCAGATGTTGCCCACTGTTAAATAAACAAGTTGATTAACTAAATCAGATGGCTACAAAAAATATTTATTCAACAGATTATTATTATTCATTTTAACTCAACAAACTTTTACAAACCAAGGACAGTGCTGTCTGAGCACATGGTCCCTGCCCTCTAGAAGCTTTCAGGCTAATAACGGAGACTATCATGTGTACTTTCTATGTACCACTATTTTACTAAGTTTGCTTTAAGTATTCTCATTCAATTCTTATAATTACCCTATAGGCTATATTCTAATATTATACCTATAATGTATGACTAAGTGATAAAAAAGGCAGTGAATTTTGTTTTGGACCTGTTAAATGTAAGGTTCCTATAGGACATCCAGATGGAATAGCAGTAAACTCAGAAATCTAAGCCTGGATTGCAGGTAAAGCCAAGCTGAAAGATCCAAGTTGAAAGTCATCCACATAAAGGAATCATATGGAAATGAAAGACATCACCTAGGGAGAGTTTCTAGTGAGAAATCATCACAGCACCAAAACTAAAGAACACAGAATCTGTGACATGGGAAGAAACAAGAAAAGACACTGAGATGGAACAGTCAGACAGGTAGGTGAGCCTCAAGAGAGTAGCATTACAAAGAGGGAACAGTGTCATGTACCAAAACATACAGGTTAAATTGAAGACTCAAAAAAAGGAAATGGATTTATTAATTAGGAGGCCACTTAGTAACCTTCACAAGGTACTTTCTGTGGAGCTAAAAGTGGATGATATTAAGTAGTAAACCAGAGGTGAGGAAGTATAAACAACAAACATTGGCTCTCAATAAGTGGCAGAAACGGGAGGGAAGGGGCACCTGGGTGATGCAATCAGTTAAGCATCCAACTCTTGGTTTCTGCTCAGGTCATGACCTCAGGGATTGAGTCCCTGAGCAGGGCTCTGCCCTCAGAGGATAGCCTTTCTCTCCCCCTCTGCCCCTCCCCCGCTCGCCCATGCTCTTTCTCTCAAATAAATAAATCTTAAAAAAAAAAAAAAAAAAGAAATGGGAGGGCAAAAGAGAGTAGTGGTTACAAGAGGATGCAGGATCAAGGGAAGGAAAAATCCTCCCTCCCCATTTGTAGTTGGCCTTTGTCCCTGATTCCTGGGAGGAAGACTCTAATCCTTGGAATTTCTAGAGTAAGAGGTGTATCTTTGTTATGCTAATGAGGTGACCCTCCCCCCCCAACTGTCTCACCTAGATAGCTTTAGGATAAGGACCAGGATGCCAGAAAGACCAGCCATTTGATTAGAAGGTTAGAAGATTGGGACTTTCAGCCACATGATAGCAGCCCAACGTCTAGCAAGACAGGGGAGTGGAGATCGAGTTCAACCATATGGCCAACCATCCAATCAATCATGTCTATGTGATGAAATCCCAATGAACACTAGATACCGAAGCTCAGGGGACCTTTCCTAGTTGGTGAAGACACTGATGTGCCAGGAGGGTGATACACACTGATTCCTCGAGGAGAAGGCACAGAAGCTCTGCATTTCCTCCCAGACCTCACCCTGTGTGTCTCTTCATTCGGCTGGTCCTCCTGATTTGTATCCTTTATAATAAAACTGTAATCATAACTATAGTGCTTCCCTGAGCTCTATGCATCATTCTAGTGAATTACTGATTTTGAGCCTGGATTTATATAGCCAGTTGTTCAAAAGTGTGGGTGGCCTAGGGACCGCCTAAGTGTGGCTGGTGTCTGGGGTAAGTGCTGTCTTGTTGGGGACCATGCCCTGCAACTTGTGGAGTCTGTTCTAACTCTGGGTGGTTAGTGCCAGCACTGAACTTCCATACATACAGTTGTGGTTGAAACAGAATATTGGAGAAATGAGGTGATTGCTGGAAAGAGATACAGGTTTAAGAAAAGGCGCTGAGGGGTGCCTGGGTGGCTCAGTCGGTTAAGTGTCTGCCTTTGGCTCAGGTCATGATCCTGGGGTCCTGGGATTGAGCCCCGCATCAGGCTCCCTGCTCGGTAGGGAGTTCGCTTCTCCTTCTCCCTCCGCCTCTTCCCCTCCGTGTACTCTCTCTCTCTCTCTCAAATAAATAAAATCTTAAAAAAAAAGAAAGAAAGAAAGGAAGAGGGGTTCCTGGGTGGCTCAGTGGGTTAAGCCTCTGCCTTCGGCTCATGTCATGATCTCAGGGTCCTGGGATCGAGCCCCACATCGGGCTCTCTGCTCAGCAGGGAGCCTGCTTCCCCCTCTCTCTCTGCCTGCCTCTCTGCCTACTTGTGATCTCTCTCTGTCAAATAAATAAATAAAATATTCAGAGAGAGAGAGAGAGAGAGAAAGAAGAAAAGAAAGAAAAGAAAAGAAAAGAAAAGAAAAGAAAAAAGAAAAAGGCACTGAGTTTGGGGCAAGGAATGCAATAGTGAATAAATGTTATGTTCTCTGACTTTATCCAGGTTACAGTCTGATGGTACAATGAAGTCTAGACAAGAAGAAAGGATATAAGGACACTAATAAATTATGAGGGGAAGTTGATAGCCTCCATTTTCTCAGAGAAACACAGATTAGGTCTGAAAACAAAAATGGTTGAGATGGGGTCGGGGGCTTGAGGTGAAATTGTGCAAGTGTGGAGCAGTCACTTTGGAGTACAGAGAAAGGAGGCAACCATAAATATGTTTCTCAAACTTGTGTTCTACTCATGAGTTGTTAATATCTATCCCTCGAGAGAAAATGTTTCATGTTCAAACAAACTGGGAAATGAAGAATTAAAAAAAGTTAAAGAGAATTCCTTATTGCAGGACTTCGCAAAGCCTTTAATATGTTTATACATTACTAATCTCCCAAAAAGAGATCTAAGTAGACAAACTTCTCAGAGCACAGAAGTTTTTTTCATGGCACTTACTAACATTTCAGAATGCCAGTTTGAGAAACAACAAATTAGAGAAAAGGAAAAACATTCCTAAGCAGCATTACAGGCCAGGAAATGCATAAATGGGCTATAGAAATAAACAGCGGGGGAGATGTTATTATTCTAGAGTGTACCTGACTGGAAAAAAGATACAGCTGGATTGATCAGGGGCTGTCAAAAGAAACAAGATGAAAATGTTACATTTCAGACAGCTGGATCTGATACAATGGTTTAAAATATAAATTTGCAATATAATCTCTTCAAATGCAATCTATACAATTTCAGTACACAAATTAGATGAAAGCAGAGCTTTTTTGATTGAAGGTACGATTTCTATGGGGGGAAATAAATGAATAGATGAATAAACAAAGAGCTCTTTAGATCTCACCAACAAATCTTCTACGTCCAAAACTGGTAATTGTTCTCCATAAAACAGGGTGTATGGGGGGCAATCACTCATGAGACTTTCTCAAAACACCCCTTCTCCCCTGCCATGCCACACCACGCTCCCCCCATCTTCTAAGATTCCTGTTATGTCCCCAGTCTCATTACTCATTAGAATGGGAATGGCAGGTAGAAAAAAGAAAAATCAAATCAAACCAAAAAAAGGCTCTCTTCTGTGATAATGATGTGCTCTTTTGAAGCACTGAAGAAGTTGCCACTTTCTACTATCCTCTAACACAAAGGTCATTTGAGGGCAAAAAAAATCCAGCTGATCATGAGCAAAGATAACTCAGGATAACATATGGTCCCAATAAGCACAAGCTTAGCAAAAAGTAAACAACCAGGCAGACAAGAGTCTGATTTGGGCCTAGGGATTTTTGGAAAACAGTTTCTTGGAGCAAAGGTCTATTTAGAACAGAAGCAAAATGTGTTATAATTAAAAGTCCAATAACAATGGAAAGTTTTATTAAAAATATAAATATAAAAGACCATTTTTTTTCCTATTTAATAGTTAAGGTCAAATTTATAATGTACTGACCTCCAAAGTTAAATTTTTAAAGTTCTTTTTTTTTTCATTAAGAAACCCCAAACTTTGGAAAATAAGAAGAAAAATGATCTATACTCCCACTGTCTTGTCAGAACCTATGTTGACATTTTGACATATTTCCTTCTAGTCTTTCCAAAAGTCTTCTGATAATTCTGACAATATGGGATTACAGAGGGCAGCCCAAAGTCTTCTGGTAATAACTCCCTACCCCCTCCCAATGGAGCATTCCTCTCTAATAGTACATTTCCTCCCTTGAGAGGACTGCCACACTCCATGAACAGGCTGGGGACCTACGTTCCATCATATTTTCCACATCCTATCCTTAACCTTAACCATTATTATATCGGTGCACATTTTTCTTCCTTTGAAACAACAAAACTTTTAAGAATCTTTAACAGTACATATTTTTCAAAAAATAAAAGTGTACAAATAGACATCAATTCACATGCCTCCCCTTCACATGGGAAGAATGGATTCAAATGCAATTAATGTGGCAACTGTCTTTGTCTTTTTTAGAGCTATTAAAATGGATTAATTGGGTCATTTAACAATTAGAGTGCAAAAAAACTCTCCAAGGCCTAATGTTTTTATATAAGACAATTCTAGAAATGTTTTTTTTATAATTTGATTCTAATCTAATTTCTCGTTCTTCAAGAAAAATAGTTTAAAACTCTTATTCTCAAGAAATGGAATTGAACAGATAAAGGTAAACCACTTAAAAATAAAACTTGATATTGACATGATGAAAATAAAAAGCTCAGGAGTGCCCGAGTGGCTCAGTGGGTTAAGCCTCTGCCTTTAGCTCACGTCATAATCTCAGGATCCTGGGATCGAGTCCCGAGTTGGGCTCTCTGCTCAGCAGGGAGCATGCTTCCCCCTCTCCCTCTGCCTCTCTCTCTGCCTACTTGTGATCTCTTTCTCTCTGTCATATAAATAAATAAAATCTTTAAAAAAAAAAGAAAAAGCTCACGTGTTATCCTCATTAAAGACATAAGGATGAGTGTCATATTTTGCACCCTATTCCAAGAGTCTATAATTATAAAATTAATAAAAACCAAAGAGATTGCTAAAAGCCATGTATATTGGCTTTAAGAAGATATTAGTGTAACCTAGAAATACGCAAGCAGAATTACCCAATAATTAGAAACATCAAGGTCTAACAGTTTGGGCCACATGTGTACCAAAGATAGGCAAGTAAGCAGGAAGCACATGCTCCAGCCACAAGGGAAAAATGCAACTTCTAAGACCAACGAGCACTTAAAAAAACAAATACCCTAATCTAAAACTAAAATATTCATAGAATTATAGGATTTTTGAAGTTAAAAGGAATTTTGCCACAGAAACCTCCTAAAAGCTATAATTCAATTTAATGAAAAGCCTTTCTTGCTTCCTTTTCTAAAGAAAATAAAGATTCCCCCTAATTAATGTCTTCCTAAAGAATTACTAAAACAGAATATATATATCCCACATTGCTGAGGAGAGAAAAAAAGTAAATCTGAGCTGATACTGGAAAAAGTCATTCTAAATAAAAAAGACGTGTTAATAATAAAAAACTTGTCTTATTTTTAATCACATTTTTATTTTCAAAACAGCCTGGAAATTGACACTTTTAAAACATTTAAATGACAACTACATCTTCAACTTAAAAGTACATTCTTGCAATTGTTACATTTATTCCTTTAAAAATACATAGTGTTTGTGTTTCTATACAAAATATATCATCAGCTAAGGAAGAACCAAACGGTAAAGTGACTACCCACATCCCCACTACCTGGGTTCAACACTGCTAACATTTCATCATACTGCTTTATTTATCTATCTAGACAAATAAATATTTTTTGAATCATTGGCAAATTACAGATATCCTTCTCCATTGCTTGCCTTGTACAATTTGGCAAAACAGCTAATTATATTCATTTGATTCTATTACCAGTATGACTGCCAAATAGACCCTTCGTGATGTCACTCTTCTAATAAAGGGCCCACATGGTTTCTTGCTATTCCAATTCTAAACTTTTCAAGTCTTCTTATAACTTTACCTCCCCTGACCTTCTATTATTTTTTAACAAGGAAAGCCTACAGTTACCATGAACACAGCCTTCTGACTGAAATGTTAGGTGCCCTTTCCCTACTGACCTAAATCCCGAACATCTTTCAAGGCTTAAATTCCACCTCAACTCTCCAATAACTCTAAGCCCTGTTGATTTTTTTTTTCTAAGATTTTATTTATTTATTTGTCAGAGAGAGAGAGAGAGAGAGTGAGTGCACAAGCAGGCAGAGTGGCAGGCAGAAGCAGAGAGAGAAGCAGACTCCCCACTGAGCAGGGAGCCCGATGAGGGACTCGATCCCAAGACCCTGGGATCATGACCTGAGCCGAAAGCAGCCGCTTAACTGACTGAGCCACCCAGGTGTCCCAGCCCTGTTGATTTTTTGGTTATTGAAGGTCCTGATAGTCTAGTCAGAACCGGCAACTTTAACATTTAAATCTTCTCTAATTACTTCATGTGTGTACTTATGGTATCCCCAGTTTGTAAACTCCTTGTATCCATTTAGCATACTGCTCAGCTCAAGGCATGATATTCGCTGGTTAATAAGTAATAATTTCTTAGTTATACAATGACTTTTATCAGAAAAAAAGTACAAAAAGTTATATTTCTCCCACTGAGACACTTCAGAATCACATTTCACATGGTGACCAACCCATAATTTAGCAACATCATACGAGGTTTTGGCCTAAGTTAAAAGATAAATTGAACCCAATCATATATTCAGGCACAGAAGTGCACAGCGAGGGTGGTGGTGGGCCCTGAAGCCATAAGGTCAAGAAGAGCTGCGGCTAGGGAAGCTGAAGTTTTATAGTAGCCCAGAAATGATAAGTAAAAAGAGGAAGCTGATTGGTGGGGAGTGGGAAATGCAAGAGAGACACAGAGAAGCTATGAAAGGTAGAGAGAGACTATCTCTAACAGTAGTTTTAGCTCCTGGCAGCTTTCTAGTTCTTACAGCAGTACCTGAGGTCTGCTTTGCTGAATTTCCTATCTTTGGAATTCTATGTGCTTCCCTGTTAGATGCTACATGCTAGCCCCCAATCCTGAGCTACCTTGGTTTCTGTTCCCTTAAGGGGTCAAAAGAGCCATAACCTAGAAATTCATCATCCTGAAACAACTAAAGCAAATGACTCTCCTAAGGTCCTCCCCAAAGAGGCTAATAGCCAGTATTTTTGGTAATTCCTTTGTCCATTCTACGCTGCAGGACTCCATCTATAAAACAAGGAATCTAAAAGTATAAAGGCCTGGCACCCAGTGGCATAGTCCATGATCAGAAAGTTTCTTTTAATACTATACTCTTCTTGACATCTTCTTCATGTTATCTGTGTGCTTTACAGCATTCATCCTATTATGTGCTATATACTTAACTAAATCACATTTTTCCTCAGATATATTCTTCACATTTAGAATATAAATGGATACATACTAATACAACCACATGTTAGCAATGTAGATATATATATATATATATGATAATTAATGTCTGAATTTCCTACTAAACAATAAACCCCATGAAAGCAGAGACCATGTCTGTTTTTGCTTACCCTTTATATCTGGCACTTATCACAGTATCTGGCACTATTAACAGCTTAACAAATATTTGCTGAATGGATTACTGACAGGTATGAAATGAACCTAGAGCAATTATTCCTATTATCCATCTTAAACATATACAAAAATGGAACTTTTGATGCTCTTCTTGGCTTACCTGCCAACCTTCCTCCAATCTGCACTCCTCCCCATCTTCCAGACTTCAGTAAATGGCATCAATTTTTACTAAACTGCTCAACGTAAAAATCTACAAGGAATCTTTAATTTCTCCTTCCCTCACTTCCCACATCTGATCCATGTGGGATCGGATTCAGGTGGTATCCTGAATCTCTCCTCTTTTATCTCCATCACCACTTCACTGTAAATCACCACCATCTCCTGCTTCGACTACTGCAGAGGGCTTCTTCCAGTCAACCTGCTGTTACTCCTACCCCACTACAATCATTTTTCTTCATTCAGCAGCCAAAGTGATTTAAAATGTAAATCAAAGCTTACATCTCTTACATAATAGTCTATTGGCTTCTTTCTGCACAAGGAATAAAATCCATAATCCTTATGTGGCTTTTTGCAAGGCTCAGGACTGTTAGCCCTAGCCCACCCTCCCACTCACCGTGTTGCAACCATACTGGTTCCTTCTTGCCTTTGGGCCTCTGCACTTTCTGGTCCCTATCCCTGTTTTTTTTAGACCTTCAGTCTTCAGATTTTGCTTCTGAACTTTCCTTCCCAAAGAGGCCTCTCGTCATCACCTCCCCCCAACACACGCACAATTCTGTTATCAGCTGGTTTCCTTCACAGCATACTTATCACTATCAAAACTCATTTTATTTATTTGTTTATTGTCTATCTCTCCTCTGGTAGAATGTAAGCTCCTTGAGATCAGCAATCCTGTACTTAGAACAGTGCCTGACATCTAGCAAGCACTCAATAAATATTTTTTTTTTTAATAAACAAATCTCTGTGGGATGTTTTGCTCTTTTAAAAAACCATACTTAAAGTATATAAAAACCACCTCCTTGACATCGTTCCAATTTCTTCTAGAGGAGGCACACAGTGAAAAGTATGGTTATTGAGATTGCTTAAATCTAGGGATATGAGACAGGAACTTTTAGCAGCATACCAGAATAAACTGTCATATCTGGTCTATCACCAACCCCAGCTCTTTCCACAATGTGGGCCAAGATAAGTCTTTGAGAATCTGCTTTTTATTACTTTCCTCCAGATAGGCGTTTCCTTTTTCTAACTTAAAATTCATTACATTCTTTTTCAGGATTCTAGGCTGACTATTACATAATTCCTTAAATGTCAACTTATTGAAATTTAGCCTTTAATGTTTCGTCTTTCCCTTTTTTGTACCATTACAAAACATCTTAAATAGAAGCAGACCTACTATCAGATGCCATGACATACAGATCCTGAAACCACAGCAGAGGGTCCCATCCCATCCTTCAAAGAGAATATCAGAAATGGGGGCAGGGCAGTGCTGGGATAGGACAGTACGCTGGGATAGGAAGAGTGGCATTACTCCAATGTAGAAGGTGTGCCCAAACTTCACAAGAGATAATAATCACTGAGCTAGTAATATCATTCCCTCACCTCCACCCCCAGGAATAGCAATAAAATCTCTAAGAACAGCTAAGACTTCTAAGTAAAGCCTTATACCAGAGGATATAGGAAAACCCAGACTTGGAGAGGAAAAAGAAGACTGTCTGATCAGGAATAAAAGCCTTCACTGGCCTTCACTGAAGGCCTTCACCTTCAGGCCTTCACTGAAATACAATTTAATATTCTTTTCTCAATTTTTATTTAAGATTGAAGAACTTTTCCCACACTTTCTACAAATACACAATGGAAGCTTTTGTCCATTGTATTACTCAATGTCCTTTATGTAAGGACCAGGCAATAAATGCTTCCTAGAACTTAGTAGAGGGACAAATTTCACTTTCCAGTTCAAACAGAATTTTCCTTTTTATCAAACAATGCAAACTATATGTTGTCATGTATTTTTAGAGCTGGAAGGGCCTTTAGAAATTATCTAGCCCAGCATTTAAAAAAATAATTTTATTTAAATAAATAATTTTATTTATTTATTTATTTGAGAGAGAGAGAGAGAGAGCGTGCACAAGCAGGGGCAGATGGAGAAGCGGACTCCCCGATGATCAGGGAGCCCGATGTGGGGCTTGATCCTGGAACTCTGGGATCATGACCCAACAGACCCTTAATGGACTGAGCCACCCAGGCGCCACTAGCCCAGCATTTTCTAATATGCCCTTTAGGTATCATGAACAAAAAAGAGTTCATAAGCAAACAAGCTTCTTTCTATAATAATTTTATTGAGATATAAATCATGTTAAATTAATATAACAAGGAGGCCATTAGACTGGGGTGGTTTTAATGCATTGGTAGCCTGCTTAAGCAAACCCAAACCTAAGCCCATAATGCCTCAAGATTAAGAAATCGAAATCTAAGGACAACCAATCACAAACAGCCGCCTAGGCTTTTCCAATAAGTCATCCACTTAAGTTACAGCCAATCAAATAATTTCCTTGCTTTGCTTTTACCTCTTCTCTATTAAAATTTTTCCTCTAACTCCTGTTTGGTCCTACCTGATTCAAATCAGTTTTTGCTCAAATAAACTCTTAAAATGTTTAATATGCCTCAGTTTGTACATTAACAATCACGTACTATTAAATTCACCCTTTTAAAGTATACAATTCAGTTGTTTTTAAAATAAGATATTCAGAGTTGTGCAGCCATCATGACTACTTAAGAACATTTTCATTACCGTAAAAAGAAACTCCATATCTACTAGATGTCTTTTTCCCATTCCCCCAGCAAACAAGTTTCTTTACTACAGGAATCCTTGGACCCTTTATTGTGAACCTAACATGTTTTGTGAATTTATAAGAGAAAGGTACAATGTGCAGTGTTTCCCAAACTTATTTAATAGTTAACGTTTCAGTGCTTACTATATGCTATTCTAAATTCTATACATGTATTACTTCAATTAATTCTCACAATAAAATCCGTAAGGTACTGTATATAATAAATGTGGATATTAATGTACAAAAAGACTAAGGCTAAGTAACTTGTTCAAATATTCTTAATTACTCTACAGAATCAAGTGGTTGTGGGATGAGAATGGACAACTAGTATTCCATTGGCCATAACTTTGGAAGTGCTTTAAATCAGCTTAATGAGAAAAATGGGTCCCAGAAAGGTCAGCTGATTTAGCCAAGAATACACAGCATATTCTCATTCTCTTTCCCTCTCTTCTTTGATGTTTAATTGACAGCCAAATTTAGAACCCAATTACAATTAACTATCTAATCCCAGGTTCCTGACATAATTCTCTCCGTTCTTTAAATACTTTATTGTCTTAAAAAACAAACAAATAAACAAACAAAACCTTTAACACTGTAAGTTATTTTAAAACCTCCTTGGGGGAGCGCCCGGCGGGGGGGCTCAGTAGGTTAAAGCCTCTGCCTTCGGCTCAGGTCATGAACTCAGGGTCCTCGGATCGGATCGAGCCCCACATCCGGCTCTCTGCTTAGCAGGGAGCCTGCTTCCCCCCCTCCGCCTGCCTCTCTGCCTGCTTGTGATCTCTCTCTGTCAAATAAATAAATAAAATATTTTTAAAAATAATAAATAAATAAATAAAACCTTGTTGGGCTTGATTTTGCTTGTTCTAAGTGTCTCTCCCTGTAGGCAATGCACTTCTCCACCACTTTGCTTGTATAAATCCCAGCCATCTTCTAACGTTTGTGCAATTGGGGGATCATTTAATTTTCCTCCCACCCTCGATGGATATCATCTCTCCCTCTCTCCCCACAGTCTTCCATCTCCTCTGGACACTTCTACCTTGAATCCCAGCGGCTTGTGTCCTGCGGTACCCCACCTCCTACAGAGCTCTCAAGGAGACAAGAGTTGGCATCAACTCCTAAAGCCCAGAAAGTGGGAAACACTGAACAATTTCTTATCCACTCTTGGTTTAATTCCTCAAGAGCAGGAACACAACTCTCCTTAAGCCCAACAGCCCCCAGAAAGCAGGGTTTACTGATTTTTAATCCATCTCTCGCCAGAGCCCAGCGCTACCTTGGACACACCGTGCACCCACCGCGGATGGCAGCAGAATTGGATTCAGCAGGCTCGGGTCCATTCTCAGAGACTTGAACCTGGTAGGCTGTGGGGCCCATCAATGCTCGCCGCCTGAGGTCTGCCTTTCTGAACCGTGGGTCAAGTTACAATAACTAGCCAGGGCGGCAGTAAGGCGGCTGCACCTCATAAATCCCATCCAACCCTCGCGACCGTCCTGGGCAAAGCCATTTCACCATTTCTGGCAGAGACCTGAGTCCGCTGTGGGGGTGAAGGCCGAGACGGGGGCCCCTGTCCTGTGGGTGACAGGGCAAGGCCTCGAACCCGGGTCACCGTTCCCAGTCAGCAGATGTTCCGCGCGGAGAGTGCGAGGGTGGAGAGGGCTCCTCGCTCGTCCAGTCTCAGCGCCCCCTCCCGCGAGCCGGGACCTCCGGACCCTGGGTCACCGGACTTGGGCCAGGTCTGGGGGTCGCGCGCACCCCCGCCCCCTGCCTCGCGCCATCTTGGAGCGCTGAGGCGGCCGCCCTGGACCGCCCCGAACCGCTGCTCCAGCAGTTACTCACCCGCACTGCCCGGGGCCAGGCCTCCTGCCACCTCCGCGACTCCCGCCACGGCCAGAAGAAGCAGCAGCGCTCCTCGCCGGGAGGCCGGGACGGCCGCCATGTCCTGGCCAGGGGTCCGGAGCCACGGGATGCTCGGACCCAGCCTGGCAGCCGCGGCTGCTCGCGGAAGCCCCGCCCCGGTGGCCTGGACCTTAACTGATTGGCTGCGGCGCTCTCAAGCCCCGCCCCTCGGCCTCTGGGAGTTTCCAAAACCTGCTGGGGGCGGGAACATTCCCGAGACACCGGCTCTTTGTTAAGGCCCAGCTGTGCGTTGGCTTCTGCTGAGGCGTCAGGCAGACGGCTTTCCCCAAGTTCGGAGTCCAAAGGTGTCAGAGCCGGAAGGGCCCTTACAACACCTTTACCACCTCCTGAGCTTTGCAGCGGGGGTCACTGAGGCTCAGAGAGGAGACTGACCTGCCAAGATCACACTCTAAGTTCGCCTGAGAGCTAGGGCATAGTCCAAGGCTGAACCAAGGGGACCTCTTCCTTTCACTTCTCTTTACCCTCAATGAGCCTCTTAATATCCTTTTTGTCCAGACGCTGCCTCACCCGCAAAAAGAGCACCCGGGTCAACTCCACCTCTCCTAAAATCTGAGGCCCTCTCCTAACCGAGGGACAGTTTCACCACCAAAGCTCGTTGGCACAAGTAGCCTCTATGCGTCTTTGATGGACTGTTAAGTACTTATTCCTGTTAGGAAAAAGCGGGTGTTGAAATGGTTGTGTATCTAGATATGGAGAGCGTTGAATGTCAGATTTAGATTTTGTTTACGAAGTAATTTGGAGGTAGGTCCCCCTCCACCCCTTACCCCCACAGCTATTGTGGGGAATGTTAGAGAGGGCCCACTGGCTATCAAAGTGCCTCTCTCTCTCTCTCCGTTCCTGAATTAATACCTTTTTTTTTAATTAAGATTTTATTTATTTGAGGAGGCAGGTGGGTGGAGGGAAGGGGGCAGAGGGAAAAGCAACTTCCCCACAGAGCAGGGGCTCTCAGGACCCTGAAATCATGACCCAGCAGAAGGCAGACACTTAACCACTGAGTCCCCAGGGGGCCCCCTCTCCCCTCCCTTCTAAAAAAAATATAACCACAGCTACAAATTTAAAATTCCTTATTATTAAATATCCAGTGTTTACATTTCCCCTATTATCTCATAATTTCCTTTTACATTTTTTAAGTTCCAAAGTCCATATATTGTAATTTATATGTGTTTTAGGTCCCTTTATCTCTTCTTTCTCTTTTAAGTTTACAAAGGGAAAATATAGTTAAATTAAGATAATTTCTGAAACATCTGCTCTGATGACAACTTTCTTGCTTCCAAGTCTGAGAGGCCACCTGTTTTCTTATAGGACAGAGTGACGTACAATTATTTAATGTGGGGCCAGAGGTTCTTAGCCATTGGACCCAATCACATTTTCCAGCTTCATCTCCACACCCTCCCTGCACCTCTGCCGCCATTCTTTCAGAACCTCGTACCGTTAGTTTCGGACCGCTGAGGAGCTTTCACCCCTCTGCCACAATATGTATCTCCTCTGCACAGAATTCCCCAATTCCTGTGGTAACCCCGTCAGGTGAGGGGACTAAGATGGTTGCTCTGGGTTCAGCTGTGGCCTGGAAGGACCTGGGCAGGAAGTGGGCTCTGTGTAAGGTGACCAACACATTTTGCTTTGCTTGGGACTGTCCTGATTTTAAAACTGAAAGTCTCAGGGCGCCTGGGTGGCTCAGTGGGTTGGGGCCTCTGCCTTCGGCTCCGGTCATGGTCTCAGGGTCCTGGGATCGAGCCCCGCATTGGGCTTTCTGCTCAGTGGGGAGCCTGCCTCCCCCTCTCTCTCTGCCTGCCTCTCTGCCTGCTTGTGATCTCTCTCTCTCTCTGTCAAATAAATAAAATCTTTAAAAATAAATAAATAAATAAAACTGAAAGTCTCATGTCTCAGACACTTCCTTAGTCCCAGGCAAAACAGGAGATTTTGTCTCCTTAGTTCTGTGCACCATAGAAAATGTCATAGAGAGGCCTGTAAGGAGGTTTCCATATGGAAAAATGGGGTCGTACAGGTAATAGATACCACTCCAAGATAATTCAATAGGTAGACTTATTGTTATAAGCCATGAAGATGGGCCGTTCAACCACTGGGTCCCTGTATTAGATTCCTAGGCTGACATAACAAAATACTACAAACTGGGTGGCTTAAGCAACAGAAATTTATTGTCTCAGAGTTCTTGAAGCTAGAAGTCTGAGATCAAAGTGTTGGCAGGGTTGGTTCCTTTTGGGAGCCCTGAGGGATATTCTGACTCATACCTCTCTCCTAGCTTCTGCTGTGTTCCTGGCATCTTTGGCACTCCTGGGCTAGTAGACACATCACCTTGATCTCTGCCTTCATTTTTACATGGAATTCTCCTTGTCTGTGTGTGTCTGTGTCCAGATGTATCCTTTTTATAAGGACTCTAGTCATACTGACTTAGGGGCCTAGCCTACTCCGGTATGACCTCATCTTAACTAATAACATCTACAAAAATCCCTGTTTCTAAATATGGTCACTTTCTGAGGTACTGGGCATTAGGACGTCAATTTATGAATTTGGGGGGAAGGCAGGGACACACAGTTCAACTCATAACGATTCCTAAAGGAAAGACTATCCACCCACCCCAGCAGAAATCATTGACTCTGAAGGAGCTGAAGGAGGAAAAGAATAAAGGACTGCTCAGTTGCGGTTCAAAGATCCTAAGTCCCCAATAACAGGAGTGGTTGGCTGCACCTCTGTCGACTCACAGAGGTGATACCTGGAGTCTTGTGCACAAAGAGAATGCCCAAGTACTTGGAGAGCTCTTAGCTATAGAATCAGAAATGACTTTATTTCCAGGTAATTCTTAGAGATGTGGCAGTAAAGTTGCTCCGGACAAGTAAGTCAATATAGTAGTGAGGTTGAGAGGACCTAGTAGTAGAGACAACTTCTCTGCTACCGAGATTTATATTTGAGATGGACATGTTAGAAGAATGGTTGAAATCTGAGTGGTGACGATGAGCCACCAAACGGAAGCTGTTTGAGATTCTCCCACACCAAAAGACGGCTGACCAGCCACTATATCCTGGGGGAAGTGAAGAAATAGGGACATTGAGGCCCTTCTTGGCCAGGCACTTTCCGGCCGACTATCTGGCTCATTAACCTTCCTGGTTGGGGGCGAGGGCACCCTGTAAAGCATATAGGATATGGAAAGTCTATTGATGACTGCCCACTGAGGCAAGTGATCTGACCCTGGCCTCAGTCAGTGTGATTGAACAAACAGCACATCCGTTGTGGGATTACCTTACCGTGTTTTGATGAAGCCAATAGCTTATTTCCTGTTTCCCTCTGATCAGACCACCAGAAGCAGTTAGGTTTCCCATGAAACAGAAAGTAGCAATGTAATATAGTATAAAGAACATGGGCTTAAGACATACCAGAGTCCAAATTGCACTCCCTAGCTGTTAATCACATTAGTAGTTCATTGTGCTAGCTAGCTGTCTGACCTTGGGCAAAGTCATTTAACTCCTCTGAGTCTCAGTTTTTCCCTTTACGTTTATTTTGGACTTCTTAAGAAGAGGAAGGAAGATATTATATTTAAAATGTCTAACACAGTGCTTGACAGACAGTGAATGATGTTAAACACTATAGAACTATAATGAGAGCTATGGACAACCTTCAACTTGGGTCTCAGAACTGACTGGCTAGATTTACTTCCCACCTTACTTCCCAGCTCTGCCCCAGGAGAGAGGAGTCAAAAGTCTCAAGTTGTACTGTCTAACATGGTAGCCACTCACCACACGTGGCTCTTGAGTCCTGGAGAGATAGCAAGTCCAAATTGAGATGTGCTGATGCCAGATTTTAAAGACTTCGTATGAAAATAAGGATGTAAAATATTATTAAAATTAATTCCACCTGTCTCTTTTTAGTTATTTTTGGGGTTTTTTTGGTTTGTTTTTGTTTTGTTTTGTTTTAAACAGACAACAGACCTTTTTCTTTTTCTTTCTTTCTTTTTTTTTTTTTTTTGAGGAGTTTTCAGTTTGCAGCAAAATTGAGCAGAAACTAAGAGACTTCTCATATACCCCTCACGCCAAGATAGGCACCGGCTCTTCCACCATCAACATCCTGCTCTGAGTGGCACATTTGTTACAATCAATGAACCTACACTGACTCATTACTGTCACCCCAATACATGAGGGTTTACATGAGGGTTGATTCTTGGTGTTATATATTCTATGGGTTTTGACAAATGTATGAAGACACATATCCACCACTATTCTTCTTTTTTTAAGATTTTATTTATTTATTTGTCAGAGAGAGAGAGAGCACAAGCAAGGGGAGCGGCAGGCAGAGGGAGAAGCAGGCACCCTGTCGAGCAAGGAGCCTGATGTGGGACCCCATCCCAGGACCCTGGGATCATGACCTGAGCTGAAGGCAGCCACCCAACCAACTGAGCCACCCAGGCATCCCCATCACTATTCTTTTTACTCTTTTTAGTGTGGCTGTTATAAAACTTAAAATCACACATGTGGTTCACTTTGGGACTTACATAGTTCTATTCCACGGTGCTGTTGTAATTATCTTTCATTCTAAAGAAAGGTCAATGCTTAGAGATCAGTATGGCACTTTTAAAATGTTACCAATAGGGTGCCTGGGTGGCTCATTGGTTAAGCATCTGCCTTTGGCTCAAGTCATCCAGGGTTCTGGGACTGAGCCCTGCAGAGCAGGGAGCCTGCTTCTCCCTCTCCCTCTTGCTCGCTCCCCTTTCTTGTATTCTCTCTCTGTGTTAAATAAATAAAATCTTTAAAATAAAATAAATAAAATGTTACCAATAATTTTGTCCTAAGCTCAAAACATCTTTCTATATTTTAGATAAATAAAACCCATAAAATCTTTTGATTCATGTTTGTGTGGTATAATTTCCCCATCATTTCATGTTTAATTCATCTGTTTCTTTCAAGTAGGTTTCTTGTAGAAATCATATAGTTGGTTGCTTTTTTCTTTTTAATTTAATCTGACAATATCTGTCTTTTAATTGGAAGGTTTGGGTAATTTTACTTTTTTAAAATTTTTTAATTTAAATTCAGTTTAGTTAACATATAGTGTATTATTAGTTTCAGGGGTAAAATTTAGTGATTCAGCAGTTGCATATAACACCCAGCGCTCATTACATCAAGTGTCCTCCTTCATGCTCATCACTCAACTATCCCATTCCCCACTCGCCATCCCTCCAGCAGCCTTCAGTTTGTTCCCTATAGTTAAGAGTCTCTTATGGTTTGCTTCTCTCTCAATTTTCATCTTATTTTATTTTTCCTTCCCTTCCCCTATATTCATCTGTTTTGTTTCTTAAATTCCACATATGAGTGAAATCATATGGTATTTGTCTTTCTCTGACTGACTTATTTCACTTAGCATAGTACCCTCTAGAGGGTCATTTAGATTTAATATAATTATTGATACGGCTGAGTTTAAATCTACCATCTTGCTATTTGTTTTCTATTTGCTCCATTTGTTCCTTTTCCATTTTCCCATTTTTTTCTCTTTTCCTACATTCTTTTGGAATGACAGAGTGTTTGGAGTGTTGCTTTTATGATCATTTTATCTTCTCTATTGGCTTAGTAGCTCTGCCTCTTTATTTTATTTTTCAGTAGGTGCTCTAGGGTTTATAGTGTACATTTTAACTTATTACAACCTATCTTCAAATAGTAATTATCACTTCATGTAAAATGTAAAAACATGACAACAATGATTCCATTTTCCCCTTCTTATCTTTTTTGCTAATGTTTTCATATGTTTTGCTTCCATACACTATTATTATTTTGCTTTAAATAGCCAATTATTTAAAAAAGGGATTATAAAGCAAGAAATAATGTCTTTTATATTTATCCACATGTTAGGCATTTTGGCTGCTCTTCATTCATTGATATAGATCCAAATTTCTCTCTGGCATCTGGAGGAGAGAAACAACTTGATTAAGAACATGGCAGGTTTTGTTGATTTTAATTAGCTAGGATCCCACACTTTGTTTTCAGGAATTCATGCATAATAAATTTCTAAAGTTAATCTTTAGAGAAAATAACTTTTCTGGATTTGTTTAGCCTAAACACATTTTATGATCATGAATCGCTCTATCTTGAAAAGGAAGAGGTCCATTTTGAAGTCTTTAAGGCTTGATGATATGTGGGGGCACTTGGCTGGCTTAGTCAGTAGGGCATTTGACTCTTGGTTTTGGCTCAGGTTGTGATCTCTAGGGTCTTGAGATTGAGCCCCTTGTCAGACTTTGTGCTCAGTGAGGAGTCTGCTTGAGATTCTCTCTCCCTCTGTCCCTCCCCACCAAAATAAATAAATAAATCTTAAAATTAAAAAAAAGACTGGATGATATCTGGCTTCGTATGTATACAGTGGGCCAATTTTAAAAATATTAATATATTTCTTATTTCTAATAATCCCTTCAGTAGAACTAAAACATGAGGGTAAGGCATTCCTTTCTTCAGAGATGATTACTAGAGTAGAACAGTAGATAAAGAGGACAATTCCTAACTTTTTGGTTTTAAAAATAGACCTTTGAAATCCCAGACAGAGACGGTGGTCATCAGAGTAAAAGCTTTTGAGATATCAGAATCTAGCCCCAAAGGCTGAGGGCATAAAACATTTATACGAACGACAGACTTGGAAGAATACTCTGAGAGACACAGTCCTGCCCCCCTGGAGCTCGGGGAAGTGACATGCGTCACAAAACTCCCCTGCATGCGACGTGAGTGTAGAAGAGAAATGGCTGCAAGTGTGCCTTGTTCCCTGGTCTCTGCCTACAGGGCCACTGAAGAGTAGCTGAACGTTTGCTATGCCCTTGGAGAGGGGCAAGCCGGAGTTGAGAGAGCACTGAGAGCCTGCAGAGGCCGTGGCTGTCTGCCTGATCTCTACAATCCGATCCCACACGGGAGTGCAGGTGTCAATAGAAACTACTGATGACAGCTGAGGACCAGATGTCCTGCCTTCTTTCCCAGTCCCAGCTGGTGGGTTTGGCTCTCTACAGGCCTCTGAAAGCTAGGGAGGGGGTTGAGGAGAGGCCTTGATGAAGCTGAGATCCCACTGAATTGACTAAAATTAAGTTTTAGTCACTTAACAGGAGAAGGACTTGCAGAGACAACTAGCTGTCCATCAGCCCCTCTAGAAGTTGTTGCTTAGAAGCAACGGTCCAGCCGGAGAAAACATTTTCTACCTGTTATCATGTTTACTGCTGATTTAATAACTGGGGTTATGTCTTTGTAGAACAACGGCGATCCCTGTGCCCTAAGGCAGAATCCGTGTGTATCTGACTTCCTCGTTGGCCCCTGGGTTGAGATCTCACGGGAAGAAGAGAAGCCCTACCCCAAAGCACCCAATACCGACACATTACACAATTCAGCGCTGTGACCCTCAATCTGTGATGCTGGTAAAATGCCTGCCAGCCTCTGATGAGTCCTTTAAAGACACGGGACTGCCAAACGATGGAGGGAGCCCAAATGTCCATCAACTGATGAATGGATAAGTGAATATTACTCAGCCATCAAAAACAAAAAAACAAAGAAATCTTGCCATTTGCGATGACGTGGATGGAGCTAGACTGTATCATGCTAAATGAATGTCAGTCAGAGAAAGAAAAATACCATATGATTTCACTCATATGTGGAATTTAAGAAAACAGATGAACATAGGGGAAGGGGGAAAAGAAAAAAAGAAGAGAGGGAAACAAACCATAAGAGACTCTTAACAAAACAAGAACAAACTGAGGGTTGATGGAGGGAGGTGGGCAGGGGATGGGCTAAATGGGTGATGGGTATTAAGGAGGGCACTTGTGATGATGAGCACTGGGCGTTACATGTAAGCGATGAATCACTAAATTCTACCCGAATCCCTAAATTCTATACCTGAAACCATTATTGCACTGTATGTTCATTAACTAGAATTTAAATAAAAATAAATAAAAATGTGAGACTGTGAGAATGAAATTGGCCCCATTCTCTACTCTCTTTGCCTGTGTATTTCAGTAATTGTCAAACTTAAAAAATATTATTTTTATTTTTAGCAGTGGCAACTTTTTTCCAACAAAATCTTGTAGCGTCCTGCTATGTAAAAAAGGAGGGGGGAAAGCTGTGTTTTATTGTTATATTTCCTTTATAAGTATAAATTTATAACAATTATTTGGTTCAAAGATAATGAATGAAAATTCAAAGATAATGAGATTTTGATGAACACAAGAACTTGAAATCTGGAATTATGAATGATAATTGCCTTTGCATCATTTGCAGCCTTCAATTTATTTTGGTATTTTGTTTTGGTTGCCTGCTGTAGAGAAAATTCTCATTCATAGATGAGTAGTTTGCAAAGGGTCATGGTTTTTGAAACAGCCCACCTTGCAATCTCAAACTACTTTTTATTTAAATTAAGACGGTACCTTGAAGAAGTACTGAGAAATTTTTGTTTCAGTATTGATTTGTGAAAATGTATGTCCACACCAAAATCTACACATGGATGTTTACAGCAGCTTATTCATAATTGCCAAAACTTGGAAACAAACAAGATGCCCTTCAGTAGATACGTGGATAAATAAACCGTGGTCCATCCAGACTATGAATTATTGTTCAGCATTACAAAGAAATGAGCTATCAAGCTATCAAAAGACATGGAGGAAGTTTAAAAGCGTGTTACTAAGTGAAAGAAGCCACTCTGAAAAGGTTATATACTGTATGACTCCAAGTCTATGACATTCTGGAGGAGTAAAAAGACGAGGGTCTCCTAGGGGTTAGTGGAGAGCGAAGGATGAAGAAGCAGAGCACAGAGTCTCTTGCTGTGTTTTGCTGTGAACCTGAAACTGCTCTAAAAGACAAGGTTTATTAATTTAAAAAATGCTAGTTTGACATTAAAAATCAGAAAAAAACAGTGGTTCACTAATAAGACTGGATAACCACTCAATTCCTTATCATAAATGTAGTCAGAGACTCAGCACTCCAAATTTATGGTTAATCCCATCACTGTTGATAATGTGACATTATTTTGCTGTGACCAGTTACATGTGCTTTTGTTATTGTGCAATCGGTTATGACACCATGATGAGAACATGCACCGGGCAGATGATCCTGAGCCTTGCCCGACACTTAATTGAGAACAGTGCTTATGTGAACTCCCTGGTACAATTATACATACATGAGCGGAGGTGCATCAGCCTAAAGAAAAGATCAGGGCAGAACTACACTTTTCCTAATCAAGGACACATTTAAAGAAGATAAAATAAATGCAGAGAGACGGCAGGAAGAGATTTGCTCTGAGGTCTCTGCAAAAGGAAGTCAACTCAATGGCACACGGGCTAATGTGACAGTGGCCCCTGGTGTGTAAAAAAGAAATCAAAACATTGCAAGTTTGCACATGTCCATTGTTTCACTACCTATTAAAAGTTATTTCGGATATATATATATTTTAAAGAAATACTTGTGTGGTCTGAAAAACTTCCATTTGGGAGTGGTTTGATACTTGTTTGATCAGACTTTATTATTCAGGAGTTTTGTCCAAAGTGTGTATGAACTTGTCTATTTAGTTCTGATACCTACTCTCTTTCAAAATAATGAATCACATCCCCTTCCACAGCTGGGACAAATATGTTATTCTGTTCTTTTTTAGCTTTTTGCCATCACGATGGTATTTTATGTTTAATTCCAATCCATCAGAAGTGTGTGGCAACGTATGGTGTTTCGTGTGGATCAGAAGCAAACCTTCATTCAGTTGAAAGTTGTGGCTGCCCACTATTAAAAAGTGATTTTTTTCTTCACACTGTGAACTTCGACCTGACATATATGTATTTAATTCTTATAGTTGTAATTTTCTGTTGTATCTGATACCGCTGATGTTACAAAACTTTAAAAAGCAACGGTATGTAGTTCAGTAATTGCTACCTTGTAGTAAGTTCAAATTCGGTAGGAAGAATCTAACATTGTTCCCTTGAAAACATCTTTGTATTGCTCAATTGTTCTTCACTAGCAATTTATGTAGCTCAGTGGAGTCTTTGGAGGGATTTAAAAACACTAAATGACTATGTTTCTGAGCCCTGAGCCCACCTTTCCTTTTGGCCTTACCTCTGACATAGGGAAATGGAAATATTTGGAGGTAGAGCCCATATTAGAGAGCGTCTTCTGTTTGATACAATTTGAAAGCTTCTGCCCTAGAAATTAAGGTCATTTTTATTGTTCTTCTCCCTGGCTTCTCCCGAGAGTGATTCCTGGTCAATCACTCTGCCTTCCCCTGTACTCCCAAAACACTCTTACAATTTTTTTTTTCCTTAGCTCTGTCATGCCTGGAATTATGTTTGTTTCCAATTATTGGATACTTGTTGCCACTGTAAATAGCATATTATTACTGCTTTTTTTCCTTTTGTATATTGATGGTATGTAGGAATACTATTGATTTTTGAGAAGTTATTTCCATCTCCTTAACTTCTCTGAACTCATACTACAGCTAATAGCTTTCTGGTTAATTTTTAGAAATATAATAATTATGTTTTCTACAAAATTTGATTTTTCTTTCTCTGATACAATTATGACTCTTATTCTGCACCTGACCACATTTTATCTTATTTTTAAAAAAGGTTTCTTATTTGAGAGAGAGAGTATGAGCAGGGAGGAGAGGCAGAGGGAGAGAGAGAAGCAGACTCCCCGCTGAGCAGTGAAGCCCAACTTGGGGCTGGATTCCAGGACCCTCGGATCATGACATGAGCGGAAGGCAGAAGCTTAACCAACGAAGCTCCCGGCCACATTTTATATTTGCACTTGACTGCACTCCGGAGCTATTTGAGATGGGAATGGCTAGTTTCTGGTCTAACATGTAAGAAGCTTGGTAGTCAACACTCTACTGACAAGTAAGAAGCTGAACAAACTGATCAATCAACAATCCTTAGATCCATAGAGAAGTGAGGTCACAGGGCAAACAGCTGCCCTGGAAACTGGAGAGACCAGAGCAGGTGGCTGGCGCCAATGGACCTGGCACGTGGCAGGAGCCCTCCACATGGGAGTTGCTTCCCTGCCTCTTCCTTCAGTCCCTCAGTCCCGCTACCAAGTCCTCCAGGGCTTGCTGCTCAAAGTGTGGCCCGCAGAGCAGCAGCATAGGCATCCCCTAGGAACTTGTCAGAGACGTAGGGTCCCGGGTCTCACCTCAGACTCACTGAATCCAAATCTGCATTTTCACAACATCCCCAGGTGACTCTTGAGCACATTCAGATTCAAGAAGCTCTGATCGCCGAGGTTTGCAGAAATGGCCACCAGATGGCGGGTGTGCGGCAGGCACGGCAGCCAGGGCCACAAATTGGCCATCCGAGGCTCCTTCAAATCAAGCCCCAAGTGGTATTAGCAATTTGGAGCCATAGCTCATGAACTTTGGAGGGGGAGAACCCAGAGGGGACCCCTACTCAATGAGTGACAGGTTGTGGGGTGTGGGCCATGAATTCCTCCCTGCTGGGCTCTCCCTAGGTGTTTTCCCAGGAGTTGTTTATCGAGAGGGATGGGGGAGCGGGACACACTCTCATTTCACAAAGAAATTGAGGCTCAGAGAGGGAAAGAAACTCAACAGTGGCAGACAGCGTTGGAAGCAGGCTCAGAAGGCAGGTCTCGGCTCCCTCCCCGGGCTCCAGTACCTCTGGAGGGATGTGGCACGATGGCTCAGCCCCAGTCTGTGCTGACCGGAGCATCCCGCGTGTCACGTCCCCATTCTCCCCTACCCAGTTGCTCTTTGAACTGCTCTCGTTTTCTTGGGGAGTGCTAGAAGCAGCTGTTGTAATAATTCAATTTGGAATACTAATGGACTTTCCACAATACTCAGGTTCCTGGACTTAACCCCCAGGGGAACAAAGCACCATTCTTAATTAGGAGCAAACAGAACCAGCCGTGGTCCCCAAAGGATCCCCTGGGAATCCAATGGTTCCTGAGTCTGTGGCCAGAACCAGCCGCGAGCCACTGACTCTTCAGTAAACTTTCATCTCAATCTGTTTAGTTTTGCTCTTTTAGTTAAGAACAAAGATTTACACGCATAGGCTCAAGTAAATTTCTTCTCATTTTTTTCCCCCTGAGAAATCATTTGGTTGGTTAGGGAAATCACCTAGAATTCAAGAGCAGAAGTTTTAGTAGGGCTGAGGCAGACCGAGCCCGAACATTGGTGTTCCCAGAGCCTAACGAAAAAATTTTAAATGGGGTGGGGGAGCAAAGGGCTGTAATAAGGCTCAACTCCCCCCCTCTTATTCACTGTTAGTAACACTTGCTCTAAGCACGCTGGTAACACAGCGAATCAGATGAAGTGGAGATCACGAAACAAAGGAAAATGCAGAGACAGCAACAGATAGCCCCAGACCGTCCTGTGCCCCCTTGCCTGCCTTCTGCTGGGATAACCCACTTTCCTCTATTAGCCCATACTCCACTTACCTCTGGTGGTGAGGAGGGTCAGATTGTGGTCAATCCAACAACAGTAAGAGCCTCATTTTACAGACTTCCAAGGAGGGAGGTTCTAACTGACACCCTCTCACCGTCCCCAAGCCTGAAGAGAAGTTCAGTAGAGATTGGTGTATTCTTTCCCCCCTCCTGCTGGAAAGCCCACAAGAAGTCCTAATCTTCGCAGATAGTTTTGGTATTTTATATGCAATCCTACATGAATGGAACCTCTACCACCACCCAGAAACTGGGAAAGAGCAGAATCTTTCAAGTGCAATTGCCAGATAGCACAGACATACCTTTGGGGGTGTCCATGACAAAGGACCTGAGATCTGCTCATAGAGCCTTGTGTTCAGGTAACTCTAAGTACATACGTGGAAATAATTATAATCACCATCTCCTGTGTGTGTCATGTAACACACACAATAAATCCAGGGGACTGGGAGGTGAGGAAGCGGCACAGGACAAGGATGCCCTAGGGACCATGATACTGGAAGGTGACTTTTACAAAGTCTCATTTCACCATCCCGAGTCTCATGCCTACTGCCTGGGGTTAGAGTCACCATCTTGGAAGGTCAGCCTTGAAAGGACCTCGAGGGTATCCAGTCCCAAACTAAGGTACAGCAGGGAAGAGAGACAGCAACGCCCAAAGAAGGAGCTGAGAGGGGCTGCGTCTCCAACAGCCCCACCACTGCCCCTCCCACTGCTGTGTTTTGTCATTAGTTCCCTTGGGTTTTATTTGTTTATTCATTTGCTTGCTTACTTGTGCCTTTGTTCACTGGTTGGTTTTATAATATATGCCTGGCATCATCCCACAAAGGACTGAGATAAACCAAAACTACATCTGAGGCCGAAAAATTTAAAATAGACAGGTGAGAAAATGGGGCAAAGGAAAATTAAAAGTAGAAAAAATATAAATTTACAAAGCCGAGGAGGAGTAAGAGTCACCTTGGAAGGCAAACCGTCAAGAGGACTTCTCAGCTGCAGAGTTGAGACATGATACAAACACTGGAACAGGGTCGAATCTAGGACAACAACTCAGATACACAAGGAATATTCTTGTATTTGTTTTCTTTAATCAGACTAAGTCTGGTATTGAGTCACCATCTGACCAGGCTGGGAATATTCTGCCTCCATATCCAAGGAGAGGCATTCTAGGGGCACCTGGGTGGCTCAGTCGGATAAGCGTCCAACTCTTGGTTTCAGCTCAGGTGGTGATCTCAGGGGTCATGAGATCCAACCTCTCCTGGTGCTCTGAGATCAGCGGGGAGTCTGCTTCCCCTCTCTCTTTCCCTCTGCTCCTCCCCCTGTTCACGCACTCTTTCTCTCTTTAAGATAAAAAAAATAAAAATCTTAAAAAAAAAAAAAAAAAAAAGGAAAAAAGAAGCCCTCTACCCTCCTAGGGATTTCCCAGAGTCAGGAAGCATCACGTAGGGACCAGAAAATGGTGGACATTTGTTGGCTGGCCTTCCAGGGTCCATTGCCCTTCTATCACTTTCTTACTCATAACTCCAGATGTTCCTCTGGATATAGCAGCTGTAGACTTAGGTTAGACTGACCCCACCTTCTGCTGGTGTAGGGTCCTGCTGGTCTAAATCAATCTGCATAATCTTATCTCACCTGCCACTGTGATTGGTTTGCAGCTTGCACTGATGGGTACAGTCAGAGCAAACCTCAGGATACTTGTTCTCTGGTTGTAGGAACCAGTGGTTTCTATCCCATAAGTGAATGGGGAAACTGTGGGTCCAGGGCAATGGCAGCCATCTTGTGACCATGAGACGAGTCAGCCTGAGAACAAACCTGACACTTGGAAGAGTGAGGAGTCAAGGGAATCTCAGAGCAAAGGAGCTAGAGCCTGATTAACTTTGCCTGAGGTTGACCCTACTTTTGGATAAATCCACATTATTCTGAAACCAGGCTGAGTAGCATTCTCTCTTTTGTGCAGTCGAAGGTCTCTCACTCATTATGACCTCCATCCTCCAAGCTGTTATGGTGCTACCCAAGAGTCCAAACCTGCAGCCCCCCAGCCCATCACACATCACACCCGTGCCATAACCAACTCTTACTAATGGCTGTTGATAGCTGTGCAATTGAGGATTATTATAACACTTTGCTTTCCCCAAAACATGTTTTGGACTTCCTTATTGTCTGGGCACCCGCATGAGAGTGTTTGATGCTGTGAGTCATGTAATTTGTGTGGGGAACAAGAGATGGAGAGCTGCTGCCTCCCAGCCGGGCAGTACTGTATCAGTGCATGATTGAAGCTGGGGCGTGGGGAGGAGAGGGCAAACATCTCTCTGTGCTTCCTCAGAGGGTTCCGCACTCAAGGTAAGAGCCCTCTTTTCCTGGTGCTAAGACTTAAGGTGAATTTTTGCCATGGTGCTATCAGCCAATATGCTGTGATGGTATAGATGATACTTTTCATGTTATTCTTACTGAACACAGGCCTCTAGGATCATACCAAAGCTTGTATGGTGATTAGCAGTTCTACATGGGGCCTCACAGTACATTCCAAGAGCCCAGTTCTACTAAAACCAGATCCTGTGTTTGTCTCTTAATTTTGCACAAACTGATGAGGCTTCACGGACACACACCAGCTTCTGGTGGCAGAGAATCTAAGACTTCGCTAGCATAAAGTAGCTATGATATGATGTCACTGTGGTTGTGCACAAAGCCAACAACCAGCCAACATTTCTAGAAACGTGAAGGCTCTTTCCTTCTAGGGTCATAGACAGAAGCTTCCATTAACTATGGACCAATGGGTGGGTGAATAGATAGTGAACCAGCTTACTTTTTAGCCTTAGTCACAGGGTCTACAGCAGGGACCTTAGGAATCTCCCTTCTCTACTTTGGGTTACCATTTCCCCGTGAATACAATGAGGAGTTTGGAGGTCTTGCATCCTGGCATCTTGGAAATCACTGATAGTCACTCAGTTAGGTGTTATTGACATACCAGGTTCCTCACAGCAGCCTTCACATCCTTGTTCCTCAGGCTGTAGATGATGGGGTTGAGCATGGGGGTCATAACCCCATAGAAGAGGGAGGTGAGCTTGTCTGAAACATCCTGCTTGTCTGCCCCCAGGGGGTCCTTGGATTTGGGCTTCCCATACATGAAGAGGATGGTCCCATAGAAGATGACCACCACAGTGAGGTGGGCAGAGCAGGTGGAGAAGGCCTTCTTCCTCCCCTCAGCTGAGGGGATCCTCAGGATGGTGGCCATGATGAACACATAGGAGACAAAGATGAACAGAACTGGGACCCCTAGGAAGATCACATTGGCCACCCCCATGCTGATCACATTGATGGAGATGTCAGCACAGGCCAACTTCAGGACAGCCAGGATCTCACAGGTGAAGTGGTTGATGACATTGTCCCCACAGAAGGGCAGTCTCATAGCCTGGGATATCTGAACTACAGAGTTGGTGATACCAGCCACCCAGGAGCTGACAGCCATGGGCACATAGGCAGCCTTGCTCATGACCACGGGGTACCTCAGGGGGTTACAGATGGCCACGTAGCGATCAAATGCCATCATGCCCAGAAGCACACACTCTGTGGCTCCCATGGCAAAGGAGAGAAACATCTGCACGGCGCAGGCTGAGAAGGAGATGGTTTTCCTGGGGGTCAGGAAGCTGTCAAGAATGAGGGGGACTGCGGAGGTTGTGTAGCAGATGTCCAGGAAGGAGAGGTTCCCCAGGAAGAAGTACATAGGCGTGTGCAGGCGGGAGTCAAGGACAGTCACCAGGATGAGGACCCCGTTGCCCAGCAGGATCACCAGGTACATGGACAGGATGAGCACAAAGAACGTTTTCTCCAGCTTTGGGTGTGCTGAGAGTCCCAGGAGAATGAACCCCGCCGCAGGGGAGGTCTGATTGGACCTGTCCATGTGCATCTGCTCTGTCACCTGCAGGAATTCTCCGCAGTCAATTTCAGCACTCTCTGACTCCAAAAGTGCCTGGGCAGCAGGGCAAAAATCCCCACCCTTCTGAGCCAATGGAGAATAACTCTGACAATTTGGTCATCTCTATAGGATTCTAGGAAAAATGTAGTGGAGAATAATATTTAACTTCTGCTTCCAGTAAGAACAAAGAGTTAAATTGACAAACTCTCCTGCATATGACAATTAAAAAAAAAAAAAACAAAAAAAACTAGACCATGACATAAAACATCTGCATAAAGCATTGGTGAGGTCGTAAGAGTAGAGAACCATAGGGTCATGATTCTGGGAATCGTGGAATTCTGGGAGTCTGGAATTCAGAGAAATCCAGCCTTTGAGGCTATGAGTCAACTGGGGCATTTGCAGCATCTGGGGTAGCTACCGAGAGGCTAAGCAGCACTACGAACAGCCTCCTCAAGGTGGGGGACAGGTTTTGAGGTGCGAGGCTCACCGTGAAGGGCCTCTAACTACACTTCCTCCCTTTGGTAGGGGATCTCAAAAGGCAGCACCACAAGAGTAAGAGAGAATCTGAAGGAAACCTTTGTTTACAGGTGCTGGAGCTCAGCTGCAGCTCTTCTCAAGCCCTGAAATTGGTTCGAGGTGGTCCCAGATTTTTGGTGCTTCCAAAATCAGAAGCAAATGTAAATCCATGCTGAAGGAAAGTAACACCACCCCAGCCTTCCAAAGCACTTCCATAAAGAGTTTTGGAAATACAACATCTGGCACACGTTTATCAAAGAGTAAGGCATGCAGGAGACAAGACCGCATAAATGAAAACCAACAGAAAATCGAGCATCGCTTTTCTTGGGACAGAGGGGAGCCAACAGCTCCCCTGCCCTGGTGTCACCTGTTGAGAGAATCAGCTCAGGCTGCGGTGCCAGGGTCTTAACACCCTGTTGATCCCTTTGTACATTTGGAGCAGCAAAGGGGCCTCCTGCGCACTGTGGCCACGCTACGGGGAGTTCCAACTGAATATCCCTTCTTTTCTTCATTCTCCATCTCCCTGCACCAGAGGCCCTGGCTTCTCCCTGAGACTCTTTACAAAGCCCCGAGTCCCACTCTGTCAGCATTTCTTTCTGGAAAGCTTGAATCTCTCCTCAGACTAAGAGCTTCCCAAACTAGGATTTATTTTGGATCAATAAAAAAACAAAAAACAAAAAAAACCTTGTAGGCAACATTGAAGGTGTTGGGCATTCAGATTTACCTGTTCTGTCTCTAAAACATTCATGAACTTCCCATCCAGTTCACCCAGTGCCCTCAGCACTCCAGCCCCTTCCTCAGTTATGCCTGGGGAGCTCGGAGACACTCCTCCCTTGGCTCTTAGCATTGTAGCTGTGACCAAGTACGTGCCATCAAAAGTCAGTTCAGGTTAACAGACACTGATCGAGCACCTGCTCCGGGCCGGGCAGCACTCCCGGTGGTGGGAGCCCAGCAATGAAAGGCACAGCCCATGACCTCAAAGAGTTCAAAATCTAGTGGGGAAAATCGTCACACAAATGGTCATGCCCACAAGTGACTGCATCAGTGGCAGCAGCAACCATGAGAATCACGCCAAAGCTACTGACAATGGGCCTTAGGATTTAGTCAGCAACATGCTCCCTTTCCAACGCAGACAGTTCCTCCCGCCTTCCTCCTCGTCCTCCAGCCTGCACTTGGGTCCCCGAGTGATGTGGGACACTGAGCTTCCTGACAAGGCTCATTCACTTTGAAGCAGTTGCACCCCGGACTGAGCTGAAATCTGCTCTTTTGCAACTTTAATCTCTCTTCCAAATACCAGGCCTCCAAATACCTACAGATCGCTTGGCTTCAGCACGAAGATAAAGAAGACTCAATCTCCCCTTTTTTCCCAGCATCTTAAAAACATCGACATATCTCTTTGAGGCAAACGGACCATCCAGGAATTGACTACGAGGCTGCTCAGTCCTGACAATGGCCCCTAGCTTGGGGCTGGCTCCTGTGCCCAGGACACACTACTACTTGTGACGTACATCTGGGCGGTAAATCGGTCTCAGCCTGAGTTGGCCTGTCCTCTCCCAAGAATCTGGATCATGTGAAGAAAATAGTCCCTTTGTGCCATCATCACCAGATCCAAAAACATGGCTCATTATTATTACTGAACCTTGGGTTCTCAACTACAAAAAAAAGAAAAAGCCTCCCACCCCCCTCCACAGTTCTAATCAAAAAGGGACAACAGCATATGTGCAAAAGACTGTGAGCTGTGTGGTCCTGGACGAGTCCTGTCCCCTCTGTACGAGGTGGGATGAGGCCAGATGCTCTCTCTTAGAGACATCTGCAGTTTGCTGGGTCCATATGACTCCACAAGAATAACACCGTACTGATGCCGGGGCGTCTCCCCTTCCTGGGCCTCTACTCCATCACAGTCAAGTCTGGTGACAGAAAAGTAGCTTGCTAATGATCAAAACATGCACTTACCTGGATCAGAAACACGGTGAACACAAGTGATCCGTTCGTTTCCTAAGGGCTAGAAAGAGGCCACAGATCAGATATAGCAACACTGGGTCTGAAGTGCCAGGGTGTGGGTTCAGAACGTGTGACAAGGAAGGTGAGGGGTCCAGCCAGTCCTCTCCCCTCCACCTGCCTCCTGTGCTCAGGGCACAATCTCCGAAGGACCGGCCATCGCCTTTAGAAGATAATTTAAATTCTGGTGTGTTTTTCGGGACCGTTTTAGTCCCTGAAGTCATTTAAAGTTTGGAAAGTGAGTGGCACTCAGTTTAGAAACTTCGTATCCTTCTGGGATAACATCCCCAAGATCCAATTATGCTGAAGGCACTGGAGGAAGTTTGCTGCCTGCTTGCTTTCTCCCTCCCATCCCTCCTCTCTTCTTCTCTCTAAACATCACGATTCTGTTAAGAGAGTCCAACAGCCTACTGGGCAGTGATTCCAGGACTCACCCTGATTCCCAAGTCTTTTCTCCTGTGCTGTGGCCAAGCCCCATCCCCCTAAGTCTGTGCTTAGGCAGTGGCTTTTAGGAGTCTGATTTGAAGACTTTTTTTTTTTTTTTTTAAAGATTGTGTTTATTTATTAGAGAGAGAGAAAGAGAAGGAAGGAGAGAGCATGTGGGAGCAGGGGGAGGTGCAGAAGGAGAAGCAGACTCTCCCCGAGCAGGGAGCCCCTGACGTGGGACTCAATGTCAGGACTCTCATGACCTGAGACGAAGACAGACACTTAACTGACTGAGCCACTTAGGTGCCCCCTGAGTGGAAGACTTATACTTTCCCTCTAAATTTTCACCTCGTTGGATTAGGCCCCTTGAAGCAACCTGCTGCATTCTTCCTCAATCCTCACCCAGCGTCTATTTAAATCACTTCCTTTCGGCTTCCTGTCATTTGTGCATGTGCTCTGAAACCTCTTGGAAGTCCCTGACAGAATGTGGCCAAGAACAGAGGTGGGTCCAGAGAATGGGTACATTCCTTTATTCAGCCAACAATCACTGGGTGTGTACTGCCGGAAAGGCAGAGATGTGCAGAGGGACCGCCGCCTCTGCCTTCTGGATTGCGCCCTCTAGTGGCAAGAGAGGAACATGAAAAGAAATGACCAAGGGAGGAAGTGCAGGAGAGGAAGAGAATGCCCAGGTATTGGGAGAGCCCAGAGGGAGGCAGGGGTTAGACTTCCCCCGGGGGTGGGGGGAAAATGATTCAAAGTCCACCATGTGCTGGAGCTGACTCACCACTTGTGTACATCCCTTCCCAAATCCCATTCAGTGACTTTGTTGGTTGCTTGAAATTGGCCATCGTGGGAGTGTTTATAAGCAGAAATTAGCAAATGCTCCAGACCAGGGCTTTTTGACCTGGAGATCCTGTTGTTGAACCTTGACCAACACACCGCTGGAGGGCATGAGTGGCAACTGACCCGACAAAGGGGAGTGGGAATCACCCCAGGAAGCAGCAGCTGTACAAACAAAGACACAGAAATGAGCAGGAGCACACGTGCGGCCCACAGTGCGGTATATGGCTGGAGCAAATGGGGCAGGTGCTGCGGATGGGGGGGAAGGCGGGACTGGACTCTAGCCGGTCTTCCGGGGCATCCTGAGGAGTTACTATTTCTCCTGTAAGGGCTGCAGAGGCATTTAGGGAGTTTAAGTAAAGGTCTGATGTGGTCAAATTTCCATCTGAGGTTGATCCTTCTGGACACTGTGTGGGGGAAGATTGGGGGCAGGAGGACAGAACTAAAGAGGGAAACACTAAAAGGCAAGTGAAGATAAGGACATTAACTGGGAAGGGATGGAGGGATGGTGAAGAGAGAAGTTCAAGAAATGTTCAGTGGATGCAAAATGTAATCCTAGAGTTTGGTTGCACGTAGCAGGCAGGAAAGAAGGTAGAGTCACTATTTCCTGCTCAGATGATGGGTGGATGCTGGGGACAGCACTGAAGTAGAGAATGCTGACCAGGTTGCTGGTTTTAGGAGACAAGATGAATTCATTCTGGCACACAGTGTGTTCGTGAGTGAAGACTCACCGACTGCACGTCTAGAGTGGCTGGAGGCCTGGGGTTGCTGGCCCTGCTCTGCCGTCTCGGGATACAGTTGCTACTGTACCACCCTAAGAGATGGTCGGCAGCCCCCTGAAATGCAAAGTCAGAGTATCTGTGGCATTCCCCCTTCACCTCCAGGCCGCTAAGGTCCCACTTACTCTATGGTGAGGACCCTCGGAGAAAGTGGATCCTGAGGATAGAAAGACCCCAGAGAACAGTGACCCAGAGGAGATCCGCAGGGGTGTGGATGGTCAAGGGTCAGGAGTTAGGGGCCAATAAGCCTGAAAGAGCAGCTGACTCCAGAGCAGAGGGATTCCAGGCAGCTGCTCTGATCATTCACAAAAGATACCCCCCTCCTCTTAGATTCCTCCAAAGACTAACTAGATTCCAATTCTAGGAAACGTCTAGATGGACCAGAGCTTCTCAGACATTAGCATGTGTCAGCATCATCCAGAGGACTTGTTAATACAGAGATTAGACAAACGCATACACACACAGATAGAGGCATCCAGGTGGACCCACCACCAGATTGATTCTGTAGGTTCAGGGAGGGCCCCAGGAATCTGCATTATCAACAAGTTCCCAGGTGAGGCCAATGCTGCCTGTAGTCACACTTGAGGAGCACTGAGCTAGATTTCTCACAAACTCCGTGTGTGGGATCTCAGGGCACTGAGATTAGAAGTATTGCTGAAAATGTCTCTCTTCATTTCTCCTCCCTGCCTACAGAAGCCCTAGTCAGACCAGCCAGGGAATATTTGGGTTTTAGTTGGCCAAGACAAAGCTTTGTGTTCCAGATATATCCTTATTCCATGTGTGTGGGTGTGTGTAAATGTGAGTTTGCCAAAGATGAGTGGAGCTCACCGAAGTGGTACTCTGAACCCCAGCAACGCCCGCATTTCCTAGGGAGGTATCTGCTTATTGTGGCTTCCTGGGGACAATGTGGACATGACATCCCATGGAATTCACAAGGCCTGCGACCAGATCCCTGGTCAAAACTTTTCAACTTTGCTCAAAAACACTTTGAGATTCTTTCAGGAATTATTCTAGCACATTCTCTGTGAAGGCAGAAAAGAACCACCACCATTTTGAGATAAAACCAGGACTGGAATCAGGTGCTATAAGGTCAGAGAAACAGAACTTCCCTGAAGAGGGAAAAGGGAAGAGGCAGGAAGGAGAAGTTGTCTCCATGGTAGGTGAGAGGGTCAAGGCTTTGCCTCTTCACGGAGAGGAGACTACTCATGCAGCAAGCACTCAGTGGAGACACAAGTGTGTAATTTCTGAAGTCTGAATGCTGGATTATCTCAATAATACTTGCCTGATTCACTGCTTTGTTCCAGCAAGCCTCACTTACTGGGTATGCTCACATTCTCCTGCCCCTCAAATTGTTTCCATGCTTTGTACCATGAAGCACTCAGGCCACAGGACTCACCTGACTAGACCAATGGACTCCTGTTCTAGGGACAGTTAACCTGCGAGCTCTCTGGTGGCCTATACTAGATGATGACTAACCAAACCCTTCAGATCTGTCTCTCAGGAGCTTGAACTAAAACACCAGGACATGGTCAGCCACTGGTGTAAGGAAGGAAGGGGAGGAAGGAGAAACCACAGTAACACAGGCAGTTAGGCCTGAGAAGCGAGAGCTGTGGTAAGCTGAAGTTGAGTGAGAGGGAAGAGAGTAGGGCGAGAGTGGTTGAGTCTCCCATGTGGTAGAGCCCTAGAGATGGGGGACCCAGAGCTCTGCCACAGGGGGGCCAGTGGGAGCCCCTCAGATTGACATTGCAGTGCCTGTCCAACCACAAGGCCCACCTGCACAAACCCTATAACAACCCTTTGGCCTGAGGAAACCGAGAGTGAGGGAGGGACAGGCTCCCAGCTGTTAGAGGACAGAGGTCAAAGATGTTAGACACCATGAATCCCAGGCTGGAGCCCAATGATGGAGGGTCCCTCCACCTGCTCACATCCAAGTATCCCTCATATTTACCTCAAGGGATCTTGAGGAGCATTAGGTGAGACAAGATCTAGGAAACAGTTATAAATTAATGACAACTCTTATTAATATCAACGTCTCACCATCGTCTCAAATAAAACAAATCCAATAGGCCATAAACTCCTCAACCACAGAAACTGCTTTTCAGTCCTATCTTTATTACTAGGAACCAGTGAGCGGGGCACACAAGAGGTACAACAACCATATACTGAAATGTCAGAAACGGTGCTGCAGGCACCCTATCCCAATCAGCCCGGACGGGCTCTCCTCCACATCACCGGCTGCTTCCCAACATCTGCCATTTTAGCCACTGTTGACTCCTGTCTCGCCTGCATCTCTCCCAGACCCACCTCTAAATCCTATCAGTTCTTCCTCGTGCATGTCTCCCCGGGGCCCTCTCTTCCCGGTCCCTGGGCGAGTTCTGCATAGTCCTCCTGTGCACAGCCTCCTGGACAGCTTTGTGGCCCTCTCAGTCATGCCTGCTCTCTAGATATTTCTGCTGTGCTGGCTTTCTCTGAAGACAAAGACCAATTCCTGGTCATCATGTCCCCCATCTCTACTCTTTGGTACTTGGCACAAGGCTTGGTACATACGACATGTTCACAGCAGTTGTTCAGAGCGGTGGGCAGGTTGGTGAGAGAGACAGAGAGGAAGAGAGAGAGAGAGAATGAACACTGGGTCACTGAGTGGAGGGGAGGAGGTGCCTGGCTGGCAGGGAATCTGTCTAGCTCAAAGTTCCCGGGGAATATTTGAATCACTGAGGTCCAGCTCCTCTTCCTTCCAGGCTCTCTGAGGGCAATGACAGCCATCTTGGACCCATTGTGGTGACCAAAACCCATAGGGAACTCTGATTACCTGGCCAGAGGATCTTCTAAGCTGAGATTTCCTTGTAGTGAGAGGGGGGCGTTGGGTAGACTTCACAACATTGCCTAATTGGGTCTGTGGGAGTGAAGTCTAAATTCTGAACCTCTTACCAAACTTTAAATTGCTTCTGGGATAAGGCCTGACCCCAAAGCAACCAGCCTTAATTCCTGAGAGAGTCATCATGGGGCCCTCTGGAGAAAGTGTGGAGTGCAGAGAAGAGGGTGCTGGGCCCAGTAGCTAGGCATGGCTTGCCAGCCCACCCTGGGGTACAGCCTCCTCTGGGCTGAGGCTACTGGCTGAGTCTCAGCCTTGAGAGTTAGCCTTTATCTCCTTGTCTCACTGAGCCCCAAGATCAGGCAAAGGCACCGTGAGTAGCTGTAATTTCTATGGACTATGACTTGCGGCTGCACTTTGGACCCCTCTATACCCAGGGTCATTTAGAGGCACCGGGAAGTCAGACAATAGGTAACAATGTGCCCATGTTAAGAATGTGTATCCATGTGTTGCTGGAGCAGCTCTGAGAGATAAGGTCTGTAGGGCCTGCTTGGTCATGGCTTGGTAGCTCCCAGATGGGCAGGTGACACCGGAGACAGTCATTTCCTTGCTGGCAGCCTCTCCACTCCAGGGGCCTCCCTTCCTGTGAGCCACAGACCCAGCCTAGACGTCACCCCATGCTAGGTAAGTGCCAGGTGATGTCTATGGCCAGCTCTTGGTTGTGCAGAGTGGTGGTGAGGGTGTGCGGGGAGGACTGGACTGGGGACAAGACAACAATTTCCAAAGCTCTGAAGGCTGCAGCTGTGGCCATGGAGCAGGTCTGTTTTGCATGAGCCCGGAGGAGTCTTAGGGCCAGTGGAGGAAGGGAGAAGTGAGAAAAAGGGCAGATATCAACAGCCCAGCTTCCTGACAACAATATGTGGTATGTTTTTTTTTTTTAAGTTTTTTTTTAAGATTTTATTTATTTATTTGACAGAGAGGAGAGAGATCACAAGTAGGCAGAGAGGCAGGCAGAGAGAGGGGGAAGCAGGCTCCCCGCTGAGCAGAGAGCCAGATTCGGGGCTCGATCCCAGGACCCTGAGATCATGACCTGAGCCGAAGGCAGAGGCTTTAACCCACTGAGCCACCCAGGTGCCCTGTGGTATAATATGTTGAAGCAGGGGCAGAGAAATCGCTTCCTGAAGAGAGGATCACTGTAACAGGTGGGTAAGACAAGGGGACTGGACTGGTTTAATATCTGAAGAGTCTGCCAAGCCTCAAATTCTGTACTCCCTGGTACTAACGGAGCCTTTCTCTAAAAACAATCCTCTATCCCTTAATTCCATATATCCCGAGAGAAGCTCATCTGAGCATTGTATCATTACCAATAAGAAAAAAAAGCACCCCTTCTTTAGGGCCACGTGTAATTCATAAACCTCTCTCCAGACCTCAGTTTCTCCACCTTTAAACTAAGAGGTCAGTGATTCCAAAGACTGGTGTGGATCAGATGTACATGAGGAGCATTTCTTTAAAAAGCAAGCAGACTAAAAACTAATCTCTGAGATCATCTCCAAATGTAGGACTCAGCAGTCTGTGTTTTTAACCAGCAGTCATGCTGTTTTGGGTCCCCTGCTACAGGCCCTGATGACATCTGGTGTTCCTAATCTCTTTGGCAGTAAAATTGTGATGACCTACGCTGTGGCTTGGATATTCTAGGCAGCTGAGCAGATGTACCTGTGACGATGTCTGCAAAGCATCTAAGTGGCACTGGATGGCGTGTGACTCAAGGTCCCACTCAACCGACCCAGAGGATGAGAATTATAAATGGGCTCTGACCATCAGGTAAGATTTTATTCCTTGGGCCCAAGTTCCAGAGAAGCAGAGGTGCAGACAGGTCACCTGCGGTCACAGGAGGAACACACGAGGCCTGCGCTGCAGGTCGGTTTCCGAGACTTTGGCGGGAGCTACATGTGGTAGGCTCCAAAAATTCAATTTGGTCAGATTTTCCAGAGAAGACGGCTAAGATCAGATAAAGTGATTTACACTAACTACACTCACAAAATACTGAAGTGTAAATCAGATACAGTATAAGAAAAAAAGCTATTAAAGTAACTTTATATTTTCAAGCCAGTACATTCTCTTCCTATAAGATTGTGTTGGAAGTCCAATTATAATAGAAACTTGCTGGGCAAGAAGAGAACTAGATGCATAGGAATGGGCCACATGACATCAATGGCCAGTGTCACTGAGCCGTGCTAGTCTGAGGTACCAATTATATGACAGAGTTACTCAGAGGCCCCTGCTTCCCTGTAAAGTGTTGAAGACACGCAGCATATGCAGACATATAGTTTTGGCTTTAGGTATATTAATATCATTGACTAGACAGAAATGTCTTTTATTTTATTATGTTTCTTCAGATTTCCACGTTTTGCATTTCATGCTTTTAACTGATACACAGCCTAACTTTAGATAACTTGGTTTTTTAGTTGAATCCCACAGGTTAAGTTTATTTACAATTTTGGGGACATCACATTGTGATCACCATGTAGTGACTCAAGCAAGCCATCAAAAAACCGACACGTATTTCTGCCTTCAGTACTTTTAGGGATACAGGAGAGTGTTTGAAATGGAAGCATCCAACCAGTCTGCTGTGACAGAATTTGTTTTGCTTGGCCTCTCTGCCCATCCAAAACTAGAGAGAACATTCTTTGTGCTCATCCTGTCCATGTACCTGGTGATCCTGCTGGGCAACGGGGTCCTCATCCTGGTGACCGTCCTTGACTCCCGCCTGCACACACCCATGTACTTCTTCCTGGGGAACCTCTCCTTCCTGGACATCTGCTACACAACCTCCTCAGTCCCTCTCGTCCTTGATGGCTTCCTGACCCCCAGGAAAACCATCTCCTTCTCAGCCTGTGCCGGGCAGATGTTTCTCTCCTTTGCCATGGGAGCCACGGAGTGTGTGCTTCTGGGCATGATGGCATTTGATCGCTATGTGGCCATCTGTAACCCCCTGAGGTACCCCGTGGTCATGAGCAAGGCTGCCTACGTGCCCATGGCTGTCAGCTCCTGGGTGGCTGGTGGAGCCAATTCCTTGGTGCAGATCTCTCTTGCGGTACAATTGTCCTTCTGTGGGGACAATGTCATCAACCACTTCATCTGTGAGATCCTGGCTGTCCTGAAGTTGGCCTGTGCTGACATCTCTATCAATGTGATCAGCATGGGGGTGGCCAATGTGATCTTCCTGGGGGTCCCAGTTCTGTTCATCTTTGTCTCCTATGTGTTCATCATGGCCACCATCCTGAGGATCCCCTCAGCTGAGGGGAGGAAGAAGGCCTTCTCCACCTGCTCTGCCCACCTCACTGTGGTGGTCATCTTCTATGGGACCATCCTCTTCATGTATGGGAAGCCCAAATCCAAGGACCCCCTGGGGGCAGACAAGCAGGATGTTTCAGACAAGCTCATCTCCCTCTTCTACGGGCTTCTGACCCCCATGCTCAACCCCATCATCTACAGCCTGAGGAACAAGGACGTGAAGACCGCTGTGAGGTACCTGGTGGCTCAGAAGCACTTCACCCAGTGACGGTGGGATATGTTGTGACCCACACACTGATCCACTTGGGAAATTCAGTGCAAATTAATACTAGGTGAGGGGCAAAGTGGGTTCGGAGCCATGCTGCCCACAGTGTGGTCCATGGACCAGCAGTGTCAGCATCACCCGGAGCTTTTCAGACACACACAATCTTGGGGCCCATTCCAGACCTACTGTTAACAAGATCCCTCAGGGGACTCATATGTACGTTAAACCTCGAAAAGTATTGGTTACAAGTGTATAGTGGATGCTGTGGGGGGTGTATCACCCAGACCTCACCCCTACCCCACCTAGGGCTGAAGCTCTTCTTACCCTAGCTGTCAGGAGTGCTGGTGGCTGACAGCATTCAGCTGGAGTTCCTGCGCTGGCTTGCCCTTGGCCCACGAGAGTTATGAGTAGTTCAAGTTTGCCCTCTGAGCTCACTCCCACTTCTTTCATCTCTATCCCATAGGTGTTGATCTTTTTTTTTTTTTTTTAAGATTTTATTTATTTATTTGACAGAGAGAGAGAGAGAGCACAAGTAGGCAGAGCGGCAGGCAGAGGGAGAGGGAGAAGCAGGCTCTCTGCTGAGCAGGGAGCCCGATGCAGGGCTCGATCCCAGGACCCTGGGATCATGACCTGAGCCGAAGGCAGCCGCTTAACCAACTGAGCGACCCAGGCGCCCCCCCCATAGTTGTTGATCTTAAGAGCTCTCCCCTGCATGAAAATCTCTCCATCCGGGTCGGCTTCCTGGGAAAGCTTACCTGTGACAGAGAACAATTGCCAAATCTCAGCCCTGGCTCGTGAGCTGTGTGTGTGACTGGCCTACGTCCTTCTCAGGTGTCTCCTATACCCTGGCTCCCAAGGAGAGTAACTGGGAGAATTCCTTTTGTTCAAGGAAAAAAAATTATTCCCTAAAAATGATGTGCTAAGTTAAATTCCTATAAATGGATCTTAATTTGTACTTACTGTACAAGTGTCTTTACTCCCGAGCCGAGTCGGCAGGGCTGTCTTACCCCTTGGGCATGAGGGTGCAGTAGTCAGGTTTGTGGGGTGTTCTCCAAGGACAAAGATACTTGAGGTCTGGAAAACATGTTGGCTCTTAACTACAAAACAAACGAAAAACCCTTAAAAAACCTTAATAATTCTTTGCATTCCTAAAATAGGGAACATTATGTCAACTTCAGTAATGGATAAATGCTTGTATTCATGAATCATATTTTAAAGATTTATTCATTTGAGAGAGAGAGAAAGAGAAAGAGAAAGAGAGAGAGAGAGAGAGAGAGAGAGAGAGAGAGAGAGAGAGAGAGAGCATGCACAGGGTTGGGGTGGGGCAGAGGGAGAGGGAGAGTCCCAAGCAGACTCCATGCTGAACCCAGAGCCCAACGCTGGGCTCGATCTCACGACCCTGAGATCAGGACCTGAGCTGAAATCAAGAGTCAGATGCTTACATGACTGTGCCACCCAGGCACCCCATTATTTTAGAACAATCTGCCGTTAGTTACTTTCACTTTGCAAGAATCCCCAGAGTTTTTATGCTTATTGTTGAGAAATCATAGAATTATAAATTGAGTCACTTGTAAGCCAAATAATTTTAATAACAGAAGTAGAAAAATCATTACAAATATACTACAAAATTATACTTCAAGTGCGAATCAGGTGCATTTTGACATGATCTGGGGTGGGACCTCCTAAAATAAGAGTGTCCAGGTGGGGGTTGGGGGACTCTTGAGATGGACCCAATAGTTCCAGATACATGTGTCTTCAGTGCCTGAAAATGTACTTAGCATACAGGTGCTAAAAGAGACACAGAGATGTCTCTCCCCAACTACCTTTCAACGTTCTCTTATCCCCCTGTACTCCTTGAGCTCAGGGAGATGTGGTATGTGGCTTGGAGACTTCTATAGATGGTCTAAGTGAGGGCTTGGAGGGGTGAAACTTTTTCCTAAGAGAAAATCCAAACACGCCAGTCCTTAGCCTGAAGCCTGGGGTGGTCTGTGGGTTATAGAGATCCCCAGCCCGGGGTCTCCAGGGCTTCTTCTCCTCAGTCTTCATGAAAATGACAACAGCATTGGTGGAGAGGGGCCAAACCCATGCCCTATAATGAATTTCCCCTGTGCATTTCCCCTGTGGTAATATGGGCCATGATGCCCACGCGGATGATGGGGATGTACATCAAACTCTGCTACCAACTTCCATCTTCTTACCAAGGGAAAATTAGTACCCAGGACCTTTTATTAGCAAATCTACCCTGCAGATAAGATGGGTCTTTTTCAGTTGCTTTTGATAGAGATTAGGCTTCAATGCAAGGCTCCTCTACCTCCTCCGTGCCTTCCCTCTCATCAACTTCTAAGGGAAGATTCCTGTCCTTAGGCCCTGCTGAGCAGGCATGGCCAAGCTCCGTACTGCCTGACTCTCACCTCCTGCACCCCAGTAGAGTTTACCTGAAGGATTTTCTATTCCCCATCACTAAAGATCTCTAACTAAACAAAAACTCTTAGCAAAATGCTAGTTACCTAGTTCCCTGCCTGGCCTGTGACTCCAGAGCTGCTTCTAAAGCTAAACTTTGTTGTTCTCTCACTGAGCCCAGAGCTCTCTTCTGCCCTCACGTCCTCTGCTGCAATCTGTAATCCTTGTTCCCCACGTTACTAAAGCCTGGCAGGACGCAGGAAGAGTTGCTTCTTAGTGGGGACCTAAACTGCCCTGACCTCCTTCCTCTTGACTCTTGCCTGCTCTGGGCTCCCATACAGCCTAGAGGCACCAGGCAATCATCACTCAGACTGCAGCTGTCACTGGGACCTTTCTGGAACTCAGAGGTGCCACCCTTGTCACTTCTGTCCTCTTCCTAGTGCCTGGTGCTGACCTGTGGTACACGTCTGTTGCTCCCTGTCTCTGAGGTTAAGGGCTAGAGCTGGTCAGCCCCGGACGGGTGCTGAGGAGCAGCAGTGAGGGGCAGCTCCTGGAGTGTGACGATGCCCAGTGTGTCTGCTGGGGCCTAGGCACACCTTCCACCTCTCGTTTGGACACTTAGCCTTGCAAAGACAAGTGCAGGCCTCCTTTAACAGATACCATTGTGGTAAAAGCACAGTCAGACCTTAGTCATCTCCTCTACTTCTGGGAAGCTTGGCAAGGAGAGGACGGGGATTTTCTAATCTAAGGAATATCTCTTTGTAGTGAGAGTTGAGATTTACATAGTGTTGTCTACAACTTCTCTAATTGGGTTCATAGGACACAGGCCCTAAACTCCTGTGAGGCCTTCGGCAAACTTTAAATTGCTTCTGGGATTAAAACTGGCCCCAAACAACCAGAACTCTAAATTGCTCCATGGCTCCATGACAGAACCTACGGAAGAGAGGGCAAGCAGCAGGGAACAAAGTGTGTCTTCCCCAAGCACGCAGGCTGGGCATGACTGCCAGGACCACTGGGAAACAGCAACTCGAGGTGTCCTTCCGGCTATTATCTCACTGGGCATGGAGAAGGCCAGGAAAGGGGGCAGCGAGAGCCCCTTAGGCTATGGCCAACCCTGAATGTTACCTTGCTGTGAAATGTGAAGGAACCACTTAGCTCCAAGAGAGCTAAACAGAACCAGCTGCAGGTTTCCAGGCCCAGCCTCAAAAGATAGAGCTAGACAGGGGACGGTCCAGGTGGGCGAGTGAAACAATCACCTCTGAAGCCACGAGCCTTCCAGCATCCTCCCTGCCGTGAAACCTTCTGTCCGGGTAAGCTCCTGACCCCACCATAGCCTCATCTCCATCTCCATCCTGGATGTAGACTGAGTTCTCTCTCTGGCCAGAACTTCAAGTAGGTGGGAGAGGAAAAAAGATAGTTGTGAGTGGGAACCTGGTCACAGCTCCCATGTCTATGAAGGGCTTTGTTAAGGGAAGGGATCAGGCATGCCCTGGGAGTCTAGGCCAGTTTAGGGATGGGGCAGGGGGTACGGGGTGGGGGTGACCTTAGAAGAAGAAAGTTGTGCTCGATGTGAGGGAAAACTTTCCAACAATCAAGGCTGTCTGACAGAGGAATGATACAACATAGCTCAAGGTGTTCAAAGCAGAAACGGGAAAATTGCATTTCACAGATGTTCGTACAACGGCGGGGAAAGAGGCAAGCCAGTTACATTACAACGGTCCTGCCAAGTCTGAGATTCTCCAGCCAATAGTACTCATGTCTCTAAAAACATATCTCTTTTTTTTCCAAATGTTCCCAATGCCCACAGTTAATGTCCTCTGATAATTGTTTGAGGATAGCTTCAGACTAGCGGCAATAGTGTAAGAGTCACAGAGGCAATGTGTGAAGCCCAGGGACCACCCCTCCCGGCCCTGGCCCCCTGTCCCAAGCTCTGTTACAAGGCAGACATCTTAGAGAAAGGTGTGGCATCTCTATTTTTCGCGAGTGTCCTAGGGAAAGCAAGGATGACCAGGATTTCATAATGGGTCCTTCGCTCCTCAGTAGACCTGCCCTGGCACAGCAGGGGAGCACTTGTGAGCTTCTGTTTCCTCCTGTTTAACATGAGAAGCCAAGGCCTGAGGTTTTCTCTAATGTATTGGGTTTACTGGTCTCTACAACTGGAGTACATCGTATGTGCAATGCCTCTTTGGAGCAACCCCTCTGCAAGGCTGGATAGAATGGTCTGCTTTTCTGTGGTGTAGAAGGCATTACCGTGGCATTGCCGTGCCTTTAATGGTCAACTCAGGTAGGGAAGGGTTTGAGTGGGGAGTTGTAGCCTATAGAACAGCCCCAAAAGCATAGAGCCTGCTCACAAAGTTGCAGATGCTCACAGTGGGAAGCATGAGGGTCATCTGTCCTTGGATTTTACTCCAGCTCCCCAGCCCTGAGGGCTGGCGCAGAACTGCGATGCTGTGGACAAAGGCCACGGTTACAGAGGGGGGATGTGGAAGAGCTTCCATGAGGTTCTCAATGAACTATTAGCCAGATTTTCCCTACTGACAGTGCAATGAAGGGAGATCACAAAACATACTCACAAGAAATGAAGTAGAAACCCGACATCAAGTAACAAATGTAGATGCTAGGCAGGTCTTAATGTTCCCGGCCTTTGCTCATCACATTCTCTCCATGTAGGACTCCAGGTAGAGCCAAAATTATAGTTAGAAAATTACTATACAAACACAGAATTAGAGCCAGGGGAGTGAGTGAGGTGATGTCAGTGGTTAGCATCACTGAGTATGACAGCCTAAAGCCCCCAAGGACGCTGCAGGGACAATTATGGGGAGGCAGGGCTGGCCAGAAGAGCCAGTCTGTGCTCCGGACCAAGTGTGCAGCACGCCCTCAGCGGTCCTCTTTTATGGTTCCCATCTAGACCCTTCCTTCAAGTGTGTCAATACTATTGATCTGGCTAAAGTTCTGTCATATGTTGTGGTTTGGTTAGGTTTCTAGGGCCTGCTCTTTCTGCTTTTGATCTGATATATCCTGACTTTTAAGGTAATTTCAGTGGACAATGATTTTTATAACTTTGATGATGATATTATACATTGGCAAGTCAAAGGGTAAATTTAATTATAAATTCTAAAAAGATCTCATTGTTATCCCCACATATTGATCCCTATAAACATGTGTTTGCTGTCCTCAGTTTTCCTGAGGGTAGAAGAGAGAATTTAAAATGGAAGTGGTCAACCAATCTGTTCTGGCAGGATTTGTCTTGCTGGGGCTCTCAGATAAGCCAAAGCTTGAGAAAACATTCTTTGTGCTCATCCTGTCCATGTACCTGGTGATCCTGCTGGGCAACGGGGTCCTCATCCTGGTGACCGTCCTTGACTCCCACCTGCACACACCCATGTACTTCTTCCTGGGGAACCTCTCCTTCCTCGACATCTGCTACACAACCTCTTCCATCCCTCTCGTCCTGGATGGCTTCCTGACCCCCAGGAAAACCATCTCCTTCTCAGCCTGCGCCGGGCAGATGTTTCTCTCCTTTGCCATGGGAGCCACGGAGTGTGTGCTTCTGGGCATGATGGCATTTGATCGCTATGTGGCCATCTGTAACCCCCTGAGGTACCCCGTGGTCATGAGCAAGGCTGCCTACGTGCCCATGGCTGTCAGCTCCTGGGTGGCTGGTGGAGCCAATTCCTTGGTGCAGATCTCTCTTGCGGTACAGTTACCCTTCTGTGGGGACAATGTCATCAACCACTTTACCTGTGAGATCCTGGCTGTCCTGAAGTTGGCCTGTGCTGACATCTCCATCAATGTGATCAGCATGGGGGTGGCCAATGTGATCTTCCTGGGGGTCCCAGTTCTGTTCATCTTTGTCACCTATGTGTTCATCATGGCCACCATCCTGAGGATCCCCTCAGCTGAGGGGAGGAAGAAGGCCTTCTCCACCTGCTCTGCCCACCTCACTGTGGTGGTCATCTTCTATGGGACTATTCTTTTCATGTATGCGAAGCCCAAATCTAAGGACCCCTTGGGGACAGACAAGCAGGATGTTTCAGACAAGCTCATCTCCCTCTTCTATGGAGTGCTGACCCCCATGCTCAACCCCATCATCTACAGCCTCAGAAACAAGGATGTGAGGACTGCTGTGAAGACGCTGGTAAGTCAGAAATGCTTTGCCCAGTGAGAGTAGGAGGAAGCAGCATATCTTGTGGTTCTGTGCACACAGATCCCCTAGGAAATGGCTACTTCATAAGCATGGATTTGTTCAACGGTCCTACACATCAGTTTCATCACAAAACTGCCCAAACAATGCACATCAGGATAGGGCTTTCCTGAATGACTGATAAAGGAACATCAAGTCTTTGGAATGAAGAGGGGGTTGTGCTAAATCACCTAGAATGAGGATAAGTGACTATTAAATTTTATTTTTATTATGAAAAACAAGTAAAAATTAAAACTTCAAAAGAAAAACATACTTTCTTTGTTCATGTGACCAGCTGCAGGTTGTATGTGCCATTATGTTGTTTTCTGCTCTGCTGGGCAATGGGGAGGGAGGGTGGCAGTGAGGAAAAGTCACTTCTTTGCTGTTTAATTATTTCCTGCTTAATATCTTAGAACCAATTTTGGGAACCTCCATCTTCTTTTACTGTACATAAAGCACATCTATTCCTATCCAAACTTGTGAAGGGGGACTTTGTGTCAATGCCAATCATACTCCAGATATTGCAGGCCAAGAATAAAATTTCTAACACTCTGTAGTTCATTATGACTACAATGCAAAGTTTATATCATGAGTCCCTTTATTTCCCTGGAATTAATGTTTGCAACCATCCAGACTCCAACGGTCAATCTCAGTTCCCTCTCTCTCTTCAGGATTTAGACTGGACACTGGCACCAATTGCTAAAAATCTACCTGTAATTACCCTTGTGGTTAAGAGCACAGACTTTGGAGCCTAATGGATGTGGAGGTGCCTCTGCCTGTGTAATTTCAGGTACATTAAAAAAAAAAAAAAAAGCTATTTAATCTTGTAGACTCTTGTTTTCTAATTTGCAAAGATAATTAAGCCAACCCCATGGAGTTGTTGTGAGGATTAAATTAAACCAAAGCGCACGCACACACATACACAAAAATGTAAAATGCACAAAGGCTAGCAAAGAATATCTTCCAAATTGATAATTGAACATTATTATTATTGAAATATGTTAAATAACTCCTCTGTGGAAGCCTTATGACATTTGAAGAGAGAGTTCAATTCCACACTTAACTGAATCAATTCTAATTTTTTTTATAGCATCTTTTTGTTTGGCTTTCTAGCTTATGAGCCAATAATCCCATTTCTACGGGAATTTTTCCCAGTCACCCCTCTTCCTTATCCACATAGATGAGGTACTCATGTCTGTGCTGTGTGACACTGACCCCACCTAAGCCAATCAGATTATTTCTGCAAGGTTTTGGGGATTGTTGTTAATAACCAGGGAGTGGGTCACTGGATCCATAACACACACACTTAGGAGTTTTGGGGTAATTGTGTTTGCCCATATGTACTGGGGTGGTAAAGAGAAACCAAGTCTGCAAAGAGGAAAAAAAAAAAAAAAGAACAGTCAAAGAGCAAAGATGATGAGGGCATCCTCCTATGTCCCCAGTTCTTGGTTTCCAATTTTCCCTAGGCCCGGTCCATATTTCTGCACTTTTGCTTCTAAAGGACACTCCTCTAACTTTATACTAGATTCTATTTTCATTAATCTAGATTAAGTTACTTCCTTTGAAGGAGGGCAACAAAAGTTATATCTAATATGATTACTAACTTGTATAAAGTAGATATTCTCTATAGTGTGCCTTGGGCAAAGAGTGCCAGGCTACAATGTACAGCAGAAATCTTATGGAACTCAGTTTTAAAACAGCTGTTGTTAGCTCAATATGTAATGCTTCTTGTAATCAATTACTACCTTTCTGCTACAGTGGCTTTTCCCTCTGTGGATCCTATCACCTGTAAATTTGGAACATGCCCAGAAGGTCGGGGTTCAAATCCCTGCCCTCCCACATGGAGCCAAGAGACCAAGAGTGTATTCTCTCCTCTTGAAGAATTTCCAGTATATTCTTCCACACAATGAAGTGGGAGTACTAAATCTGAGGTGATGCCCACCTGTGAATTTCCTTGGATCTCTGGGTCTATTCTCTGGCGGGAGAGTCTCACTCTGTCTTACAGCAGTATTTCAGTGTTTGAAGCTAAGGTTTCTCTCACCTCTTTAGCTGTTCACATGCTAGGAGCATCTTCAGAGCCTCCTTCTTCCCCACTAGGCTCAACAACCAACAGAACACAGGAAGCTGATGTCATCCAACCCCTGTCATTGGCACAATGAACAGAGCAGGAGGCTATCTGCTAAACAGCAGGGTCTCATTCACAAAGGCTGACGTAGCTACTGCAGCAGTTGACTGTTCAAACTGCCTGCAACAGAGACCAACCCTCATTTGAAGAGCCACTAGGCAGTAAGCTGATTGCATTAGGCCATTTCCATTCTGAAAGGGCATTGATTCACCTTGATTAAAATCAACATCTCGGGGCGCCTGGGTGGCTCAGTGGGTTAAAGCCTCTGCCTTCGGCTCAGGTCATGATCTCGGGGTCCTGGGATTGAGCCCCACATCGGGCTCTCTGCTCAGCGGGGAGCCTGCTTCCCCCTATCTCTCTGCCTGCCTCTGCCTACTTGTGCTCTCTCTCTTTCTCTGTCAGATAAATAAATAAAACCTTTAAAAAAAAAATCAACACCTCTTCTGAGTATGGGTTACCTTTCTTCTCTGTGGGGCACCAGCCAACATCACCATGTGAAAACTCACAGAGGACTTGATTTAATGACAAAGGATCCTGCATAGTATCTCTTTGGGCCAAGAATTAGCAAAGTTGGTATAGCTGTGAGATCATGATTATGGGATCCACTGATCCTTCCATATACTGCACCATCCAGAAGTAGCTGGCCCAAGAGAATGACATAATGGCCTTTTGAAAGCACAGCTAAGGCACCAGCTTAGAGAGAATACTCTTCAAGAATGGGGCGCCGCCCTCCAGAATGCAGTATGAACCCTAAATCAATGACCCTTATGGTACTGTGTTCCCAACAGGCAAAATACACGGTCCAGGAATCAAGAAGGGTAGCAAGAATAGCTCTGGTTCCATCACCTCCAATCACCTGCTGGGGGAATTTGTACTTTCAGTCACTGTCAGGCCAGGCTTTACAGGTTTAAGGATCCTAGTTCCTAACGGAGGGCTGCTTCCACCAGGGGACACAGAAAGAGCCTCATTAAACATTTGTAGCACTTAATTGAGGTATAACTTATACAGTTCAATGATCTTTGATAAATCTATACAGCTGTGCAATTATCACTACAAACAAATTTTAGAACATTTATATCATTTCAAAAAGTTCTCTCATGCCCCTTTGTAGTCAGTCCCCAACTCCAGCCCCAGGTACCTACTAATTAAATCATTTCTAGAAAGATTTGCCTTTTCTAGAAATTTAGATAAGTGGAGCCATACAATACATAGATTTTGAGTCTGGCATCTTTCATTTAGCATGTTTTTGAGATTCATCCAGTTATAACACATACCAGTAGTTTCCTTTTTGTTACAAACAAGTATTATATGGATCTACTGCATTGTGCATATCTATTTGTTGATGGACATTTGGATTTTTCCAGTTTTTGGCTATTATGAATAATGCTACTATGAACATTCAAGCACACAACTTTGCTTGGAATTGGTGGGTCATATGGTACAAATGCATTTAATTCTAAGAAACTGTTAAACTATTTTTGAAAGTAGCTGTATCATTTTAAATTACCACAGTGTATAACATGTCCAGTTTCTCTCCATCCTTACCAACACTTGGTGTTAAAGGTCTTTTCAGTGTAGCTCTTGTAGTGGATGTGTAGTAGTATCTCAGTGTAGTTTTAATTTGCATTTCTCTGATAGCCGCTAATGTTGAGCATCTTTTCATGTGCTTATTAGTCATTCATATACCTTTTTGGTGAAGATACTTTAAATTGGGCTATTTGTCTTTTTATTATTGAGTCATATGTAGGAGTTTTATTTTTTTTTTAAAGATTTGTTTGAGAGAGCGTGAGTGGGGGGAGGGGTAGAGGGAGAGGGAGAGAGAATCCTCAAGCATACTTCCCACTTAGAATGGAGCCTGATGCGGGGCTCAATCCCAGGACCCTGAGATCATGACGTGAGCTGAAATCAAGAGTTGGGAACTTACCCAACTGAGCCACCCAGGCACCCCTAGTCCCATGTGTGAGTTTTTTATGTAATCTGGACATAAGTCCTTTATCATATATAAAATTTGCAAATATTTTCAGTCCTTTTTGTCTTTTCATTTTTATGGTGTCATTTGAAAAACAAATGTTTTAAATTTTGCAGTATGATAATCGATTTTTTTTAAGATTTATTTATTTATTTGACAGAGAGAAAGAGATCACAAGTAGGCAGAGAAGCAGGCAGAGGGAGAGGGGGAGGCAGGCTCCCTGCTGAGAAGAGAGCCCGATGCGGGGCTCAATCCCAGGACCCTGAGATCATGACCCGAGCCGAAAGCAGAGGCTTAACCCACTGAACCACCCAGGCGCCCTGATAATCAATTTTTAAAAATAAATTTTGGTGTCTTATTTAAGAAACCTTTATTTACCCCAAGGTCACAAAGATTTTCTCTCATGTTTTCTTCTAGAAGTTGTATAGTTATAAGTTTTACATTTAGGTCTGTGATCTATTTTGAGTTAACCTTTTGTATGGTGTGAAATAAGTATCTTATTTTTTTTTTTAACATATGAATATCCAATTGTTTCAGAGCATTTGCTGAAAAGACTATCATCCCCCTGCGCCCCCCCCCACCCCTGCTGCCAATTGCTTTGGCCCCTTTGTTGAAAGACAATTGACCATAAAAATAAGGACTAATTTCTGTAAGAACTTTCTATTTTGTTTTTTCTACTAAACTTGAAACTGTGGCTATCCCCCAGTCATGTTGGAACTTCTTATGCCAAGAGACCACCAGGCAAGGAAAGGAGTTACTATCCTAATTATATATAACTGATTCTAGTCATCAGGAGGAGATAGGGCTGCTTTTACACAATGAGGGCTGCTAGGGACTAAATGTCTGTGTCCCACTAAAATACATATGTTGAATTCCTCAGAGTCTATTACCTGGGAAACTCAACCTATGACTACTATGTATCCAACAGTAAGGCCATATCTCAGAAATTCAGAATCAGGTTGTCTGGCTTTTGAGAGAGCTATAATTTCAGTCCGGAAGTTATTCCATTGTAAGCACAACACAGCTGTGGAGATAGAAGACAACATTTCACAGAAAAGTAAAACAAAATAAATGTGGCATTGCATGGAACAAAAGCATTGTGCATTTTCCATTTTAGAGGGGCTAGGTAAGCATCAGGTTTCAGAATAATGCAGAAAGCCAAGCAACTGACAGTACAACAGAAGACTGGTTGTGTGGTTGTGGCCATTTGGGGATAGTACTCACAACGGGAGCAAACAAAACTATGCAAATTGACTGAAGACGATCATGGTATGGTGGATTCCAAGAAGTGATAGATGTTATCAAATAGGGATCCGATCCTCATGTGTCTAATATTTGCACTGTGTTACTGCAGAATGCCAATTAATTACTGAGGATGGTGCTTCCTAAACTTTAATGTGCATATGAATAATCTAGGGATTCTGTTAAAATGCAGATTATGGTTTAGTAAATCTGGAGTGGGACTAGAGATTCTGCAGTTCTAACACAATCTCAAGTGATGTCACTACTAGTCTTAGACTACACCTTGAATAGCAAGTACCTAGAATATTCTGGCAGAAGTAGTCTGTCACTGGGATTGATTTATTAATTTGTTTTCCTGATTGATTTATATATTCTTGTTTGAGTAATAATTTTGAGACAGCTAAAAGATTCAGATGAATGTAGTAATCTCTAGAGCAACCACTAGAAAAATAAGGCAAAGAGATATAGCCAAAGAGCCAATAGATAAATTAAAATGGAATTCATTCTAAGAACTATTCAATTAACCCAAGAGATTGCAGAAAAGGAAGAACAGAGGGGAAAAAAATAATGAGATAAATGGAAAACAATAAGAAAATAGTAAATCTATACCATAATAAAAATAATTTAAAAATGAAATAAAAAAGAAGATAGTGGGGTACCTGGGTGACTCAGTGGGTGAAAGCCTCTGCCTTCAGCTCAGGTCATGATCTCAGGGTCCTGAGATCGAGCCCCGCATTGGGCTCTCTGCTCAGCAGGGAGCCTGCTTCCCCCTCTCTCTCTGCCTGCCTCTGCCTAATTGTGATCTCTCTGTCTCTGTCAAATAAATAAATAAATAAATAAATAAATAAATAAATAAATAAATAAAATCTTAAAAAAAAAAAGAAAATAGTAAATCTAAGCCCAACTAATCGATGATTACATTAAACAGAAATAGATTAAACATACTAATTAAAATACAGAGACTATCAGGCTGGGCAACAAAAATAAACTCAAAATGGATGAAAGACCTAAATGTGAGACAGGAATGCACCAAAATCCTAGAGGAGAACACACCCAGCAACCTCTTTGGCCTTGGCTGCAGCAACTTCTTGCTAGACATGTCTCCAAAGGCAATGGAAACAAAAGCAAAAATGAACTATTGGGATTTCATCAAGATAAAAAAGCTTTTGCACAGCAAACAGTCAACAAAACTGAAAGGCAACCTACAGAATGGGAGAAGGTATTTGCAAATGTCCTATCAGATAAAGGGCTGGTATCCGAAATCTCTGAAGAACTTCTCAAACTCAACACCCAAAAACTAAATAATCCAGTCAAGAAATGGGCAGATGACTTGAACAGACATTTCTCCAAGGAAGACATACAAATGGCCAACAGACACATGAAAAACTGCTCAACATCACTCAGCATCAGGGAAATACAGATCAAAACCACAATGAAATACCACCTCATACCAGTCAGAATGTCTAAAATTAACAACTTGGGAAACAACAGATGTTGGCAATGATGCAGAGAAAGGGAAACCATGTTACAGTGTTGGTACGAATGCAACCTAGTACAGGCACTCTGGAAAACAGTTTGGAGATTCCTCAGAAAGTTTGGAATAGAGCTACCCTGTGACCCAGCAATTGCACTACTTGGTTTTTATCCAAAGGATACACACATAGTGATTCAAAGGGGCAATGCACCCCAATGTTTATAGCAGCAATGTCCATAATAGCCAAAATATGGGAAGAGCCCAGATATCCATCAACAGATGAATGGAAGATATGGTATATATACAACGGAACATTACTCAGCTACCAAAAAGAATGAAGTCTTGCCATTTGCAATGATGTGGATGGAACTAGAGAATATTATGCTAAGTGAAATAAATCAGTCAGAGAAAGACAAATGGCATATGATTTCATTCATATGTGGAATTTAAGAAACAAGACAGATGAACATAGGGGAAGGGAAGGAAAAAGAAAATAAGATGAAAATTGAGAGGAAGGCAAACCATAAGAGACGCTGAACTGTAGGAAACAAACTGAGGATTGCTGGAGGGGAGGCGGGTATGGGGATGGCTAAATGGGTGATGGGTATTAAAGAGGGCACTTGTCACTCTGGAAAACAGTATGGAGATTCCTCAAGACGTTAAAAATAGAGCTACCCTACGACCAAGCAATTGTACTACTAGGTATTTATCCCAAAGATACAGAGGTAGTGAAAAGAAGGGGCATATGCACTCCAATGTTCATAGCAGCAATGAACAGCACAATAGCCAAACTGTGGAAGGAGCCAAGATGTCATTCAACAGATGAATGGATAGAGATGTGGAGGGGATATATATGTTTATATACAATGGAATATTACTCAGCCATCAGAAAGGATGAATCCCTACCATTTGCATTGACATGGATGGAAGCGGAGGGGATTATGCCAAGTAAAATAAGTCAAGCAGAGAAAGACAATTATCATATAGTTTCACTCACATGTGGAACATAAGAAATAGTGCAGAGGACCACAGGGGAATGGAGGGAAAATTGAATGGGAAGAAATCAGAGAGGGAAACAAACCATGAGAGACTCTGGACTCCAGGAAACAAACTCAGGGTTACAGAAGGGAGGAGGGTGAGGGGATGGGGTAACAGGGTGATGGGTATTAAAGAAGGCACATGTTGTGATGAGCATGGGGGGTTATATGCAACTAATGAATCGTTGAACTCTACAGCAAAAATTAATGATGTACTATATGTTGGTTAGGTGAACATAATTAAAAAATAATAAAATAAAGAGGGCACTTGTTGGGATGAACCCTGGGTATTATACATAAGTGATGAATCTCTAAATTCTACTCCTGAAACCAATACTACACTATATGTTAATTGACTTGAATTTAAATTTAAAAAAAAAGACTTGCATGAGAACGGTTGGTTTGTTTTTGTAAGTGGCTCCATTCTCAGTGTGGAGCCCAATGCAGGGCTCGAACACACAACCCTGAGATCAAAACCTGAGCTGAGATCAAGAGTCAGATGGTTAACTGACTGAGAGACCCAGGGCACCCCACTGTATGAAAATGTTAATACTGACTATTCATAACAGCCCAAACTGGAAACAGCCCAGATGTTCATGAACAAGGAGAAAGGATAAACAAACTGGGATGGTCATATGAATGGGATACTACTCAGTAATAAAAAACGACAAACCACTAAATCATTTAACAACATGGACGAATCTCAGAAACATCATTCTGAATAAAGCCTTTGACAAAAGAATACTTACTGCATGACTCTATTAATATGACGTTTCTAAAAAGGTGAAAAAGATCAGAACAGTGGAGATTGCTCTGGGCAGGGTGGTATTGTGGACCGACTGGGAAGGGGCACTAGAAATTCATTGCAGTGTTGGAAATATTCTCTAACTGGACTGGATTTGGGTTGCATGAGTGTGCATATCTGTCAAAACTCACTGGATGATCCACTTAAGATGTCTACATTTACTGTAAGTAAATTTTACCCCCAAAAAAGTGAGCAACTTTCTATCAGTCTGCCTAAATGTATGGATTTGTTATAATGACCGGTATCGGCAAGGCACGAATTGATCTAATGAACTTCCTAGTAGCTTCAACACAATAGGAAGGTGTATTCTATTGGGAGCTTCTTATTGTATTTGTCACCGTTTCTTTGCTCTAAATCATAGTGAAAAGTCCCTCTCACAGGCAGGTCATTTGAGGGCCCAAGATTCCTTCTGCCATGTGGTCTGATGCTAGGGACTGGTTTCCCAGGATGGTTCTTGGTCATGATTTCATCATATATTTATTGAGTTACTGTTTAGTTATTGTTAGTTACTTGTAAAATTATTGTGGAAGGAATGTTGTGCTTAGTTCCTGCTCACATCTTCAGTGTAACTGAACATCTCTACAATGACTTATTGACTTCTTATTTTTGAAAGGCTGATACACAAGAGGAAGAAACCATGTCCTGTGTGTTCCCCAAGAGCTAAGCAAGGACCCACGTAGAGCTGTAGGGAGATAAGCAAGTTTTGGTCCAGAATGAGGAAAATCCTTCTGATCACCAACGTCCTCTGGCAGTGAGACAGACTTTTGGGAAAGTATAAGGGTCCCATTCACTGAACAACTTTTTCCTAGATATGTCACCTCTTTCTTTTCCTAGCTTCTTCCTCACAGCTCATAATCATACTCCATGAATCAGTTACTTATTGTTGCAAAACAAATTACTCCAAAACTTAGTAGCTTAGAAGAGCACACGTGTATTGTTTCATAGTTTCTATAGATCAAAAATCTGAACACAGATTAGCTGGGTCTTCTGCTTCACGGTCTTTCACAAGACTGCAGTCAAAAAAAAAAAAAAAAAAAGACTGCAGTCAAGATGTTGATTAGGGCTGGGATCTCTTCTGGAGGGTTTCACTGGAGATGAGAGAAGAGCTTTATTTCCAAGCCCATTTACATGGTGGTTGGCCATGTAACTTGAAGGTAGTTGGGCTGAGGACCTCAGCTCTACATTGGCTGTCAGCCAGAGACTTCCCTCAGTTCCTTGCCACACAGGCCTCTCCAATATGACAGTTTGCTTTATCAAACCCAGAAAGACAGTGTAGCCTTTTGGTCAGAAGCAAGCCACTAAAGAGAAGGGAATCACACAAGGCCACAAATAACAGTAGGCAAGAATAAGCAAGGGGAATCCTAGAGGCTGCAACCACATTCCAGATTCCACGAGCATAGAATATCTTCCCTGGGCTTTTTCTATACCTCCAGCTCCATGATGCTTTTCAAACGCATGACTTGTTGAGGCTATGGAAGAAATACTCAAGCCCAAGACCTGCCAAGCTCTGTCCCCAGGATAGTTTTCCCTTTCCCCCACCTCTTTCCTATCTCTTTGTGTGTAAATTCTCCCCCATTGTTCAACTCCTGGCCAGAAATCTCCTGCTCCTTGACGTCTCCTCGGGGCTCTAGGTGGAAGTTCCCCCCAAGTGTCCACAGCCATGCCTTGAGCACTTGACTTAGAAGCACTGTGCCCACAGCTGCTGATTCCATAATGCCATGAACATAGAATGCTTGTAAATAATTCATATCTCTCTGGCTGCTCTTTTCAAGAATATTAAGCATTTTGAAGTTTGTAGAAATTGAAGCAGGACATGGAAATGCTTCCCTTGATGTCCTTCAGTGGACTAAGAATGGAAAGTTCCAGCAGGAATGAAGGAAAGAGAAAAAGAGGTCTTCTTAGAGTGTTTTCAGCATGATTAGATCCTGGGGATATTGTCCCAGAAGTATAAAAAGTTTTCTTACTTTGTATGATTCCATTTCCAAACTTTTAATCACTTCAGGGAGCACAACAGTCCCAATTACTGCACTGATTTCAAATTGCCTTCTGGTTGTTCCTTTGGAGATTTTGCCTACAATGCACTATCAAGACAGGTGGGAAGAGCTGGTTTTCACCCCTTCTTTAAATCAGAGGTGGACATCTCAGCCTGGGCCTTTTGAACTATTATTGCTATTTCTGGCCCATGCACTATTCCCAAACTGTAGGGACCCTTTCTCAGTAGGTTCCTTTTCTTTCTTTCTTTTTTTTTTTTTTTAAGATTTTATTGATTTATTTGACAGAGAGAGAGACACAGCAAGAGAGGGAACACAAGCAAGAGGAGTGGGAGAGGGAGAAGAAGGCTTCCTGCTGAGCAGGGAGCCCAATGTGGGGCTCAATCCTAGGACCCTGGGATCATGACCTGAGCTGAAGGCAGACACTTAATGACTGAACGACCCAGGCGCCCCTCTCAGTAGGTTTCTGTAAAGGTAAGTGAGAGTTCTTATCAGAGTGATCCTCAACCTTTTATTAGCACAGTAACATTTCCAGCTTCTAATTTGATTTTTCAAAGGGGTTGGGACTTGACAGGGGAAGAGATAAAGCAATTTCAGTGGTCTTACAAAGACCGAGGGCAACACAAACCCCTTCTTCCTGGATCAGAAAAACCTAGAAGGCAAGAAGCCTATGAAACTTTTCAGTCTCATTTAATGAACTCATCTAACTTTAGAGACACCCTCAGAAATGAGATGGGCCCATGGTTTCAGAGCCCCTTCTTGTGTAACTCCAGGGAGCGTCATGCACATAGTAGCCATGGAAAGACTGGAGTTGTCCCAGAGTTAGGCTCCAGAGGGCGCCATTTAAATTGCCTGCAATGCCTTGAAGGAGCCTCACTGGCTGAGTAGCCCAGACTTTCCCAACCTTCCTTCCCCACCTCAACAAAAGCAGCTCTGCTTTATGTTTGAGGGTTTTAAATTTAAGAAAATGAAAGTTCTCTTTCCTAAAAGAAAATAATAATTCCCTTTCCTAGATAGTTTGAACATCCTTGATCTCTTATAATCCCAATACGGAATAGGGTAAGCTGAGGATGTAAGAGAGGGAAGGAAGTACTGAAGTCTACATAGCAGGTTAGAAGGTTAAAAAGAATACAGTCTAAATCTTTGCCTTACAGACCTGATGACTTTCCACAGATTCAGTTCCAGAAGGAAGCTGACTATCATCATATAAATAAGGAACTCTTAGAAAGTTCCCTGCTTGGTTCAGTGTGAAGAAACATTTTCTAATACTCTAGAGCTCTGCAAATAATGCAGTATGCTGTTTGAGAATATAGTGAGCTCTTCGTTATTAAAAGATATCAAACCGAAACTGAAAGCCATGCATCAGTGCAGTGCAGAAAATGATCTAGAATGCGAGACAGGGTTGGACTAGATTACTTGGGGAGCATAATCAGTGACAGAATACTAGTCTGGGTGACATACCTAGCAGCTGAGTCAAAAGGCTCAAGGACTACTAATGTTCATTGGTTTCTATAAGGATGCTCATCCAGAGGAAGGGTGACCCAGTAAAATAAGAAAAAAAGCAGTGCTTTAGTTATCTAAGAGAACTAGATTTCCAGAAGCTGTGATCCACTGTGCATTTTTAGAGCCAGTCCTCTATCTTCATGGAACATCAGATTCAAACTATTTGGGGCATACTGGCATTTCCAGAGCATGAAGTTACTCTGGAGAACCCCTCCCATCAAACACACACAATTTCCCTTTCCATCTCTGCATGGCCAGTCTCTTTTTGTCCTTGAAAGCCCAGGTGGATTCTTTTTTTTTTTTTTTTTTTAAGATTTTATTTATTTATTTGACAGAGAGAGATCACAAGTAGGCAGAGAGGCAGGCAGAGAGAGAGGGGGAAGCAGGCTCCCCGCTGAGCAGAGAGCCCGATGCGGGGCTCGATCCCAGGACCCTGAGATCATGACCTGAGCCGAAGGCAGAGGCTTTAACCCACTGAGCCACCCAGGCGCCC
>CM052892.1:31101224-31142474 GCA_028534135.1 Potos flavus
TTTTTTTTTTTTTTAAGATTTTATTTATTTATTTGACAGAGAGAGATCACAAGTAGGCAGAGAGGCAGGCAGAGAGAGAGGGGGAAGCAGGCTCCCCGCTGAGCAGAGAGCCCGATGCGGGGCTCGATCCCAGGACCCTGAGATCATGACCTGAGCCGAAGGCAGAGGCTTTAACCCACTGAGCCACCCAGGCGCCCCCCAGGTGGATTCTGTATCATCAAAGGAGCCTTCCATAACTCTAGTCCCATCAATACCCTGGATGCCCTTTCAGATACTCCAGCCTCTCTTGAATCCTTCTGCTTCCTTTTCCTGCTAAGTTGTGAGTATACTTGAGCCTGGTCTATGGAGCACCCCTGTTTCTCATAGGAACTGTCATCCCCACGTACTAGGTGATCAACAAATATTTTAGTGGAAGGATGGTCAGACACTATTGGATGAATGGATGGGTGGATGAGTGGATGGATGGATGGATGGAAATACAGATGGATGGAAAGCCCCGGAGCAGGTGGGATCCATGAGAAAGGAAATCTTGGGAACAACAGGAGTAAGTTTTCTGTGAGAATGATTGGGAGGAAAGAAAGAAAGTATGCAATCACAGCTAATCATTTCACTAGTAATTAGCACAAAGTTGGAGAACATGAAGCAAACTTAAAGTCGCTTTTCTGATTGAAGTTGAATGAGATGAGTTGCCATATGGACATAGAACCATAAAAATGAATGTGTTATATGTCTTATCTCTGATCAAATGCATTAAATTATCAGATAACCATTTTAAATATTATAAATTTGATGTCCTATGCCCCAAAGTAATTTCTGATTTTATTGCTTCTTTTTCTTGGAAGAAATAGAAACCGTGGGCTTTCAAGACTATTTTCTAATCACTCAGCCTAACCGGAACTCCAGACCAGATATGCCCTGGACCTAAGCAAGGCAAAGAATATTGAGTTTGGATCTCTGAGTGGTTTCCTCTGCTGAAAGAGGAGACATGTCATTGGAAAATGCCAACCAGACTGTCTCTGTGACAGAATTTATTCTCCTGGGCCTCTCAGCCCACCCAAAGCTGGAGAAAACATTCTTTGTGCTCATCCTCCTGATGTACCTGGTGATCCTGCTGGGAAATGGGGTCCTCATCCTGGTGACTGTGTCTATCTCCCGCCTGCACACGCCCATGTACTTCTTCCTGGGGAACCTCTCCTTCCTGGACACCTGCTACACAACCTCCTCAGTCCCCCTCATTCTCGACAGCTTCCTGACCCCCAGGAAAACCATCTCCTTCTCAGCCTGTGCCGTGCAGATGTTTCTCTCCTTTGCCATGGGAGCCACGGAGTGTGTGCTTCTGGGCATGATGGCATTTGATCGCTACGTGGCCATCTGTAACCCCCTGAGGTACCCCGTGGTCATGAGCAAGGCTGCCTATGTGCCCATGGCGGCCGGCTCCTGGGCAGCTGGAAGTGCTGCCTCTATGGTTCAAACATCCCTTGCAATGAGGCTTCCCTTCTGTGGGAACAACATCATCAATCACTTTACCTGTGAGATCCTGGCTGTCCTAAAGTTGGCCTGTGCTGATATCTCCATCAATGTCATCAGTATGGGAGTGACAAATGTGATTTTTCTGGGGGTCCCAGTTCTGTTCATCTTTGTCTCCTATATCTTCATCCTCATCACCATCCTAAGGATCCCCTCAGCTGAGGGGAGGAAGAAGGCCTTCTCCACCTGCTCTGCCCATCTTGCAGTGGTGGTCATCTTCTATGGGACCATCCTCTTCATGTATGGGAAGCCCAAATCCAAGGACTCCGTGGGGGCAGACAAGCAGGATGTTTCAGACAAGCTCACCTCCCTCTTCTATGGGGTGGTGACCCCCATGCTCAACCCCATCATCTACAGCCTGAGGAACAAGGATGTGAAGGCTGCTATGAGGAACCTGGTGAGTCAGAAATGCTTTACCCAATGATATCTGGAGGACATATGTCCCTATAGTTCTGTGCTGTTGGCTCTCGCATCCATGAATCTCAGAAGAACGTATCCCCATGGAAGAGATATGTGAAGAACGATCACCAGAAAATAGAATTACATACATAATGGAGAACTTTGGCTACTACTGGACCTAAGTTCTAAAAATGATGAAACTTAAAACCTGGCAGGGTGGGACTTGAGGGCATCAAATGGGTGCTACTGAAAAAACAAGTAGTGATTTTCTGGTTCCCTTCTGGGCACATCTGAATTCACCCTTGTGAGCAGTTGCTTGTTTTGGGAAAAACAGCTTAGTGTTCTTTTGAGTTACATGAAGATCCAAGATCCTTCTGTACAAAGAAAGTATGGAGGACAGTGTGGGGCAAAACTTCATGACACAACAGTACAAAAAATTGTGCGCATTGGAGATAAAATGGCACATCTTTCAATGTTGTTTTTCTTAGTGGCTGGGCTGAGACTAGAGATGAAAATGAAGTTGGCTCTTTCCTTCCCCCGAGACTCAGAGGAGTTGGGATCATGTAGATTCCGTGTAGAGTATTTCCTTTAAGGGCAAGTAAGCTGGATCCTACAAATGCATGTGGAAGATCTTAACCCAGGAGCACTCATAGCTGGTATCCGGGTTTAAGCTTCATTTTCCTGCCCTCAGTAAGTCTTACATATTTTGGTACACAGCCTGGCCCTATAGTCTGGAGAGTTAGAGGATGGATCTATGGGGGAGAGCAGAGCAGGAGCATCATGGGACCAGCAAAAGACAGGGCAAGGTGGCTGGCTGAGGAGAAGCAGAATGATAAAACTGAAAGGCAGAACCAGTTCACTGAGCACCTGGGAAGGGGTCCAGAGGTGTAATGTGTGAGGATCTCGGTCACTAGAGACAAAAAGGGACAAAGATTCTGTGAGGGAGTGAACTCTGAATGTCTCTTTTTCCTTGAGGTAACTGGAGGTCTATTTTTTCCTGAGAATCAAAATTTCCTGATGAAAACAAATGCTCCCTGCTTGCCTTGCTTGGGTGTCCTGGGCTTCTCCTGTCTGAGACATGGCCAGCCACCCCCCTTCAGCCCTACAGCACTCTCCCGTCCACACTGGGCAGAAACGTGATCACCGTTCACTGCCTGTGTGGGCCCTTAAATAGTCTCTCTGGCTATTCCTGTCTCACCATTTCAAACCCAGTATTATCTGTCCCACTCTGGTGTGAATTTGCCTTTCCCTGTTGAGCACAGAGCCCATCTATGTCCTTCTTAGCCCACTACAGAGAGGATGACATTGATTCAGGATCAATTCCATCCTTTATAAGTCAAGAATTGACTGAAAAATGAAACATACTTGCAGAGCAAAATTCCTTTTCAACATACTTCATTTTACTAGTTTTTTTTTAATTTTATTTTTTCAGTGTTCCAAGATTCATTGTTTATGTACCACACCCAGTGCTCCATGCAATATGTGCCCTCCTTAATACCCATTTTACTAGTTTTGACTTAGAGAACTGTAACTAGTCTCCACCCAGATCTTTCTATAGGACTCTCTACAGGACTCCTTCAGCTGATGAAAGCACTACCCTCAGAAAGCCTTCAGCTGTCACTCTTCATCAGGAATTAGCTAGAGTGCTCTTAGCTGAAGAGAGCTGATTCCCCCAAGTCATGCCCCCTTCCTTAGGGTAGCCCATATCCAGTGATTGACTGATGAAGAGATATAAACATCTTGCCCCTACTCAGGATGCTTCTGAAGGGTGATCCTACTGCCAGAGTTCCCCATGGGTTGACTGTGGCCTTTTTTGAGACCACATCACAGGCCAACTCCTCCCTCTGCCCAATCCTGCTTTCTCATCCTCCCTTCCACCACTGTTGATTCCAAGAGCACTCCCTAATAAACATTATGCACCACAATCTCCACACCAGAGTCTGCCTCCTGGCAAATTCAAACTGTGACATCATGCAAATTCCATTGCTCACATGATGCATATATTGTCCTCTCAGAATCCAAGGACACTGGCAATCCTCACAAAAATCATGTAAAATACTTGTGTTAGCATCAGAAGCTTTGAAACCAGACGTTGGTTAGGTTCTAGTTCCTCTATTTATCAACTTACCTGGAAGTTTGTTTTATATTGTAGTTAACTTCTCTGAAATCTGCCTACCACCTCCTTAGTTCAGTGTTTCCCATTCCCATTTTTTGCCATGAACCACATAGAGAATAATGGGATTTGTATGGCACCCTGGGATAGGTAGAGGGTGAAGGCAATTCACCTGGGGGATTAGGTCACAACATGTCCTGCTTAATGACCCCAGGGGGATTCTAAGCTTGGCATATCTGGACCTTGTAGCAAACTAACTAGAAAGTTCTGCCAGAGGCAAGATGTTTCCTCCTTAGTAACTGATGAGAGAATGGTAGTACCCCTTCCCCTGGGCACAGATGATTGGACTACTGACCAAAACAGAGCTAATCATATTTTCTCTCCAAGGAGTATGAATGTGGATATAGAGACATTTGTTAGTTGGCATAGGGCTTTTGAGCTGAGAGACCACATAAATTTAAGACTAATGTGGCCATGCGCTTTGCAAGAAAGAGAAACCTGGTCTGCAGAGAAATGATAAGTCAAATGCTCAAAGAGAACTGTACAACACATCACCCAAGATATGGAGAATTTCTCTTTCATTTTATGGAAAAATTTAAATCTACAGAAAAGTAGAGAAGATAATAAAATGAATCCTTACGTATTCATGTTCCAGATTCAACAACGAGCTATTCATGACCAATCTTGTTCATCTATAACTCCAAGGATTATTTCTCCCTCTCCTGAATTATTTTGAAACAAATCCCAGATATTTGTAGCATATTATCCTTAAATATTTCTGTATTTACCTCTAAAAATGATTAGTACTCTTGTAAAATATAAAGAAATTACTATTATCATACCTAAAATTCACACTAATTCCTTGAAATCGTCAATTATCCAGCATTTTGTATATCCCAAATGTCTTAAAAATGCTATAATTATTTCAATTTGTTTATTTGAGCCAAATCCAAATAAGACTATACATTATGATTACTGTATTTTACTCTGCAGTTCCCTCTCCTCTCTCCCATTTCCCTCCTGTTCCCTGCCCCTGACTCCTTAATTTCCTCTTAATTTGCTAGAGCAGCTTCCAGAACTCAGAGAAACATTTTACTTACTAGACCACTGGTTTATTATAAAAGGATGTAATTCAAGAATAGCCAGATGGAAGAGATGCATAGGGCAAGGTATGGGTAAGGGTGCAGAGTTTCCATGCCCTCTCCACTCTCCCCCATATTCACTGTTCACCAACCCAGAGGTTCTCTGAACCCCAACCTTTTTGCGTTTTTTTGGAAGATTCACTACATAGGCACAATTGACTAAATTATTGACCATTAGCGGTTGTTTCAACCTCCAGTTCCTTTCCCTGCCCTGGGAACTGGGGATGGGGATGGAGGTGGCAGGACTGAAAGTTCCAACCGTCTATTTAAGGTTGGTCCCCCTGGCAAACAGCCTCCATTCTTATTTCCTTTCCAAAAGTTACTTCATTAATATAAACCCTGGTGTGGTTGAAAGCGGCTTGTAATGAATAATAAGACATCATTTCACCTTTATGGCTCTGAAGTGTTTCTCAGGGACTGAGGACAAGAGACTAGACATTATAACAAAGGTGCTCCCATTGCTCTTGCTCAGGAAATTCCGAGGGTTTTGGGAGCTGTGAACCAGGAATCTTTGACAAATACCAAATATATATGAGAAATATATTTTCGTCATCTGAATGAACAAATATATACCTCTTATCTGTTACAGTATCACATTATTACCATCTATTGATTACAGTTCTATAGTGTCTGTCCCTGTATTTCCTATAAATTGATGATTAGATCTAGATACTTGAGAGGTTTTTGTTTTAGTGTGGTTATGAGCTCATGGCTCCTGAGATCCTCTGATAAGACCCTAGTATCTTTGATGGCTTCCTTGCTTTCTGGTATGTCAAGATATTATAGGCTCAACATTCACCGTTCCTTTCAAGATATGGAAATAATCATTTTCTCTAAGGAGTTTTTGTTTCCTTTAGTGGGGACTGGTATTTAGAAACCACAATCTGGGTGCCAATGGTGCTAATGAGTTTATCATAGTTTCTAGGCCTTTCAGTGGAAAGAGGAATTTATGTGAATATAAAATATTTATACATATATAAAATTCATACCTACAATTTCTACAGAATTTTTACTTAACCTATTGATTAAGGTTATCTCTTTTCATGTGCAATCTTATTCCAGGAAAGTATGGAGAGGGTTTAAAGTTTTTAGAGGCAGTTAGTTAGGTTCTGACAGGATGCCTGGAATCTAGCAAGGAGGAAGTCACAACTAACTAAAGTCAGGGGTCTATCCTGGCAGCACTCCAAAACAAAACTATAGGAAACCAGAGTAAACCAGACAGGCCCAAGATAGCTGACAGAGTCTCCTCCCTAAGGGAGCCATGCCAGAAAACCCTGACCAAGTAAAGAAGAAAAGGCATATAACCTACATTCCTGGAAGAGACCACCTGTTTTGAAGAAAATTTCCACCTTTGAGTAATGAATATCCCTTCCCTTTGTTAACAACTGTCAATTAAAGATAGAAATCCAAACCTCAGTGGGTGCAGCACTCCCTTGAGCTCCCGCTCTCACATCTAGAGAGTTAATAATGAGACTTAATAAACTCTCCTGTTTGTACTGCTCATCTGCAGTGTTGTGTCTGTCCTTGAATTCTTTCTCGTGGTAAGACCAAGAGCCCCCAGCAATATCTTTTGGATGGGCTGTGTCAAGGCCTTGGAGCTCAAGGTATCCCCAGTCCACCAAGCAACAAAGTTATACCAGCATAATAAGATGTTAAGAGCTAATGTGGGCACAGCTCCTGTAAAGAACAGAAGTGAGTCAGGTTGTCACTATGATATGTGTCCTGATTCCTATGTGCCTGGCAGTATTGGGGCCAATCATAACAGCTGAGGCAATGGTGTAGGCCCTCCCACTTGTTCCTGAGCTTTCCACAGGAGACCCAAGCCCATGAGTGGAGTACTGAAGGGTGACAGGTTGTGGAAGAGTTGCAAGAGAAACCCAAGGTGGGGAGAGAGAGAGAGAGACTCCAAACCAGATCCTCAAGGCATCCTGAAGCTCAGAGGTGACTTTCCAAAACAGGAGCCGTCACCCACCACTGTTCACCATGGATGGCTTCCAACAAAGAGAGGTACATGGTGCAGACAAGTAAGATGGCAGATTATCTTTGAATAAGGCCAAAAGTCCTGAGTTCTGTGAGCTTGTTCTGCTCAAGATAGATGTTTTCAGTATTTAAGAGCCACTTAGAAAAGAGAGGTTTGTTACATATCTGAAAGGCTGGAGCCATAGCCAGAAGGTAGGTATCTGGGATCAATGGTACCCTAGGTTTAAAGCCATGCTTCCTTACAGTTTACACTGTCCCATTATTTATTTATAAAATGCATAAATGTTCTACTGGACCAATATGTTATATATATTATAAAATGTTTACAAAATAAAAATTTAAAAAGATGGGATAAAAGTAAAAATATAAAAAGGAGAGCTACCATGGAGCAAAGAAGAAAACAAGAGTAGGTCACAAATTAATTTATTAATTTATTCAGCAACTCTTCATTGAGTGCCTACTGTAAACCAGGTCCAGTTTTTATACTTAGGATACATTTATAAACAATGTAGAAAAAAGTCCTTGCCTTTGTGCAAACTTGCATTCTAGTGGATGGAAACAGACAAGAAACAATGACTAATACATATAAGAAAATAATAGAGGATGTTAGTAACTGCACAGAATCAGGACTGAGGCATACAGGAGGACTGAACGCATACACCTAATTTTGCTCCCTCCTGAAACAGAAAAACTACAGTTTTTGGGTTTTTTTTTTTGTTTTCTTTCTTTCTTTTTTTTAAATGACAAACTACAAGGTTAAGAAGAAGGGGGACATTAGAGTGATAACATTTTGAAGGCTGGAAAGTGGATGGACCAGTGGTCATTTCTAAAGCAGATATGACAGAGCCAAATCCTGAGCCAGATACTGGAAGAGTGCTGTGCTACAAACAGATCTCAAGCACTGAGCAGCCACTGCACCAGGTCCCTCTAGATCCCGGGGTTAAGGGATGTTGCTAAAACCAGGAGTATTAGGCAAAAAATGTAAAAGAAACAGAGTCCCCACACCCCCTCGCTCAACCCATGACATTGGCCAAGTGTCCCCTAGCCATCTCAACGAAAAGTTTATTCTCTGGAAAGGATAAAACAAATGAGCGTAAGAAAGACTTCAAACAACAGGACATCACTTCTGCAATCAACTGGCTTTTTTTCAAGGCCACAGCTGCTATACCTTGAAACTCTCATTGCAAGAGCTAGGACCAGATGCACTTATGACTGTCCCAATGCCTTATAAAGGCCTGGCCTGGGGCGCCTGGGTGGCTCAGTGGGTTAAAGCCTCTGCCTTCAGCTCGGATCATGATCTCAGGGTCCTGGGATTGAGCCCCGTGTCGGGCTCTCTGCTCAGCAGGGAGCCTGCTTCCCCCTCTCTCTCTGCCTACTTGTGATCTCTCTCTCCGTCAAATAAATAAATAAAATCTTTAAAAAAAAAAAAAAAAAGCCCTGGCCTATGATAGGCACTCAGAATCTATATGGTGGGACACAGACAAGAAGAAAATTTCTAGGTCACTTGCCTCTTTCCAACCCTAACATCCTGAATTTGGAAATGCCGGGGATACTGAGCTATAAGGATTTGTCCTGTGCAGTTAGTTTCACATTGTCCTAGACTTATCATGGACTCTACTGAGCATTCTCATTGACTGGGGGTTTATGTTAATTCTGGCAGAACCAGAATGACCCTTCCTCTCTAATGCTTTCCAATAGCTCAACAAGATGGGTATAAAGGGAGGGAGGGAGAAGAAAGTATTTCTGGAAGGACTTCAAAATGATTGGATCTTAGGGACATAATCCCAGATGTATGAAGTTTCTAAAGTTTGTCACTTCACTTTCAAAACTTTAAATCACTTCAGGGACTGGAATAATCCCAACAGCAGGGTGGAATTTAACTGGCTTCATATAGGCAACGCATGGTCCTTTGTGGATTTTACCCAAACACAGAACAAAGACCAGAAAATTTAGCTCTCATCCATTTTAGGGGCTAACTCCTCTGGCTGCTATTTCAGATCAGATTGGCTAATTTCAGCCTCTGGACTATTCCTGGACCTCAGACAAGTTGTTTTCTTCATTGTCCTATTTATAGAAAAGGTAAGAGAGAACCTATAAAAGAATATGTAAACTCTGTGGGCCCAGCCCAGTTCCTGGCTTCATTCCTTGTGACTATGTGGCATGGGGTGAACAGGAAGAAAGAGAGATGGACATATCAGTAATAGAACAGAAAGTCCAAGAATGAGAAATTCATAAGATCATTTAGTCCCTGGATAGAATATCTCTAAATACAATCCATTCCAAAATGAGTATTAGGGAAACAGTCCAGAGAGGAAAAGGGACTTGATAATCCCCATACGTTGAATGATTGGTGACAGTCAGTTCTTTTGGTAAGTGCTCCAAGGAGTTTGGAAGGTGAGCGAAGGAATGAATGAATGAATATCCCAAGGGTGTGCGAACAGTGAGAGAGAACTATAAAAGAGGAGGGAAGTCATATCCAAAATTACATGGAGAGGGGAATGATCAGGAATTGAGAATGAAGATCAGTTATTCCACCAGTCTCATGCCCCAAAAGAAAAAAATTCATACAAATGGAGTATAACAATTCTTACAACATTGATTAAAATGAATCAGCCACACATGGTATAAGCTGAGGTAAATATGTGATGTTAATCTTAAATGTGATTAGGAAAACTAAATCCAATTTTGTGAAATGTCGAACACCTCTATGGGTGGCCAAATATCACAAAGTAGATTTTGACCAATTTCTCTGCATTTAAATAGGACAATGTAAAAGAGCCCCCGTATTGCAAGGGCTGCTCTCCAGCTGCTTAGCAAGGAAAGTATCCTCAGTGGCTTTCTGGCCACTTTATGTATTAGAGAATCCTGAAGTTGACTTTCTGAGTTCCTGCAGGTGACAGGGAAGATATACCATGGACAGGTCCAATTGGACTTCTCCTGTGGTGGGGTTCATCCTCCTGGGGCTCTCAGCCCACCCAAGGCTGGAGAAAATGTTCTTTGTACTCATCCTCCTGATGTACCTGGTGACCCTGCTGGGCAACGGGGTCCTCATCCTGGTGACCGTCCTTGACTCCCGCCTGCACACGCCCATGTACTTCTTCCTGGGGAACCTCTCCTTCCTGGACATCTGCTACACAACCTCCTCAGTCCCCCTCATTCTCGACAGCTTCTTGGTCCCCAGGAAAACCATCTCCTTCTCAACCTGTGCCGTGCAGATGTTTCTCTCCTTTGCCATGGGAGCCACAGAGTGTGTGCTTCTGGGCATGATGGCATTTGATCGCTATGTGGCCATCTGTAACCCCCTGAGGTACCCCGCGGTCATGAGCAAGGCTGCCTATGTGCCCCTGGCTGTTGGCTCCTGGGTGGCTGGAAGCATGACTGCCATGGTGCAAACATCCTTAGCGATGCGACTGCCCTTCTGTGGGGATAATGTCATCAACCACTTTACCTGTGAGATCCTGGCTGTCCTGAAGTTGGCCTGTGCTGACATCTCCATCAATGTGATCAGTATGGCAGTGGCCAATGTGATCTTTCTGGGCATTCCAGTTCTGTTCATTTTTGTCTCCTATGTGTTTATCATTGCTACCATCCTGAGGATCCCATCAACTGAGGGGAGGAAGAAGGCCTTCTCCACCTGCTCTGCCCACCTCACAGTCGTGGTCATCTTCTATGGGACCATCCTCTTCATGTATGGGAAGCCCAAATCCAAGGACCCCCTGGGGGCAGACAAGCAAGATGTTTCAGACAAGCTCACCTCCCTCTTCTATGGGGTTATGACCCCCATGCTCAACCCCATCATCTACAGCCTGAGGAACAAGGACGTGAAGGCTGCTGTGAAAAACCTGGTCCTTCGCAAACACGTCATCCAGTGATGGTGGAGGGGTCCTGATAGATCTCTATTGCTTGTTTCTCTCACCTGAGGGTCTCAGAGGATAAGATAAAGGGCCAGTTTCATCAAAGGTGCATAGGCAAATCTGATTACAGAGAAGGCTTTGTGTGAACAGGAAGCATTGAATGGGTATATACCCTTGGTCAAACCTTATAGTCATCTATCTTTGGATGCATACTGAACTACTTGATGCCCAGGAAAAATAACTCTTCAAGTGTTATTTTTAACTTACAAAAAGCTCTAGTCTAGAGATCTGTAATTCAATTGCCACTTGACCTCTTTCTTTGATCATGTTTGGATGGGTCCTTGATTCATGTTACCTTTCAACATGTCCTACTCCATATTAAACAATAGTAATCTTTTTATCTCTGTGCTCATTGTTTCCTTCTCCTTATTTTCATATTAATTCCTAAAACTGTTTCTTGAATTGTTCTCTTCCTATGTTTCCATAATTAACCTCTTTTCCTGTCCTCAGTCATGGTCCCCACCAGAAAATCATTCACACCTTTGGAGCACAGAGGAGAGTGAGTCGGTGGTGGCAAAACTGATGCAAGGGTCAAAGACCCAGGCCTTTTTCCTTTCCCCTTTTTGAAGATGTTATTCACTCCCCGGCTTCTGCCCCTGGATAGCTGAGGCCTCCCATAGGTCATCAGAGTGATGTGGAAACTGAGATGTATTTAGGAGAATCAAATGAATTCTCTAATTTCCTGACCTGGCTCGACCATGCATGTAGCCAACTGGTGATCATCAATTGCTTTTCTGCCCAAGAATACCCAAACCCACATGGCAGTCAGAGGGAGAAGAAGGTGATGTTCACCAGCAGACATCTAAGAATCACCGCCATGACTGGTGAGGAATTCCAAGCTAGCTCCCAATAGTGAGCAATCTAGAAGTCCAGTTAAAAGAATGAGCGGAATAGAAAGCCTCTGAGAGCTGACATGAACTTTTAACCCTATAGGGAGGAAATAAACTAGTCATCAAAACAAACAGCCTTTCCTGAAAAAGAGTTATTGCAGGAAGATGGTGAGACAGTGAAGAAAAATCTCAGTGTGTTCTGTGTGGAATTTGGGAGGCTATTGGATCAATAAAACAAAAGCAGTCTATCAAAGAGAAGCTAGGAGGAGAAAAGGTGACTGGCAGATAAAAATTTGTCTTAGGGGGAGAAACTGACATTGTCAATCAAATAAAATCCACTAGAAAGTATTTAAAAGTAGATAAAACAATACTTAAAAATGAATTTTAAATTCAAAAGAACTTAGTTTCTCTCCTAAGCTAGAGGAGAGAGAACAGAGAGAGAAGTTGGTTATTTAAGAAGAGCTGAGAGGTCTACATAAAAGGTAGACCACGGGGATCCATTAAGTAATCCAGGAGGAAAAAACAGAACAGATGAAAGACAAGTAATAAAGGAGGAGAAAAACATTTCACTTAACAGAAATTCTGCATATTTATTCATAAAACGTTCAACAACCACCAGGTAAGAATTGTAGCAAAAGACTTACAATGCACAGTTGATCCAAGGATAAGTTGTGGTTCTCATATATGCCAAAAGAATTCTATAGACTTTTCCACAGCATAAAAGTGTACTTCCCAACAAGGACCAAGAATCTGGCTGCCGCTGGCCTGCTTCTTTGCCGCCCTAAATGTAGATGCCAGTGGAACAAGGTTGACAGAGTGTTGAGGGAAAGGGGCTGAGAATCCAAATTCTACACACCCTGACCATTGCACCAATATGAGACCTGAAAAGACATTGTTGGCACGTGCAAACACAGCACACACCCCTATAATCCCATTATCAAAAGACATTTTATTTATAAAGTTCTCCCAACAAATAGTTAAAAATAAATAATGGAAGGACTGGGACAGATATGGTATGTAAGACACAGTGGGGAATGGTCAAATGTCCGAAGACCGATAAAATCTAATGAACACTTGATACCAAATGTGCAAAGACAAATATATGAAGGAATTATTAGGAAATGCATAGAGGTAAACAGTGACAACAAAGCAATGGTGTAACTCTAGTTACAATTCTAGATGACTTTATCAAGCTGAGAAATTTAGAAAAAGATGTATAGTTACATCCCGTTGAAGGTCTCATTTTATGAAGGATGTGGCGGGAAAGGGAATCTTACAAGTATAATATATGAGTATAATGCATTGATACTGAAATAACAAAAGTATTAATATGCTTGTTGAGAGGTGCCTGGGTGGCTCAGTCAGTTAGCAGATGCCTTTGGCTCAGGTCATGATCCCATGGTCTTGAAATGGAGCCAAGCTTCGGGCTCCCCGCTCAACTGTTCAACTCGGAGTTTGTTTCTCCTCTCCCTCTGCTCCTCCCCTGCTTGTCTTCTCTCTCTCTCTTTCTCTCTCTCTCTCAGATAAGTAAAATCTTTAAAAAAATATATGATTGTGGAAATTTTAAGAGAAAATATCAGTGGACAAGTATTAGCCTGAAGAAATTGAAAGAAAGAGGATGATGAATGAGTAAAGAAACTTGATCAAATAAAAAAGTATTTACTGAACCTCAGTAGATTAAAATCATTGCATATTAAATACATGATACACATTACCCAGTTTTTTAAGGGGCTTCAAAGTTTCTAACATTAGGAAAGATTAGGAGATCTATTGCAACCATTTTATTAATAGATTCAAGAACAAAAAGTGCTCTCATCAACAGATGTTAAGAAATCCTTTGATAAAAGTTAACATTGATTTCTGACTTTTTAAAAGTAGCACACTTCAATAGAGGAAACTACCCTTAACATGAAAGAAAGTATCAGAACATCAGCATGCAGCATGCCTACAACATGGTTTAGGTCACAGGCTTTCAATGTCTACATCATTTTGCAGTCTAGCTAATTAGATGAGATGAGGAAAATAAAGAACATAAATTTTGAAAAGAAGGAAAAAAATACTATTCACAAACATTGTTTAACTATAAAAAATTTTTTATTCAAATGCCAAAACTACAAGAAAGAGTAAGAAAGTACACGAGAGGGGTTGTATATAATTTACAGTAGTCACAAAAATTTTATAATACCTATGGAAAATATGTAAGAAGTATGAGAGACCTATATGAATATCATATATTTACAATGATCATACATTAACAGAAGTAATAAGATATTTTCATTTTGAAGAAGGAAAAGCCCTGAACGTAAGTCTCAGGACATTGAACTATTCTCCAAGTGCCCTCATTCAAAGCCTTCTTCCTCTTGCCAACAGGTTGGGATGAGCCATTCTCCACCCACTTTCCTATCCTTAGAGCAGGCCCACCTATTAGTCAGGAGGGACCGTCCAAGCCCTGAAGCAAACATGAAAGCTCCCTGATCTAAAGGTCTCAGAAGCAAAGAAAATCAGCCTTCCAACCCAGTCCATGCTTTTGGAGGTGACCAGAGTCTAGAACAGACCACTGACAAATGGAGGCTTTCACAGCTCTGCTTATGTGATTACTTTCCACCTCATTATAACTCATGACCATATATCTCAGGTTAGGATGACCCCTAAAATCTCCAAGAGATTACAGCCTCCAATGAACATGTTTACTAACATGACCTAATCAAACATCCCAGATGATCACAGAAAATAGGTCAAGAATGTAATCGCCCAAATAGGTGAAATCAGAGCATTTCAGATGCTGGACTGTGGGAAAGGACCAGCTTGTGAAGCAGGAGCTGACTGCCTCTTCCAGCAGATAACCTTCCTGGACCCCAGTCAACTGCTGCCAGGAAGGGATGTAGGAGTGGGGGAGGCGATGCAGACCAGCCGTCCCAGCTGCAGGCTCCATATTTACCTCTGGTATCAAGAGAAGTTTATAAGAGCCAAGCAAAATTTGTTCCATAGCCAGATTTGGCTAGAGGCTGCCAATTTGCAACGTCTGCAATAAGCACTCAAAAGTCACAGCTGGACTCCCTAAGAATGCCATCACAGAAGTCAGCTATATCCTGCACAGTACACCTACTGTTTGGGGGGCGAAATTGCTCCCTCTCACTCTCATGTCATTCAGTGCAGCTACCAATCATACACAGTACACCAACTCTTGGCACAGCAATCAGTCTAATGGAAGGCATGTAACCTAAGTCAAACTAACCAGAGCTATTCCCCAGGACATTTGTAATTGGAGCAGAGAAAAGGTCCCATATTAGCTTTCTATGCTGCACAGCAGATCACCACCAACTTATTGGCTTCAAACAGCACACACTTATAGTCTTGCAGGTTCTGTAAGTCAAGAGTTCAACCAAGTCCTCCACAAGGCTGCAGTCAAGGTTTGGTCAGGCCTCAGTTCTCATCTGAAGACTCCAATATAAGAACCTGAATCAGGCTGCTGACAGCTCTCTTCCCTCCCACGTGACGAAGTCCATCCACCAGAGTGTACAATATAGCCAGGAAAAGACAAATAGAGATAAGAAACAGATGAAGGGACCCAAGGTCCTAATGACATGTCAAGTCCCTAAATCAAGCCAGTCCTGAGACTGAATCCATCCTTGAACTTCTCAGTTGCATGAACATTACAGTTCATTGTGAGATTAAGCTGGTTGGAATAAGTTCTCTATCTAGCAGCCTAGGGAATCCTGACAATAACAAAGCACGAAGTAAAATCATCTTTGTCTGGTCTCCCTCTCTTGCTGACCGCTGCATTTTCCACCTGCAATTCTACATTTATCTTACATGGTAGATCATTCTCAGTTGACATACAAGAAACTGCAAACTAGTCTTGGTTAAATCACAGGCTATTTTTGAAACAAACAAAAAGTAATAAATTCTTTTCAGGCCTACACTGTCCTTGAACACTGATGCAAAAATCCTAAATCTAGTGTGGCATCAGAGGACGCTGAGCAGAGAGGTGGGACTTTTGTCTCCACTGGACAGTAACAAACCCCCACTCCAGGTGTCGGTGGAGACCATGTGGGAAGCCAGGACTTTCACCGTCTACCTTGTGTAATGAGGTGCCCCTTCCTGTTCCGCCCTGAGTGGTATCAGAGAGGGTCTAAAGGAGAGTCAGGACTTGTGCCTGTGGCAGTGAGGCCACTCTTCCCATGATGTCAGCTGAGGACATGGCAATAGTAAAAATGTACCCCCGCCCTTGCCAGCCAGGAGGGAATCAGCAGAGCCCTAGTAGGGAGCTGAAACTCCTGCTCTCTAGCAGCAAGGAGGATCTCCTTCACCCGGGAATGACAGGCTTTTCAATAGTCAAAGATCAGTCAATGCAATCTATCACATTAACAATCTAAGTAAGGAAAATCACGTGATTATATCAAATGAAGCAGGAAAAGCATTTGAAAAAACAACACTCATTCATGATAAAAACAAAACAAACAAAAAAAACCTTTCAGCATTGAACTAGAAGTCCCAGCCAGTGCAATAGGGCAAGATAAGAGACAAGGCTGTCAATTTTGAAGGAAGACAAAAATTGTCATTGTTTACTGGTGTTATTATTGCTTACTATAAACAAAATCTAAAATAACTTAGAGGTACAAATATTTAAAAGAGTGTTCCTCAACACTAAATCAATGTATAAAAAATCTATTGCATTTTCATATTCCGGCAACAGGTTATGAAATATTTTTAAACATACCAAGAAATATAAGCATACATATTTACATACTTAAACATAAGTGTGCATATTTACATACTTAAGTATAAAATTTTAATATATTATATTAAAATATAAATATCACCGTACAGGGGTAAATCTGGCAAAAGATCTCCATGAACTTCATGCATAAAATTTTTAATTGTAACATGTTTTGAATGATAGTAAAAAAGAGAAATACTCCTATTCATGGGTCAGAAAATTTGCTGTGGAGATATTACTTCTCCATTAACTGATCTATAGATTCAATGTAATATCAATTTTTAAATCCCCAAAACAATTATTATACAATTTAAGAAGTTGGTTCCATAATTATAGAGAAGAACAAAGGACTAAAAACAGCCATGACACATTTGAAAATGTACTGGATGAGGATAAATGGACTTACCCTACATGATATCAAAGTATATTATAAAGCAATAATGATCAGAGCAACTTAGCATTGACACACAAACAGATAAATAAATGAATGGAAAAGAATGGAGACCCCAGAAGTGGACCCATTCATGTTTGGAGATTTGATATATAACACATTTGATGTATTATAGATCACTGGAGAAAGAATGGGTCATAAATGCAAGCAGGACGATTGGAAATATGTGTACCAAGGAGAAATGTATAAAATATTTGTAGCGGCATTCAGCTAGGAGGCAACCCAATGATCCATCGAAGTAGAATGTACAAATAAGCTGTGTTACGTTCATATAATGGCATTTAGCAATACAAATTAATGAACTTAGCTATACTCATAAACATGAGTAAAGCTCACAAACATAGTGTTGTCTGAAGAAACAAGTTAAAAAGAAAGCCTATGAGGGTTCAATTTATACTAAGTTTAAAATTTTTCTTTTTTTGAGAGAGAGAGCACGAGCGTGGTAGGAGGAGAGAGAGACGGAGAGAGAGGAGGAGAAGAGAGAGAGGGAGAAGCAGACTCCCCGCCAAGCAAGGAGCCCAAAAAGGCCCTGAATCCCAGGACCCCGATGTCACCCCAGGAGCCCTAAGGCATAGAGACAACTGAATGAGCCACCCAGGCACCATGTATATTGAGTTTAGAAAGGTGAAAGCCTAAACTACAGTGTTTAAGAATGTGTACAAAGTAATAAAATTCAGGAAAACAAATAAAATCACGAATGTGGTTATCTCTGAGAGGAGGAGAGGACAGATGAGGAAGGAATACCCAGGGAGCTTTCAAGGTACTGGCAGGGTTTTGCAGGGGAGGAGGGCAGGGGATTGGGTGAGCCTGGTGGTGGGTATTGAAGAGGGCATGTATTGCATGGAGCACTGGGTGCGGTGCATGAAAAATGAATGTTGGAACACTGAAGGAATAAAAAAATTTTTTTTAAAAAGGAGATTATTACTTTATTATACTTTAAATTAAAAATATGTGTTTAATGTACTTTCATATGCATTTACATATGTGTACTATTTTTCACATTTTAAATTATTTTAAATTCCTAAAGTATTAAATACTACAACATGCTCTCACTTCTCATCTTTCAGATTGGCAAAGACAAAATAGAGTTCTTAAAAGACTAAAATAGTATGTTAGCAGAGTGTGGAAAACACGTCTGGTTATACACTGATGATAGGAATGTGTAAATTTGGCAATACCTCTCAGAATTACAAATGTACTGAAACAGGTATATTTTTTACCACATGCAAAATTATGACTATGTCATACCACTGATTATAACAGAATAAGATTGGAAAAGACTGGAAGATCTAAATGTCCATTAACATTAGACTGGTTAATTAAATGATGGCACATCCTTATAATGGAAAAAATGCAGCCATTTCAAAGAATGAGGCAGTATTAAACATTTTTTTTCCAGATACATCCAAAGTACATTGTTCAGTGAGAAAATCAAGGTATTAAAACAGTGCACTATTGTGCAAAATATGCTGTCTTAATATCTTCCCTTTCTCACTGAACAATATCCATAGAATATCTCTGAAAAAAAAAAAAAGCATTAGGACGCTGCTAACATTTGTTGCCTCAAGGGTATTTAACTAGGTGGCAAGATAAAGGTTTAATTTTTATTCTATGTTCCTCTATACCTTTTAAATTTTGTTACAGGTATAAGTAAAACCTACTAATGGGGTGACAATCATGATGATGAGGTCGAGGAAGAGGATGAAATCAACGATGATAAACAGAATCAGATGTATTGAGACTGAAATTCCAGCTCTACCATTCACAAAGACGTGGTGTTTGGTCAACTGTTTGACGTTTTAAAGTCTGGTCCCGGGAATAAGAAACTAGTGACATAATAGCACATTTCCAGCTATACTACAAAGCTATAGTAATCAAAACAGTTGATGCTGACACAAAAATAGACACATAGATCAAAGGAACAGGATAACAACTCCAGAAATAAATCCATGCTTATCTCATCAATTAATCTACAACAAAAGAGATAAGAACACACAATGGAGAAAAGACAGTCACTTCAGTAAATGGTGTTCAGAAAACTGGAGATCTACATGCAAAAGAATAAAACTAGACCACTTTCTTATATCATACAAATGTGAAATAAAAATGAGTTAAAGACCTAATGGCAACACTTGACCATAAAACTCCTAAAAGAAACCATGGGCAACAATCTCTTGCACATTGGCCTCAACAGCATTTTTCAGGATATGACTCCTCAGACAAGGAAAACAAAGGCAAAAATAAACTCTTGGACTTTATCGAACTAAAAAGCTTTTGCACAGTGAAGGAAACCATCAGCTAAACAAAAAGGCAACCTCCCGAATGGGAGAAGATACTTGCGAACAATACATTGAGATACTATCCAAAATATATAAATAACGCATAGAACTCAACACCAAGAAAACAAATAATTTGATTAAACATGGGCAGAGGATCTGAATAGACATTTCTCCAAAGATGACCTACAGATGGCTAAAAGAAACATGCAACAACGCTCAACCTCACTATCATCAGGGAAATGCAAATTAAACCCACAATGAGATACCATCTCACACCAGTCAGAATCCCGAGAATCAAAATGACAAGAAATAACAAGTGCTGGAGAGGAAGTGGAGACAACGTTAAAATGAAGGCTTGTGAAGTGTTCGTCACAGTCCCTGGCACATGGGAGCGCCTCACTCAATGTAGCCAGTTCTGCTGCTCCTGTTATCAGACATGTGTCCTGCCTCCCCATTCTGGATGTCCAGGACTCAGCAGGGGGACAACATCCTCTGGCCCTGAATCGAGCACTGGCTTCTCTGGGAGCCCAGGGAAAGCTCAGGAGGAAGCCAGCATCTGCTATGCACTCTTCTCCATCTCCAGGTGACCGTGTCCCAGTCGTTACCTCTAATTGGGACAGGGAGATGGTCCCTGGAGGCCCCAGGTATGTCTAGGGCCTGTACCCTGTGCACATTTGACATTCCAAACTTTAAATTGCTTCTGGGACTAACAGGGTCCCTGTAGGAGTTCACAGCTGCTGCTTGAGGACTCCTTTCACTGCTGGGGACGATGTGCCCTTGGGATTTCTGGGCCTCACACCAGGATGACAGGTCCTCTCCATGAAGAGCCTGTAGCTGAGACACCCAGTCAGCCTGCACGTCTAGGAGGAAGGATGTGAGAGAAACCTCACCAGAGGCTAAAGTTTCCACAGGGATGTCCGGGGAAGAAGAAGACACAGGGTCTCAGAGGTAAAGGAGGTCCAGCAGGGGAGTGTCTGGGGTCTTTCTCTGGCATCCAGGGTCTGGCCCAGGGCACAGTGAGGAGCTGAGAATTGGGTCTGGGATCAGGAGACTCGGAGAAGTGGCTGCAAGCAGGATGCGGGTGGGGAGCGCTGGGCTGTGGTGGGGACAGGGGTGGTGGCCATCACTTTTGCAGAGCACTTTCCAAAGATGGACTTTTCTCCTCACCCTGCCTCTGCTCCAAGCACCTTCCAGCTGCAGCCGACTGGGAGCCACTGATGCAGGGAGCGACTGAGGCAGGGAGGAACAGCTGAGGCTAAGCCCGGGCGGTCCCTCCTGCTTGCAGAGCTCACCAGTGACCAAGCCCTGCCCTGACGCTGCTGTTCCATCCTCCCCGGTAGGAGCCCAGAGCCCTGGGAAGAAGGCAGCCCGATTTCCACCCCCATTCTGCTGAGATTTCCCAGAAGACTGAGCCTTTCACAGGGTCAGAGGGTGAGCAGACAGGCAAGCTGGGACCCATCTCTGTCTGTGATTCCCAGTCTGTGGCTGGTTCTGTTCTCCTCACTTTCTTCCTACCCCTTATTCATGGGGGATACCTCCCAAGACCCCCAGTGGATGCCTGAAACCACAGATAGCACCGAACTCTATGTATCCTGTTTCTTCCTATACACACGTACCTATGATAAAGTTTAATTTATAAATCTGACACAGTGAGAGGTTAACAATAACCAATAATGACATACAACAACTATAACAACATACCATAATAAATTTATGTGAATTTGGTCTATCTCTCACAGTATCTTATTGTACTGGACTCCCTTTCTTTCCTGTGACAATGCAAGATGATAAAATGGCCACATGATGAGCCACAGTGAGGTAAGTGACCTAGGCATTGAGATGCAACATAAGGCTACTCTTGACCTTGTGATCATAGGTCACAAATGCTATCTTCTGCTCCAAACCATAGTTGCAGGTGATGGCAGGGCAGGAACTGAAATTTTGGGAAGCAAAATGTGAGTGAGGGAGGTTATTTTACCGAGAATGTTTTCCCCTGAATACGAAGTAATTTCTACCCATTGTATTAGAAAATCTGATAATATTGGGGCAATTTGGTGGCTCCAGTGGTCCAGTTTCCTACTCTTGATATTCGCTTAGGTCATGATCTCATGGTTGTGTCACTGAGCCTGCTTCTGGCTCTGAGGTCAGTAAGGAGTAGGCTTGAAATCCACCGGCCCCTCGGTTCCCCAACCCACTCCCACAACTGCTCTCTCTCTCTCTCTCAAAATAAATAAAAAGTTAAAAAAAAGAAAATTTGATAATATTGAAGAAGTACAAAGAGGAATCCCTTCCCCTACTGATTTTGCTGTATCTTCTTTTCAGTCACTCTTATCCAGATATATTATTTACCTAATTGAGATCAAACTAGTGTGTACAATTTTGTGTAATGATGCAGTTGTGTAAAAATTATAAATATAACTTTAATGTCTAATATTCCATTATATGAAGTGCACCATTAGGCATTTATTGGTAGACAGTTATTTTTTTCCTATATTGATTCATAACATGGCTGTGATGAATGTCTTTATTGAAAGACACTGGACCTCCACTCTCATTGTTCCTTTAGAATTTTTTCCCAGAGGTGGAATTGCTGAGTTATATGGGTTTTTTAAGTTGCCGTTCTTCTACGCAAACTGCTTTCCAGAGAGGCTGTCTGACAATGCATAGGGCTCTGGAATGCATAATGTTCCCTTCCTTTTCTTTTTTAATATTTTTTTATTGATTTGAGAGAGAGAGAGAGAGCATGAGGGGTGGGGAAGGCAGAGGGAGAGGGAGACAAGCAGTCTCCCCACTGAGCAGGGAGCCCGATGCGCGACTCGATCCCAGGACCCCGAGATCATAACCTGAGCTGCAGGTAGCCGCTAAACCAACTGAGCCATCCAGGAGCCCCTGTTCCCTTCCTTTTCTCAGATGCCTCATGGCTCCAGAGATAAGTACTGACCAGACCGAGGTGTCACACCTGTAGGATGCAGCCACAAAGGTGAGAACTTCCCTTCCTTTCCTGGCTCTCACAGGCTGACTCCTGTCCACCTGGGGCCGTAGGTGTCAGAGCTCTTTGTTTTCTTCTGTCCTGAGTCTCCTCCAAAGCCTGACACGGCACTATTTCCCACTGGCCATATCTCGATGGGACACCAAGCATTCAGGTCACCTCTTCACTCACACACACACATAAGACACACACACACACAAAGTAAAGGACTGTCACCTTCACCCAAGACTGCTCCCTGCCTCATGAGGAGAGCTCTGGGCACTCCATGACAGAGTTGGGGTGCCCTGGGAGGCAACTCTTCAGCCTTTTCATGATGCACATGGGGAAACTGAGGCCTGGGGACTTGCTCAAACTACATGGAATATCCATGTCCCGGGCAGGGGCTGGTCCCACAGGTCTGGGCTCAGTGTGCAAGATCCTCCTAGCCATTCCGTTCATTCCAATTGAACCAGCTTTCATCCAGCATCTTTGACATGGCGGGCACTAAGGACTTCCGGGGCTATAGCTCTCACGTGGGTCAAATCCTGCGCCACACTCATGCCCACAGCACACTGCTCATGGGAAGAAGCTTCTGTGTGCACAGCTCTGTCTCATGGGAGTGGGCAGGATGGCTTCTCTAACAGAAGCCACTCTCCTTGGCCTCTCCAGCCACAGGATATCTTGGTCACTATTGAATCCTGCCTGTGGCATGGACTGCAGGGTTTCCTTTGCCTTTTCTGGGAAAAGGAAGGGGCTGGGAGAGCCACTGGGAGGAATGGGAGATTAGTTGGGGCAGAGTTTCATGGTGGAGCACCCAGAGTGGGCCAGCACTGGGCAGACGGGAACACCCTCACGTGCTGACGGAGGGAGGGGGAAGGGTCCTAGGCTTGCACAGAAAATACCATGAAACCCATGCTTGCATAATGGGGGAGACCTCTCCTGGCTTAGAGCAATGCTTCCCTGCAGGGCATAACTTGTACCCCCTTCTCCTCCCAGAAACATCTGGCAGTATCTGGAGACACTTTTGGTGGTCACGACTCAAAGAGCGGGTGCTATTGGCAGCAGGGGGGCAGAGGTCAGGGATGGCCCTAAACATCCTACAATGCACAGAACAGTGCCACACAACAAAGAATTCTCCAGCCCCAAATGTCATTAGTGCCGAGGCTGACAAAGCCCGGGATCTACGCAGGGCGGGAGTTACTCTGCCTGACAGTGTATCTGACATAAACTCCTGCCATGACTGAAGCAAGAGCGCGCTGGACATGAGACAGAGCAGAGAGCACACAGAGTTGGTACTGGAGAGACAGACTCTCTTCAACATCTGTGCAAGAAAGTGCGGCAGCTATTTGGTAGAAAGAACCCAGATTTGGGGCCTGTGATCCAACCTCGGCTCTGGCGTTCAATCTTAAGAACCAAATCTTCGGCTCCTCTGAGCTTTAGTTACTTTTACCTAAGACACTTGAACGATAGTGTCTTCTCTGTGGGTTGTTTCAAAGTATATGGCACAGAATAGATGTTCATTAATATTAACCACTCGTCGTCTACCCTCCGCCCACTCCTACACATGTACACACACACGCTAGCATGTACACACCACTGCAATTAAGGAAGAGCTACAGAAATATTACAAATGAGAATTCTGAATACAGAGTCTGGCTATTGTAGCTGAGAGTTTGTAAATCCTCTACAAAGGCGGGCAAGTCTTCCCATAAGCCACTGCTTGTGTGGAACCAAGAATGGAGGCAGAGAGCCAGACTATTACACAAGAATAACGTGTAAACATAAAAGGACAAAGACAAAACATTCCTTAGTCATCCCTGGCTAAGAATGTCACCAATACTCTAATGAGCTGGGATTAGATGTTAATGCCGTATATCCTGCTATCTGATAACTATAGTCAGCCTGGTTATTAAGAATTAAGTTAACTGGTTGGTAAGCTGCATGGCTGTCATCCCATAGTGTGGGTTCACTCACTCCTATTACTCCTCCTGTGGACTTCATGAAGTTCTTCCCTGTGAGGGGATCTTCCCCCACACACTGCCTTTAACATGTATTAGAATAGGCAGATCTCAATTCTGACAACAGTCTAGTCATTGCTGAGGCTGGGCAGACTAAGGAAGTATCCCATATATAGTTGAACTTTTACCTAGGCTTTATTTTGCCTGGATGGGAATTAACACTTTTAAACAAGTTCCTTCCAAATGTAATCAGATTTAACCAGGTTTGAAACCTTGGTAGTTATAAGAATTGGGTCAGCATGGGGGTTCTCCTCTCTAAGAATCTAAGAAAGCCCAGATTAAGTGAAATCTCTATGCATTTACATAAAAAAGAAGTAATTTACAGCATTTTCCCATGCTCATCATAAAGCAGAGGAAAAGGCCTCCTTGACTGGGGATTAGCTCTGCTGGGCTCAGGTCCCGTCTCTATCACCACCTTGCTCAGAAGACTTGGACAGGTCACTTTCCCTCTCTGGGCCTCTCTGGGCCTCTCTGGGCCTCTCTGGGCCTCCAGCCCTGACCTTCCCTCATCTAAGAGCTAAGCACGCTCCTACCTACCGTCTCTTTCAGTCATTTATCTCTTATACACATATGTTCTCCTATTCTGTAGCACAGAGTGATGGTGTACCAGATGCCTGAGACTCTTCTCAAGAAAGCCTCCTGTGCTGCTTTTGTACTTTGCTGATGACAGAAGGGATAGCACATGGAAAAAGCCAATTGGTCTTCCCCTGTGGTGGGGTTCATTCTCCTGGGGCTCTCAGCCCACCCAAAGCTGGAGAAAATGTTCTTTGTGCTCATCCTCCTGATGTACCTGGTGATCCTGCTGGGCAACGGGGTCCTCATCCTGGTGACCGTCCTTGAGTCCCGCCTGCACACACCCATGTACTTCTTCCTAGGGAACCTCTCCTTCCTGGACATCTGCTACACAACCTCCTCAGTCCCTCTAGTCCTAGACGGCTTCCTGACCCCCAGGAAAACCATCTCCTTCTCAGCCTGTGCCATGCAGATGTCTCTCTCCTTTGCTATGGCAGGGACAGAGTGTGTGCTTCTGGGCATGATGGCATTTGATCGCTATGTGGCCATCTGTAACCCCCTGAGGTACCCCGTGGTCATGAGCAAGGCTGCCTATGTGCCCATGGCTGTCAGCTCCTGGGCTATTGGTGGTACTGCTTCTGTGGTACACACATCCTTGACAATTCAGCTGCCTTTCTGTGGGGACAACGTCATCAACCACTTCACCTGTGAGATCCTGGCTGTCCTGAAGTTGGCCTGTACTGACATCTCCATTAATGTCATCAGCATGGGGGTGACCAATGTGATCTTCCTGGGAGTCCCAGTGCTGTTCATCTCCATCTCTTATGTGTTCATCATGGCCACCATCCTGAGGATCCCCTCAGCTGAGGGGAGGAAGAAGGCCTTCTCCACCTGCTCTGCCCACCTCACCGTGGTGGTCATCTTCTATGGGACCTTATTTTTCATGTACGGGAAGCCCAAGTCTAAAGATCCCCTGGGGAATGACAAAGAAGACCTTTCAGACAAGCTCATCCCCCTCTTCTATGGGGTGGTGACCCCCATGCTCAACCCCATCATCTACAGCCTCAGGAACAAGGACGTGAAGGCTGCTGTGACGAACCTGGTGGCTCAGAAATGCTTCACCCCGTGAGGTAGGATGGCTCCTCTGTGTTCTCACCTTATGCGAGAAAGGACTTTTGATCATTATAGCTGCCCTCTTGACCTTCAATCCATTTTCAGAGAATGTTTAACTTTTCAGAGTAAATCTTCCGAGTTTTAGCCATACAGCTGAGAGCTGACAGATGCCAGACAGTAGATCTCTACTTGAATACACAAAGACATTCTGAACACATGCTAAAACCAAGGAGCTGGGAACCATCGGAGCGAGGTGAATGGCCTGCACTGTGTCTCAGCGACACAGTCAGTACACAGAGGGGAGAGGGCGCTCCCAGCACTGTGGCCGCCCCTCCTGGATTCCCCAGGAGAGTCACAGGAACAAGGAGGAAGTGGGAATTTTCATTTTGGACTTTTTTTGATGAGACTCAGTTTGCCTGAAGTACTAAGAAGAGACAAAGACAAGTTCTCCACAGAGAGAGCTTTTGGGTGGGAACAATCTATTCTGATAAACTGCATTTCTTTTTTGCTATGAGAAATTTGAGGCTATTTTTCCTCCGTGCACTTCACATTATGAAACACTGCTAGTAAGTTAATGGCAAGAAGGTGTACAGAGTTTGAATTTGATTTTCATCAGTTATAGCAATTCCCACTAGAAAAGCCAGTAATCGGTTAGATAATAACTCACATTCTGGAAAACAGAAAGATGATAGAGATACAGATACACGGACAGATAGTCAGACAGAGGCTAAATATATTTGAAGACTTTGGGGGGCTAACATTTGACACATTTCTCTGTTCCAGGGCTTCTCCAAGTCTTTAATATGCTACAGTACACTGTGAATCTCCAAGAGATGTACACTCGGTAGCATTTCCTGAGCCTCCATAGCTCAGCAGGATAAAAACTGGGAAGCATTTTCTTACCTATGACCGTTGGTGGGTTGTCTAACCTTTCTCAGTCAATTTCTTCATATTTTAACACTTAACCACTTGATTTTACACGAATTACTTATTATAGATACGTGCTTTGTAAACGGTAAGCACAATGGAACTATTAGATACCAGTAGTGGTCGTATCATGAAGGCTGCCCAGTGCTGCATGCCATGTGGAACAGAGTAAGACACGGTCCCTACATAGAGCAATAGACACACAAGGTAAATGAGAGATTCAGAGATGTTAACAGATGAACAAAAGCATTTTTATGGCAAGTTCCATGAAATTCTTTAAATATGGCACACATATTTAAAAAGAGAATTTAGAAAGTGAGTCCAATTTTGAGACTAGATCTTGGAAGTTGGAAGGTTTTGCTTCAAATGATATTTACGTTTCCTTATATTTATTAAAAATGAGTTGTGAGGCGCCTGGATGTCTCAGTCAGTTAAGCGTCTGCCTTCAGCTCCGGTCATGATCCTAGCGTCCTGGAATCGAGCCTGTGTTGGGTTCCCTGCTCAGTAGAAAGCCTGCTTCTCCCTTTCCCTCTGCCCCACCGCCACTCATGTGCTCTCACTCTATCTCAAATAAATAATAAAATCTTTAAATAAAATGAGTTGCATAAGGATACATATTTTGTTAATAAATTTCACATCCTTATGTTAGTCCTGTTCCTAATTTCTACTTTACCAGTAGGGAATAATCTTGCTCTTGCAAATACACAAATGACATCTAGTGGCCATTTAAGCAAACTTCAGACACTTAGTGGAGCCTTGCAATGTCATTGTTAGAAGAGACTTTGGGGGGGTTTTCTTATTCAACCCTACGTACAGGATGCATGCTGTTCCTCTCCAATGTCCCTGATCCCAGTCAACCAGCATTTGCTTGGACATCTCCAATGACAAAGAATTCAATACTTCCAGAGTCTAGCTTTTTTGTTCAGCCCTTGTAAATTCTTCTTCGAATTATGCTTAACTATACCCTCCAGTAGCTTCTACCTTCACTCCTAATTAGGTTTAGTGCCTCTATATGAAATGCACCCAATCTCTTTCCTTCTGGTATATGAAGATAGTTCCTCTCCAGCTCAAACAGTCCCAGTCCTTCCTCTGATGCCAAAATCACCCAGTTTTACCCAACTGTGTCTAGAACATCATCAACAATGGAAAGAGTATGATAGTTATGAAAATACCTTGGGAATAATAATGATGCTGCCACGCTAACTCTATTTCCCCAGGATAACTGAGATCAGACTGGTATAGAGAATCACTTTTGAAGAAGACCACCTTCTTGTTAGGCCATCCTCTACTCCCTTGCTTTTCCTCTGAGTAATGGCAACCATATCATTTTATATCATGGATGACATAATCCTAATGTAATTGTTAAGTTAAAAATCACATAAATTGTTTTCTCGAGGAACAATGGCTACTTCTACTCCCGCCCTCCCATCTCACATTCCTTGTATTTCAAAGTCAATCACCGGTCTCCTGGCCCATGCTTTCAAAAAGAACAAGTTGTATCAACAGGAACAAGACGACAGAAGACGGAGGAAAACTGTTCTTTGACCCAGGTCATTGATCTTTCTCAAAAATTACTGCTGTGGTACCATACAATATAGGAATCCATCTCCCAAATGAAAATAATCAGAATGTATAAACTTTGAAGTAGTATTGGTCTCTACCAGAATGATATTTGTTTCATGGGTGATTGCTGGACCCTAGGGGTTGACTGGATGACAAGGAATGCTTGGGAGAAGGTGTTCGATCACTTTGGGGGGACTGATTACTTTGGGGGATGTATGAGTTTCTAGAGGCTTAATTAGGTTAAGGACTGATGAGGCTCGAGGAAAGGAAGACCACTGAGTATGTCTGGATCTACGGTGATTATATTTTTGAGGTTGATTGAATTGATTGATTAGAAAGAATTTTGATAAGATGTATAACTCCTGCTTTAATATCAAAAGAAAGGGAGAGGTTTGAGCTATAAGTTTGGCCATTTTGAGAAATAACCTTCATGGTTTGCCAAGTATTAAAACTTTCAAGTCAAAATGGACTGCGCTTAGTTATTTAAAAAAATTATTCAATTCTTTCTCCAGCCTTTCCTTGTGCATTGTACATCAGTGTCAGTATTCATTCCATTTGAGGCCCATCTGGTCTCTTAAAAAGCTAGCCACAAATAGCTCCCAAAAACACCTCTGGGCAGACACCAAAGAAGTAAATCCAATCCTAAGTAAAATGTAGTGGCTTGCCAATGTTTTTACCAGTGAGGAATTACAGGAATTTAGCCATAGAATTTGAAAATAAATTGAAGTCTCTTTTTAGCCATTTTTTGTTTTTAGTACAGACCAAGATCCCATTCACTGCAACATGTTTTCATAGGCATGAATGCTTGTGTTTGATCCAGAAATAATAAATGATTGACCGTTACCCGGCAGCAGGGTGGGGGGGATGCCTGGCACTTTTATTTTTTTAAGCAAAGGGAAAAACTGAGAAGAAATGTGTTCTTTCAACAGCTTTTTGTGGAAATGTAGATTAAAGAGACTAGTTTTTTTTTTAATCCCTTATTGCAATCATTACAAATACAGTTACACGAAGCTAATGGAAATACCGTTTAAATCAATATATGTTATCTGACCTAGATGTTGCCTCTAGGGGCACTGACGAACGAGACATCTTCAGTTTATTAAATTTTTTATCTTAATGAGTTCTGGGCTCGAATATTTTCTTTTTAAATATAAATATTTGCTTTTGCTAAAGCTAATTTGAAATTCTTGAGCATTGACTTGGGTATGCACAGAAAAGCTCAGTTTTGTTGGAAGAAGCTAGGAAATCCACTGCTGGAATTTAAAAAACAGCTAATGTGTTATAAGTCATTACACTTCATGGTGCAAATTTTTACAACGTAGAGTAATATTTAAAATTATTTTAAACAAAACCTTGATGCTAAGCATCACCAAAGAAAAGTTTGTCTCATTTAAAAAATGTTCTGAACTGGTAATTCTCAAACTTTTGTCCCGAAGATTAGCAAAATTTAAAAGACAGATGATATCTGATGCTGATGAGAACAGAGGGAAATAAATACTTTCATATTCCATTGGTGCTAATATAAAATAGGTCAGTTTTTAAAATACAATGCTCTAAGGGGACATCTGGCTTGCTCAGTTGGTAGAGCATGCAACTCTTGATCTCTGAGTCGTGAGTTCGAACCCCACACTGGGTGTAGAGATTACTTAAAATATAATGCTATAATATTAGGTAGACATACAGATCAAGGAGATTGAATAAATAAGAGAAAATTCAACCATCTTCCAAGAAAGAAAACTAAGGGGCCTCGAAGTCCAAAGTCCTGTTTCACAAGTGGTGTCCATGTACTTACTGGGGGGGGGGGGGGTGCCAGATTTAGCAAATCAATGTATGGATGCCCAGTTCAATTCAAATTTCAGATAAATCATTAATACTTTCATAACTATATATATATATATATACATAAAATATACACATTTAAAAGGTATATTTTTTAGTATAAGTATATATATTTTTACTTAAAAGGGTTTCCATTGATTATCTGAAATTGAAATTTTACTGGGCAACCTATGTTTTATCTGGCAGCCCTAATTTAATATAAAACAATAAGAACAACAAGAGAGGAAAGTTTTACCTGGGATTGCTGCTAAAAATCCTGCCCTGCGTCTCCTCTTTTATGATGTCCCCTCCCCCGGGGAATGATTATTGCCAATATTTTGTCACAGGAACTGCTCAGCCAGTCTCTTTATTTTCCAGACACTGTTATCATTACACCTATAAAAAAAAAAATACAGTGTATCTTTCAAAGGTAATGACATTTTTAACATAATGTGCAATACCATTATCACGTGTAAAATTTTATCAGTAATTTCTTAATATACTCAAATATCTACTCATTTCCAAATTTGGAATTTCCAATTGTCTCCTAATATCCTCATCTTTTCTTTCTTTTCTTTTTTTCCTTACAGTTTCTTTGAACAAGAATCTAAACAATCCTCACATTGTGCTTTGTCTCAAGTCTCAGTTTCTTCCTCTAACTGTGACCCTCTTATTACAGCCTAAATTTCAAAAGGCAAGGCAGCAAAGATCATAAATGAACAAAAGCAGCAGTCAGAGGATTAGTCAAGTAGTTATTGCTCAGGATTTACACAGTTCCTTTCCTTGGGTTGCCATGTCCACAGCATCCACTGTAGAGGAGGGATCAGGAATGGCTCCTCTGCTCTGTTCAGGTTGCCTCTCCTCAGTGCCAAAAAAAGTCATGGTGACATTTATTCTCAACCCCTGTTGCTGCCCAGGGAGGTGCCCCTCTCTCAGTCTGCCTGGGAGCCTCTTCCCTGGAGACTTCCTCCCCCTTTACCAACCCTCAAGCTCTGTGGTCCTTTAACCTCCCTGCTCCCTCCCCTTGGAGCCTTCCCTTGTCCCCTGATCACTGCGTACCATCTTGTTTTCTCTTGGATGGAGCCAGAGACAATTTGAAATGCATGAACATGAAGGGAAAAGACCTGATATACAGCCTCAAGGTCAAGTACCCATGAGACATTCAAGTTTTTACCACAGCCCAGGTTGTCTCTTAGTATATCATGTATACATTATTATGCCACAAAAGTCACGGTCTCTTTCTTTGCTTCAACTTGTGCACAAAAGGTAAACTCATGTCACCCAGGGTGGTGTCTCACTCATGCCAAAAGGGGAGTGTGGGTATGTGATGGGCCAAAAGGGGTAAGGAGTGGGGAAATCCTGCCACATAAAAATGGAGTTAGGTAGGACACATAGAATGTGCCCAATAAATATTTGTTGGGCGGAACAGATGAACAAAATTAGTAAAAGGCACCAATCACAGTGCCTGACACATTGTGAATTTTCAGTAAATACAACCATAAAATAAGTATTATTATCGGATGATCACTGAGGTCTCTCCCTTCTTACCACCAAAGTTCTAAGACATGAATGAGTCAGGATTGGGCCCACATCCTGTGGACACTGGAAGACCCACTTCCCTGGGGCCAGGACAGGGGGCTCAGAGGAGTTACTGTGCCTGTGGACTTTCCTTCCTCTTCAGTTATCTTCTCCCACTCGCTCTGCACTGGGAGGGAAGACAGGACATTGTCCCTAGAGCCTTGGGGTAGCCCCTTCACATTTCAAACTTTGAATTGCTACTGGGATCAGCCCCTGTGCTGACATAAATCCTAAATCTTCACGTCAACTCCAAAAGGGAGACAGGCAGGGTTCCTAGCCCCATTTTACAGGTAAGAAACCTAAGGTCAAAGGAAAAATAAATTTTTCCCTGCTCAAAGGCTAAGCCAGGACTCTGGACCTAAATCCTTATCTTCTGATTCCCAGGCCAATGCTAGTTCTTTCCATTATCCCATTTCTTTTTCATTGTTTTCAATCCAAATGATGATTTTTTTTTCAGAGTGCAAATTAACACACACCCATTGTAGGAAGTTCAGACAAAATCAAAGCATAAGAAGGAATTTCATCCCCTATAGTTAACCGCTCTAAAAAGCTGAAAGTAATTTCCTTCTGTTCTGTCATTTTTATAAAAATAATTTTATGTGCTTGAGATTATATTGTATGTGCACAGTTAAATCTTAGGATTCACTTAATTTTATAACATAACCATCCCTACCATCCCTATCATGTTACTAAAAACCCTTTGCTGACATCCTTTGAGTGTGAACAGTCTTCCATTTTATGAATATACCACAGTTCTTGACTCTGCCATTTATTGATGGACAATTATTTTTCCTAATTTTTCTTGTCAATAATGATGAGATAAACATCTTTGTTAAGAAAACTTGATCCACTTCCTTGATTATTTCCTCAGGACTAAGTCCCTGAAGAGGATTGCTGTGTCTGGACATGATGCTCTCACCAGCAGCTCAAGGAAGTCTCTCTCAAGTTGATACAACTGTCTTTCAGAAGCAAAGTAACTTCTAACTTCATTAAGTAAATTTTTTTTTCATTAAGTAAATTTAATAGAAAATTGTAATCTTTAACTTTTCCAAATATGCTTTGTACTTTTTGAAACATATTGGTCTCATGTCTGACAGCTTCGGTAGATGTAGAATTTACTAAATATTCCATTTGCAATGCAGTAAAAATATTATGAGATCATGCCAAATTTCTTTTTTTTTTTTAAGATTTTATTTATTTATTTGACAGAGAGATCACAAGCAGGCAGAGAGGCAGGCAGAGAGAGAGAGGGGGAAGCAGGCTCCCTGCTGAGCAGAGAGCCCGATGCGGGGCTCGAACCCAGGACCTTGAGATCATGACCCGAGCCGAAGGCAGAGGCTTTAAACCACTGAGCCACCCAGGCGCCCCACATGCCAAATTTCTAAGTGCCATTAGAGGAAGTTAAACAGACCCTGTTGTTACCTAAGCTGCCAGATAGCAGAGGTCCACAAGAATGGATCTCATAGCAACTTTGCCAGCCCCAAGCCATCCTCCAAAGTCCAAAGTAGTTATGTGTGGAAAAAGTGAATACTTTATCAATGGAGGTTAATCTACCTCAAAGCAAGTGGATCCCATTTCTGATTTCTGTATTTGCGCCATGAAATTATCCAGCTGTTGGAAATAGACAAGAGTGTCATCTAGTGGCCACTTGCATGAACTACAGCTCCTTGAAAGGTCAAATCAGAGACAGCCATATCCTATGGTCCATCTTGCCCGTGGTTACCAGATTTCCAGATTTCACAGACATATAAGGATTTTTGTGTTGTTGTTGTTGCTGCTGTTTTTATGGAGACTTATAAGGAGTTGTCAAGATTTGATTTTGTTGACTTAGGATGTTAAACAACAATAACAAATACCCCTGGCTATCTATAAACAACAAAAAAACGTTTTAACACCTCCCAAAATAGAAAGAACATAATCTCAGAATAAAGGAAATGTACATCAAATTGCAAATATTTAGCTTTATAAAAAATGTACCATGCAATCTTTTCTTTCCTCAATAGGAAAATGAGGCGTGGAAAGCTTTAAGGACAGGTACCAACGTGGAAACTTATATTTGGGAACTCTGCTCAGCCAATGAATCTTTTTTGCAACAGCCTCTGCTTAAATCCCCTCAGCCAGGAGAGGCACTCCCCTCGACCACCTCCTTCCAGCCCCGAGACGGGTTTCCCTGTAACTTGGGGCAGAATTGGCAGCTTCTACCCAAGCGTCCTGGTTTGGGCCTGGGAGTCTCCTAAACCCTTCTTTATTCTGATGTGTGAAAGTGGCTCTCAGATCCCCACCTCCCCTAATCTCTTCCCTGGTCTAAACCCCCTAGTTCTTCAGCTCGTATTTACACCAGCCCCCAGGGCAATAAAGTACATTCTATGCCTTGCAGGGCGCCGGTTGCTACAAAGTTAAGATTATAGACATTTGTGAACAGATCCTGTGAAGAATCAGAAGTCTGAAAACTTCTTTTCCCAGGCTAACCAGCTCAGAGCTGTACAGAAGTTTTCTTAGGTATCAGCTTTCTTGACAAACCTACAGCAAGCACCCCGGGGGACCCACGATCTCTTATATTACAAATTCTGTCCTCCATACCTTCAGGTAAAATCTCCTCGAAGACACCCACTGAGTCACTGAATAAGGCTGAGGTCTTTCACCAACTGCCTTCCATGACTGACCTTTCATAGTCTCTTGCTAGTGGGCTGTGCTTTCCATAAGAAACAAATGGGTGAGTATGAGATTTCATTGGTTTCAGCTGCGAGTGATAGAAAGCCCATCCTCACCATCGGTTTACATCGGCTGATTTATTTCCTTTTGGTGTACAAGCCTAGAAGTGGGTGAGGTATGGTGCCCCAATATCAGAAACCTAGACTCCTTCTACCTTGTTGTTCCATTCCAACATCGGTTTATGGTCCAGTGTGACTTGGGTCACTCCAGCCATTACAGTTACGTTCTGGCCAGATGGCAAGTGGAAAGGCAAAGTACAGTACACTCTCTCTCCACCTCAGGACATTCCCTAGAAGTTGCACACCACTTCTGTTGGTCACTCCTAGATCCAACGGAGTCTGTGTTGTTGTTTCTAATAATGAGAAAGAAGGGGGACACCGAGATCGGGGGACAACTAGCTATGCGGACAACAACTAGTATGACATGTGCTCAGGATCAGACACAAGGTCAAACGATTACTGATCCAGCCCTGGTGGCCAGCCTCTCTGGAAAATCACTAAACTTGACACCAAATTGTATAGGACTCCACAATTAAAATCCCCTAGAATAAGATCAATGACCAGTGGACAAAACTGGGGCACGCAAAAATGTATCCAGTGAAATCATGACCGTTCAAGCAAATGGGTTTTTTAACTCAGATTTTCACGATTAGTGTTTCCATGCAAGAATTCCTTCTTGGCATTTCTCAGAAATGTTAAGTTTTTCCAAAGCCCAAATCCTAACTAAAGTACGTTGGGAAATCTAGAAACCTGGGGAAAGTTTTCCCCCATGAACATTAAAACTTAATGATCGAGCTTTGCGCAGTGGCAGTATCGTAGCCAATGAGGTTTATCCGAGGCGCGATTATTGCTAATTGAAAACTTAATGATCGAGTGGGGGGATGGGCGAATAGATGAAGGGAATTAAAGAGTACAAACTTCCAGTTATAAAACGAATAAGCCATGGGGATGAAAAATACAGCACAGGCAATATAGTCAATAATGTCGCGATAACTGTGTGGTGACCAATGGTGACGACACTTATTATGGTGAGCATTTTGTAATGTAGATAATTGTGGAATCACTATGTTGTACACCTGAAACTAATATGAAAATGTCAGCTCTGCTCCAATTTTTAAAAAAGATTTACTTGAGCAATTTGGGGATTGATTGTTGTATTATTTTATATTTTACTCTGAAAAAAACAAAAATAAAAAATTTTTAGGATAGAAAAACAGAAAAAAAACCAAACCAACCAAACAAAAGAACCTTAACGATCAACATACAGACGTCGCTAGTTCAAAGGAATCCACTGATGTCAAGTCCGAACCACGCCTAGAGGACGCTGAAGCACGCACGGAAAATAAAGGTGGACAGTTCCTGGATGGGATCCCATCAGGCTTGCCCGCAGAAGTGGGCAAGTGTTGCCATGTTAGGAGCAGTGGTGGGCTGGTGTGGGCTCGCCACGGGCTCCAGAGAGCAGTTGTGTGCATCTTTTCCCAGCGCTCAGGGACATCACATTGGGAGCTCGAAATTGACCGTAGTGGGAATACTTACACCTCCCCTGGGTACCAGGCAAATGCTACATATCAGGGTTTTTATTTTTCCCCAGAAAGCTGGTTTACCAGCACACACTGGTTTCAAGTGTGCGTTTGTGGACTGGTCTGCTCCTAACAGTAAGTCATTTTTATAAATAAATATTAGTAATTTTATGCACATAGGATACTTATACAAGTCCTATGAGTGGTGTTAGAAAAAATAACAAATTTTGAGGCAAAATAAGTCCTTCTTTGGCAATTTCAACAAGTGATTCTGTGTAGTATTAGTAACCTTTCCCGGTGGGTCTAAATGTTAATATTATTTGAAAACTTTCCAATAATGATTGCTGCCATTTCCAGGTGTTCAAGAATTCACTACAGGCTACAGTTCTTTGTTAATATTCAATAAACAAGATGCAAAAAGAGTACGATGTGATTGCTTTTGTAGAATACTCCAACATGAAATCAGAAACCACATGAAAATGTGAATTGGCAAGAGCAATATTGAATTCAACAGCAAAATCAAGACTAAGGCCAGCAGATAAAATTGTCATCAAAAAAGGAAATGAGGGGTGCCTGGGTGGCGCAGTCGGTTAAGCGTCCTACTCTTGATTTCGACTCAGGTCATGATCTCAGGGTCATGGGATCGAGCCCATATCGGGCTCCATGCTCAGAGAAGAATTTGCTGGGGTTTCTCCCTCCTTCTGCCCCTCCCCCCTGCACTCTCTCTCTCTCGCAAATAAATAAGTAAATCTTTTTAAAAAAGAAAAGGAAATGAACTTCTCTGAAACAACGTGTACCCTAATGCCCAACTTGAAGATGTTTGGGACATGCTCTCAAGTCAATCAACATTAGTACAAAATGAAAGAAAGTTTTTTACATCTGGAATGCTTGTTGCAAAGAAATTATCAAAACTATCAGATGGACTATTTCATGCTTTGTGTTTTTAAAGTTCATTTTGTAAATCATAACTTGTAAATATCAAATTTTTGTGGTGTTCTCTTTCCATTTTTTAAGTGATTTTTGTTTGGCATTTATTTTGTGTTACCATTCCCTTCCTTTTATCATTTTCTATATCCAGAGTCTGCATCAGGCAGAGATCAGTTTTACATGTTACTGAAACAATATTGTCATAGTATATTGGTTCATGAGGATAACATAAAACTATATTATTTGCTGAAAACTTCTGAAACTTTTAGTATTATATGATCAGAAAATTATTCACTGTTTATTATTATGGTCTCTCATTTAAAAGTATGTAAATAACTATTATGAAAGATGTGGAATGATTTACAATGTCAGGAAGCTTGAGAATTCCCAGAAATTCCAATTTGTTGTTCCCAGCTGTTGATGTTAGTATCAGCTGGGAATTTGGAAACATTACTCTGGATAACCGATTTTCAAACTTTTTAAAGCAGCCAATCTTTACTATCAAACAAAGTCCACCTTGGAAACAGGAGATACAAAAGATATAAAAGGAAACTCTGGCTGAAGGAGACAGAATTAGAAGATGAGATTCTGTCCCCAAAGTTGCAACCAAATTGCTGAATGACTTGGGGCCCGTCACTTAAGTGTCTCTGCCTTGGTTTCCTCACTTGGTAATCGCAACTGATGCTGCTCTACCTGGCCCCTGGCTTGTTGCGGGAGGCAGCTGAGACGATGCTCAGAAGAGCTTTGCAAACTTGGGACACCTTGTAGAGCGTTAGGTGCCAGACAGATAAAGGATGTCCACACACCTGATACAGCCTTTGTAATGTGAGCCCGACGGGGAGATCAAAGACTGGAACTCCAGAGGCTACCGATCCTGGCCACTTTTCTAGACTCTCTGCCAGTGCCTGACCTCTTTAAGAGCTGGAGCTTCTAGATATAAACAAGACCTTGGGTTTAAAGTGGAATCATTCTACACCTAGTTGGGATCAGGCAGTAGAACACAGAAAATTGTACTCCTCACATAAAAGTGATGGATTATAAAAAGGAGGGTATGAATTGTGTACAAGTTGCAAGTTCAGGAAGTTGCATTTCAGTCTGGAACTACCATAAGATGGAGAGGAAGATGTCAGTTCCCCTCCCTGAACTTCAGATCTTCAGAACTATTACATCTGTAAGAGGCCAGGAGGGCCTGGATGACTCCACATTTCCACGAGGATTCATGCTGCCCCATTCCCCAGCTGAGCTCACACAGCAACAGGAATCAGTTTTGTTCATCTGCGTCCGGAATATTCTTGCCAAGGACAGCTCTGGCATTCCTCAGCCCGGAGAGCTCTTTTTGCAAATAACAGCTATTTTCTGAACAGTAGCAGTAAAGTTTGCTTTTCTTAACCTTTGCACCACTTTTTAAAAAAAATATTATTACATGTACTAAAAAGCAACACATCCTTGTTAAAATAAATTCAAACAATGCAGAAGTAACCAAAGTCAAAAGTAAGTTTCCTCCTCCCTACAAGCCTTTGCCCCAGTTGTAATCATATCCTTCCAGACTTTCCATGTGTATATGTATACATATACGCATAAGAGTAATTTAGGAGTTTTTTATTTTTGCTTTTGTTTTCTTAGGGAGAAGGGGTGTTTACTTGCTCCCCCCACCCCATTTCAAGGGAGCATTCTGTAACTTGCTGTTTTTTCTCTTTTTATAGTGGGCAGTTTCCAAGTCAGTACATTTTTGTAGTGGTTATTATTCCGCTTTGTAGATGTACCATAATAATTCCAACAGGGACACATATGTTTCCCTATTGATAGATACTTTGGTCTTTATAATGTTCTCGCTATTCAAAATAATCCTCTAAAAAAAATAGTAATACTGTAAGAACATCCCCAGACATACAGGTTCGCACACATGTGTGGGTATTTCCGTGTATTGGGGTGGCCGGAGATGCACATTGCCCGACACCTACACAGAGCCTGACGACCCACGTTGTTACTCTTAGCCTATTCCCAGCAGCATCTGTAAAGCGTGATTTCTATCTCCACGTCCCTATCTGTACGGTACTCCTATTCCCTGAGCCCAACAGCCTTCTTCAGCTCTTCAGATGCCACCTGACTCAGCCAGGACTGGGATTACCTAGAGGAGCAAATTCTAGCCTGAGTCTTGATGAGCAATGATGGTTAAGCCAAGGATGCTTTGCAGTTGTCACCGCAAACTCGGTGGCTTAAAACAACACATGTATTATAACAAATTTGTTATGTAGATAACAAATGTACTGTCTTACTGTTCTGGAGGTCAGAGTCCAAACTGGGACACAGGGGGCTCGAGTCAAGGTGTCGGCAGGGCTGGGTTTCTACCTGCAGGCTCTCAGGGAGAATCCGGTTCCTTGCTTTCTCCTTTCCAGCTTCTGGAGGCTGCCGATATTCCTTGGCTGGTGGTCCCTTCTCTCTCCAAGTCTTTCTCTGACGTCTCTTGCTTCCCTCTTCCGCATTCAAGGACCCTTTTGATTGTATTGGGCCCACGTGGATGATGCAGGCTAACCTTATTGTGGGGTCATTTGGTTTTTGACTGTGATTCCATCTGCAAGAGTAATTCCCCTTTGAGTGTAATACGACATATTCCCAGGTCCTGGGGATTAGGATACGGACATCTTTGGGAGATCATTTTCATGCCTAGCACAGACACCAAGAGCCTGAAATTGAGAACAGAGCCCACATAGGAGACTTCTAAGGAGTTCAGATGTATGTCTGAGAAAGATCCCTCTGGGGGCCAGGCGGGCAGTGGTGGGGTAAGGGCAGGGAGGTCAGTGGGAGGATATCACAGTGGTAAAGCCCGTGAAGGACAGCAACGGTGAAGCCCTGTTCACGTGTGGATTCCCCTGGATCTCTGACTCTGAAGAAGAAAGAGGTCTTTGCCATACCCCGTCCTGATGAGCAGCCCAGGAAGCCTCACCCCGATAAACAAGAGCAGAACCTCAGCCCTGACCCAGCCTACCACAGCCTCCCTGACGCTTTGCACCTGCAGGGGTACAGGATTCTGTCCTGTTTTGTCGAGAGGAAGTCACAGAGCTGGAAGAGCCTCTAAACCCAGCTATCAGGAGGGGCGCACCCCTGCCCGGCTTTCCTCCACATTCTTGGCCCTGCAACCAGGGAGGTGTTTCTCTCTGGGACAGGCTGGATTCTGGAGTCAGTAGGCCATGAAATAACATGTTTTCCGGAAAACTACCTTCCTTAAAGGAAACCACTTGTTCCAAGGAGTAGAAAAGGGTCATTGCGCCTTGCCACGTCCCCACTCTCCTTAGGACACAGCACAAAGCTTCTCTCCGGGGAAACCCAGGGCGAATCAGACCCCCAGGTGCTCTGGCCTTCCCTTCATTCTGAAGAGAGCAAATGGGTCTGCTGACAGGTGGCTGGAGGCGGACCCCATTTATGGACGAAAAGGACAGTTGAGCTTTGCGCCTGTGGGTCCCTGCCCAGCAGTGCTGTAAGGCATCCAAAGTGCCTCACAGTGGGCAGCTAGGTTCCTCAGCGACAAAACAGAGGGGACGGGGTGGCTGTGAGCACTGAGAAGATCTGTAGAAAGTTGGAGCCCCGCGCATAGGAGACATCGAGTAAATAGGAACTGGTAACGGCAGCAGAAGGAACGGAGAGAACACTGGATTTGGAAACTGGGTTCATGTGAGGCTCTGTCCCAGGTTTCTCGGGTGACCTTGAGCAGCCCCTTCCTTTGCTGCCACCAGATAAACACTCCTGGCTTTGCTGGCATTCTGGTGTCTCTGTCCTGGCGCTGCCACCTCCTCCCCCGGAACACAGAGGCACTCACTGCCGGCCTGTTCCAGAGCCCCCCACCTCCTACACAGTGGGCTGCGCTGGGCGGAAGGGCAGGAGCACCTGGGCCACCACACATCACACCACACACACAACACGCACCTCACGCACATACACACCCATGCCACACACACCACACACCACACCACACACACAACACGCACCTCACGCACATACACACCCATGCCACACACCACACACACAATACGCACCTCACGCACATACACACCCATGCCACACACACAACACGCACCTCACGCACATACACACCCATGCCACACACACCACACACACCACACGCACCTCACGCACATACACACCCATGCCACACACACCACACACCACACCACACACACAACATGCACCTCACGCACATACACACCCATGCCACACACACCACACACCACACCACACACACAA
>CM052892.1:31142974-31186379 GCA_028534135.1 Potos flavus
ACACAACACGCACCTCACGCACATACACACCCATGCCACACACACCACACACACCACACACACAACACGCACCTCACGCACATACACACCCATGCCACACACACCACACACACCACACACACAACACGCACCTCACGCACATACACACCCATGCCACACACCACACACACAACACGCACCTCACACACATACACACCCATGCCACACACACCACACACAACACGCACCTCACACACATACACACCCATGCCACACACACCACACACACACACTACACACATAAAAGTAGGATTGTAGATGCTGCTCGTCCCTTCTCTGGGTCATCCTTCCCAACTCTCCTGAATCTCAGCTACCCCATACCCATCTCTTAGCAGAGGCTCCCACTTCTCTGAGACAATGGACCATCTGGCGTGACCCGCTCATCTCCCTTCTTCCCCAGACAGGCAGGCACACAGCATTTATCTGCATCCCTGAACATCCTTCCCAGCAGCATTGCTGCACCCACATGCCACCATCCGGGCCTGACCCCCCCGGCCCCCTTCCTGAGCTCTGCCTCCCAGGCCCATCCTGGGGACCCCTCTGTGGGTCTTTTCCTTGCTGGTGTACTGTTAGTGTCACCCTCTCCAATCCTCCTTGCTCAACACACGCTCAACCTCCCTCCTATTCCTAAAAATAATAATCACCTTTGCCTCAGTGTGGTGCCATTCTGCCCAAAATACATGGCTCTTCTTCCCTTCAAATTATCTTCAACAGCAACCTCTCCTTCCTCAGCTCCCACTGATCCAACTGCCCTTGAACATACACACCCCGCGCCCTAAACACACATGCACGTGCACACCACTGTAGGGCCACTCCCTTCACTCCTCTCAAACTGTTCTCACCAAGGTCATTGTCAACTCTCATGTTGCAAAATTCAAGGTCTCTGCTCTGTGCTCACCATCGCCAGCCCCCCTGATTCTTTCAACCAGCTGACTCACCCTCTCTGAAAACCACTTTCTCCCTTGCAAGGTTGCCAGATAAAATATAGGACACCAGTTAAAATAGACTCTCAGATAGACAACAAATAATGTTTTAGTATAATTATGTCCCAAATATTGCATGGGACATACTTATACTAAATACTGGTTTGTTTTTCTATCTGAAATTAAAATAAGTAGCTGTCCTGCATTTTTATTTGCTAAATCTGGCAACCCTACTCCCTGCTTCTCTGTCCCATGTGCTCCCCACCTTCCTGTCCCTTGTTCAGCTGCTCCTCCTCAGCCCCCTCCTGTCAGCCTGCTCCAGGGTGCTGGCCTTGCCTACCTTCCCTTCTCAAGCTCCCTGATCTCTAGGACAGCTTCTCCCACACCCTCAAGCCCAGCTCCACTCGAGGCTGGCCTTGCCCAGAGTCTCTAAAGACCTTTTCTCTAGCTCCTTTGTAGCAATAGCAGATTGCAGTGTTGGGGTGTGTGTGTGTGTGTGCGCGCGCGCGCGCACGCGCGCGCGCTTGGAAAGACTACCTGCCCAGCACGAGCAAGGCTGCCTCTTCGTTGTCTTCATTATCTATTGCCCAGAAACGTGCTGGCCAGATGTGGCAAGAAGTGCTTCCCTTGGGAGCTGGCTGTTGTCCAGCCTCATCTCCTCCCACTGAGCTGCCTACTCCCAGCCCCCACATGTTCTCTAAATCACTACTCGTGCTGCTGCCTCTGGAACACCGTTTCCCAAACTCTCCCTGTTAAAGTGCCCTCTTTTCTTCAGGTCTAGCTCAAGGGCCACCTCCTCCCAGTTTTCCCTGGGTCTCCCAGCTCTCCCTCCCCTGAGCACCTGAGTGTCTTATCTGCAGCCTTGTCCAGGTCACTAAATCGGGAGTTTACCAAGTGCTGGGACCATGTCTGGTTGACTCCCATGATCCCTGGGCAGAGCCTGATACACAGTCAGTGCTCAGCCAGTGTGTATTGAATAGAGGAGTGAGTGACTAAATAAGAGAACAAGTGACAAAATGAAGGAACAAATGCATGAGGAAGGAAGGAAGACTCATTGAGTAGATGGAGTGGATGGATAGATGGATGAGTGGATGGATGGATGAATGGATGGGAGGGTGAATGGGTGAGCGGATGGATGGATGGATGAGTGGGTAAATGGGTGGGTGGGTGGATGAATGGATGGATGAGTGGGTGAATGGGTGGGTGGATTGATGGGTGGATGGGTGGGTGGATGGGTGGATGGATGGATGGATGGATGGATGAGTAGGTGAATGGGTGGATGGATGGATGGATGAGTAGGTGAATGGATGAATGGATGGATGGATGGATGGATGGATGGATGGATGGATGGATGGATGGATGGATAAGTGGGTGAATGGATGAGTAGGTGAATGGGTGGATGGATGGATAAGTGGGTGAATGGGTGGGTGGCTGAATGGGTAGGTGGATGGATGGATAGATGGATAAGTGGGTGGATCAGCAAGTGAACAAGTGAGGAAAACTCGGGGCTTGACTGCTCATCACCTGCAGAGTGAGGTCAAGCTCCCCACCATCGCTTTGTTTTCAAAGTCATGTGATTCCAGCTTGCAGACCCTTTCCACTGACCCAGAGAGGTTGTGACCAAGCAGCACAGGGACAGAGCTCCAGGCCTGGGGTCCTGATACTTGGGTCCAGCTGAAAGGCACCTGACCTGGACCAGAGCTAACTTTACTCTCCCCTCCCAGACCTTGCACTTTTATCTCTGCCCATCTGGAGCTTCCATGCCCAGGTACTTCTTTGTGTCTAGACATGCTCGCCTACCTCTGATGTCTGGGCACCGCTGAGAACAGGCCCCTGCTGAGTCCTGAGAAAGGCACCACCCAGGACCCCTTCAAGGAAGGACTTCAGGGGCAGCCTCAGCCGTAGAGCTGCTTCACCAGAGGTCAAACCTTGGGGGATGGGGATGGGGGTGGGCAGCACTCAGAGACTGAGCAGAGGTAGAAGGCAGGTTTTAAGGGCCTGCATTATAATTTGACTTTTTCCTCTATCTAGTCCTGCTTTGTCCACCTTCCCCTCACAGATGTTGACCCCTATACACATCTTACACCCCAAGCTTTGTCTCAGTATTCATTTGTGGGGAATGCAACCTGCAACAGTTCCCTTCCATGTGCATCTATGAAGGCCCTGTTTGGGAGCTTTCAGGTCCAGAGTGACCAAGACAAGCTCCCAGGAACTCCTGTGTTCCTGGCCTCTCCCTTCCCCATGCTCCCTGACTCCATCCCTCTCTGCCAGCCTGACTCTCTCCCTGGTCCCTTCCCCCTCTGTACCTCTGCAGCCCCAAGCCTCTCTCTGAGAGTCCTTCCTGTGGCCAAGATGGCCTGTCTAGGTACCCTTAGAGGCCAGACCCCTGTCAGGGTGTTTTGCCCCCCTCAATAGGCAGGTCCTAGGAAAGCCATCCATTCAGGAGAATGGAGACATATGAGCCAGGACACCCAGAACTTTGCACCTCTCAAACTGTATTCTAAATATGGCACAGCAACTATTTCCCGGTACAGAAAAAAAAAAAGCAAATTTTCTATTAATAAAAACGGAACATCTCTTTATTTGTGATGAAAAATGAAAACAAGAGCTTTGTTACAGGCTCTCGATGTAACATAACATTTTAATTTATTTGGGATTATCTTTCAGTTTATGATTTTTCTATCATTCCTAAGTGACGCAAGTCACTAACATTCTCTAAGAACAGAAGTGACCTATAAGAAGATAGTAATAAAGTCTGATTCAAAATATGTTTCAAAGTCTTCTTTTTGGCTTTCCTATTAATCAAACAGCTTGTACTTTCTGTGAAAATTTTTTTTCTCTTCTGTTTCGTTTTGTAGTTTTCATCCCTGATTCTTGAGAAACTTACATGAGGACATACATTTTCAATTATACAATAAATCCTTCGTTCCCAAGGAAGCAGCCCTTTGATTGCAGAATTGCAGGTCTGATTTCAGGCAACCAGCAGGGGACAGGTCTCAGGGTTGGGTTCTGGGTGATGTGCCCTTGCAAGGAGCCGAAGACTCCATCAGCCGGGCAGATAAAAACGTAAAAATGTCCACTCGAGGGAGCTGTTTCTTCTGGTGGCAAGAGAACCCGTTTCACCGGTGTGTTGGGGTAACCTGAGTGAACTAGCCCTCTGTTCACGATAAACTCCAGTGATACTGCTGTCCCCCCGATAAGTCCAAAGAGCTGCCCCCCCCCGTGCAATCCGACACAGTCACTCACTCTTCAGGCCTCCCCTAGGCCCCATCCTGTGTGCAGGGTTCAGCTGAACTCTCAGGGGTCGGAGCTGAATTCCACGTAGTCCCAGCCCTGCGTATCTCCCAGGCTGGCGGGCACAGTAAGCTGGGATGGGATGGCAATGGGAGTTTGCCAAATACAACAGGTAGGAAGGCCAGGAAGGCCAGACTTGGAGGAGTGGGACAGCAGGGAAGGCTTGCTGGGGGGTGAATGGGTCTCACCCACCAGCAGAACAAATCCTGGGGACTGAGAGGCCTCACATGAAGGTCCAGAAGTCCCGGGCACCCCCCGCCGCCGGCTGGGCATGGCGACCTGGCCCCGTGAAGAGAGAAGCCTCCTGGCGAAACGTGGCCACCGTGAAGCTGTGGCCAGGGCCCCCGTGAGGATCCTGGGCCCTCGAGTCACAGCTGAAGCAGCAGAGGAGGCAGGTGATGGCTACGGTGACCACAAACAGCACCGCCACCACTCCAATCACTGCTGTTTCCATGGCCCCAAGCGGCAGATGACGGGCTGAGCAACCGGGGGTGTGTCTTAGAGCCTTAGCTCCCCATCCACACCATGGGGCTCTGGGTGGTAGCAGGCACCCTGCTCTTCCAGCCGCGCTCCTGTGGGCTCCTAGGCAGATGCTGGTCTAAGGCCCCACTAGGCGCTCCGGCACTCCGCATTGCGCCAGTCGGGACTCAGCTGGTCTCTGTTACTGTTTTCTAAGCCTCTGGCCAGGATCCCAAGTGCCGGGGTCAACTCCAGTGGCAGCTTCTGGAAGAAGAGCTGTCCTGAAAGATGTGAGCTCAAGACTCCCTGGACTCCGAGGGGCTGAGCAAGAGGGACCAGAAGGCTTTGCTCAGAGAGAACCTTGCCAACCCGGCCCTCCGGTGACGCCTACCCGTTTCAAGAGAGTTTGTCTGCTCTGACAAAAGACAAAATAACTCCCCCTCCTGGGGCTCCAGGATGAGCCTGGGCTCCTCCCCTGGAAGAACCTTGGGCCTGTCCTTGAGTCGGCCTATCTGCCGCCTCCTGAGCTCCTGGCTGCCGCCTCCTGAGCTCCTGGCCGCCGGCAGGAGGCAGGAAGGCAGGTGAGGAGGAAGGCAGGTGAGGAGGAAGGCAATGCCGGCCCCGGGCGAGGTCGGGGTGCGGGTGCTGCAGGGTCACCACGAGGGCCATGGGGCCTTGGGCAGGGGCTGCGGTCCCTTTCACTCGGCCTCCCTTTCTACACGGGACAGGGAGAGGGCTGTTTACAGAGGGCGGGCTATGCTCCCGTCAGGACCTGACCCCCTCCAACGACTTACATCCGGGCTCCTTTGCCCCGCGGTTCCTGTTCCCGAGAAGCCCTCTTCTGCACTGCCTCCCCTCAGGCCTCCCCTCAGCCCTCCCTGCCGCCGGCTCACTCACACCTGCTGCGCACACTCAGGTGCTAAGACAACTTACCCCAGGCTTCCCCGACAGCTGACAGCGCTGGCTGTACGCGGTGCCATGGCCTCCTGACCCGGGGGCCTGCCCACGGGCCACCCCACGGCACGCTCATCCCTGGGTGCTGCAGCCTTTGTCCTGCTTCCGACAAGGCTCCGAGATGTCTGAGTAACTGTGAGCACTTCCTGAATTCCTTCCTCCGATTGTGCGGGCCCGGGACCCGCACAGCTGCCGGCCCCCTTGGTGACTGCACTCACCCCACCCCCACGCACACCCACGCCGGTCCCGCGCTGCGCAGTCGCAGTTGGGTTCTCCGCGCAGCCATTCTGGGTGAAGGGTGAGCATGGCCGGGCCGCTCAGTCAGCCAAGAGGGCTGCATGGTCTCACTCAGTCACAGCTCTTCCACAGCTAATCCCCTGCCCTACCCCTCTTCCAGAAAGGAGGCTCTACCCAAACTATGAGGAATAGAGCAGAGAGAAGCAATGCTTCCGGGTACCAGACACAGCCAGGCATTAGCTCATATCATGGCTCCAGCAACCCTGGAAAGTGATGTTGTCTCCATTTCACAGACAAAATGCATATAGTCAGAAGTTAAACGACCTGCCTGCAGCCTACTGCTAATTAGCCGTAGTGATAACAAGAGCACCAAATGGCTGAAGGGGAGGCTTCCCTCCTTTCCCTCCTAGCTCAATGCTCTTCCCGGGTACCACAGGGCCACGTAGCAATCACCTCTTTCTGTAGTTTTACTGATTGGAGTGCGAAAGCCCAGAGAGGGCAAAGGACCAGCCTGAGGTCACACAGCCCCTCCTTTGCAAGCTCTCCAAGGCCCCAGTGAATTTTCTTTAGTACCAGTTTTAGGAAGATGCTTAAGCACAGAATGAGTAACTATTTGGACTCCATGAAGCCTGTCAAACTCCTACTCTTCCCTTTTCCAGGAGGAGCTCAGGGCTCTTCCTCTGCATAAGCAGTGCTGGGCAAGCTGGGCCCATGGCAGGAAGCTGGACACCTTGAATTATTGCTATTAACTGGGGCAACCAGAGCACAGAGAAGGAAACATGATGTGCCAATCTATGGTGTGTGGTTTCAGACTGAATTACCAAGATCAACTCACTGATTCAGGAGGTAGAAGGCACCAGAGGAATCAGGTTTCAACCTGAGTTATTTGTTCTCTGACTTCTGGTTTGCCTGTTGTTTGTGGATGCAGAAGAGTGGGAGTCCACAGCAGTTTTAAACTGGAATAAAGGGTAATTGCTTGACTCTCTTATCTTCCGCCTTGTATGGGTTTCCTTATCCGATTCTGAGATTTGGGGGCCCTTCCTTGATTCATCAGTAAATTGACCTTCTGGTCCGTTCTCACGACAGGCATTCATATTTGAATGGAGGCTGGTGGCCCAGTGAGAGGGACCTGGCTTGTGTTGTGAGGACAGGCGCGGTCTGCTCTGAAGGCCCCTCCGGGTTTCACGTCACATGTGCAGTCTGCCACGTGGAATGACCAACACAGCGTCTCAAACTCGGGGCAAAAGCAGCAATCTCTGATAAAGAAGGACAAAGTGCAGATACCTTCACCACAGTGCCCATTCCGTCCAGGACCCTCGCCCTCAACCATCCCCCCACAGCCTTGTCCTGTGACAAGCAGCAGCAGCACGATCAGACAAGCTGAAAAGATCAAGACAGGCCTACATGTTTGCCCACAGCTCACAGATGTTTGTACTAAGGGTTTTTTCTGGGTATGTTTTCTTCTTCTTGTGACTATTATCATCCTGTGACATACAGCGGCTGCCCATGGACCCCAGACGCCATAGGACTCCCCAAGATAACTCTATCACTTACATACGTAAGTGTCCTCCCACATCCACCATCAGCAACTGGTCAGAAATAGACCACCTCCCACACTTTCCCTTACATTAGCAAGGGCAAAGATGATGGCTGACATCCTAGAACAGAAAGGAGAGAGCTCTCCCAGAGACTCTGGGCCACACTGAAGTAAGGCAGGCCATCCGAGTCTGACATGGGACTCCACAGAGAGATGAGGGAGAGGGGATGTTCAAGCCAGCAGGCCACACACGTCCATCTGTTAAATGTTTCCCACTTCTTCGACCCCTCAACACTGGGGTTGGAGTGGGAACTCAAGCCCCCTTAGCCCCAGAAGCTCAGAGGCCTAATCCTCTTGGGACCCTACTGCTATACTTGGTGTCCCACAAGCCCCAAATTTCTGGCAGTGGTTATTCCAATCATATTTACTTTTCCAGAGAGCATGAGGTTCTGAGAATTTTTCCTGAGCATCTGTTGTGTTGGCTGGTTCTGCACTGGGGGCAGGGAGCCCTCAAAGTTTCTCAGATCTAGGAGGGCAGGGACCCCTGAATCCTGCCATAAATCTCAGGAGAAGGAGAAAATGTAATCGTATTCCAACAGAACTAGAAAAATAAATACTAATAACAAACTGGAAACCTATAGGAGGGAGCAACAACTTCTTCTTGAGCAAAGACCCAGAGAGAGGAAGATACGAGGTGTTTTCTGGGGCCAATGACGGAGCAGCATGGACAGGACAAAAGGAGCAAGGGGCAGGAACCAGATCAGGGAGCCTTGAATAGACAACAGAGAGGCATAGACTCTCCCCCTAGGGTGATAAGGCATTTCAGCAGATCCCTCAGGCCACTCACAGATGCTTCAGAAAGGGCAGGGCTGGGGGTGGGCAGCAATCCAGGCTGGGGGGACAAGCTAGGGCAAACATGGGAGTACAGGAGGGGAGGAGGATTTGAAGGACACAGCAGAGATAAAATCAGCAATACATACTGACCCACGGCCCACTTTCCGAGCCCAGAAATCTAGTGTGGTTGTCTGTGTGAATCCGCCTCCCTCTCCCCCTTCCCCCTCCCCCAGCCCTCATGGAGAATCCACGGGGAAATAGAAAAGAAACAGGATGTTCTGTTCCAATGAGTCACCAGGCCCCTGACTTTCTGGTCTATTCTCGAGCCCCTCCCCACCACCTCTCCTGGCCTCTAAGGCTCGCCTCCCTCCACTTCCCACCCAAGCACAGGCTGAAGGCCTCAGAACAAGATCTCCTTCCTCCCTGTGGAATTCTGCCAGCTATTCATGGGATATTTGGAACACGCCTCCAGGCTTTGGCAAGGAGTCTCCGCTATCTATCCCATTTTAGGGATGAGGAAACTGAGATCCTGAGGAGGCAAGCATTCTCCCAAGGCCACCCAGCACCACCTCCTCCAGTTTAAAGAACCTCTCCACTCCTCTGGTATACACAGGCATCCATGGGCACAGGGAGCTGGAGACTCAAGGCTTGGATAAGAAACCCTGACCCAGTTACCAAGGAAATACTGAATTCAACACAGCCCTGCAGAGTGGGGCTTCTGCAGGTCCCAGAGCTCAGTCTGCCCTGGAGATGGGCTGGGAAGAGCATTGGAGGTAGAGCCCTTAGGGGTCAACCTGGGTGGCCTCATCCCTCTTCTCCCTGAGCCCCTGGACTGTCCCACAGAGGCCCAGAGCCCCCCGGTACACAGAGAGCCCTCTCTGGGGAGGGTTGAGTGCAAATCCTAAATCTTCCCTAAGAGCCTGGGTCCCGAGCTTTCCTTCCCTACTACCCCTGGAGCACCGCAGGTCCCGCCCAGGTTCCCCCAGGGCACAGCCGGCCCTCCAGCACCAGTCAGAGGGCACCTGTGCCAAGCATTCACTTCTCGTCAGAGAGGAAGGTCCCAGGGCAGTGCAGACACATGCCTGGCTGCTCCCTCTCCCACCTGCGTTACAGTCAAGAGCCTCTTCACTAAAGCTTCTTAGTGGGTTTTATTTTCTTGCATCAAGGCACAAGTGAATTGACCTTGCAGCCTCATACTGCCTTCTCCAAATACAAGGGCATTGCCGGCCCCTCCCAGCTAGCCCCTTGGCCAGCACTCGGAAGACAGCACTTCAGAGACCCCGGCTCGTCTTCTGTGCACCCACGTGCACCGGCGTCCCCTGGGAGTTACAGTCACAAGGCGGCGTCCATCCCCAAAAGAACCCCCTGCTCTCACCCCATTACCCTCCAGTGTGTGCAGGGCCACCCCCAGTGGCCCTCGGTTCTCTCCTCATCATACCCCGGGATGTAGCATGCAGGCAGCGCAGCAGGAGCGGGGCACAGTCCCCGGCGTTTCCCGCAGAGAGGCTCCCCTCTGCACGGGAGCACGGGGGTCCATTAGTCCCGGGTCCGGGAGACGGTAGGTAAGGCAGGCCGGGGCTACCATTCCCAGGTGTCAGCGGCGGCCTCGGTGGGCGTGGTGGGCGTGGTGGGCGTGGGCCTGGTGGTGGGCGTGGTGGTGGTGGAGGCCCGCATGGTGCCCGTGAGGCACGTGGCCAGGATGATGGACGTGGTGAAGGTGTCCCAGGTGGCCTCGGCGCGGGAGGAAGAAAGGCTGGGCCCAGCGCACGCGGTTCCTCCTGGCAGCCGGACGGCTCCTCTCCACATCCACACGGAGGTCCTGCTGTCCGCGGAACAGGCAGGCGGCCAGCAGCAGCAGCAGCAGGACAGCCGCAGCGGCGCCAGTGATCAAGCCCACGAGGCCTAGCATCTGGGAGCTGGATGGTCCTTCCATTCGGCGGCTCCTTGCTGCTTCCTCCCCTTCAGCAGCCTCTGCTCACCCCTCGCAGTCCCGGGACCTTGTTGTCTCGGCTTCCGCGGGCTGGAGAGCAGCCAGGGAATGTGGGCGCAGCCTCTTTGGGACGGAGCTGCCTGCCAAGTGCGAGGCCAGGCGGCTGTTAACTCTGGGGAGGTCCATGGGGACGCTGGGTGGGGACAGAGGAGCCGTCAGACAGGGCTGTGGAAGGAAGAGCCCTGAGACTGGGGACAAGAGGTCCAGACCCCCCATCTCTGCCACCTGGCCAAGTGACCAGGCCGCCTCCCCTCCCTGGCCTCAGCGACCTCCACTCTTAGTACAACATAGCAAGTAAGAATATGGGTTCTTGGGGCGCCTGGGTGGCTCAGTGGGTTAAAGCCTCTGCCTTCGGCTCAGGTCATGATCTCAGGGTCCTGGGATCGAGCCCTGCATCGGGCTCTCTGCTCAGCAGGGAGCCTGCTTCCCCCTCTCCCTCTGCCTGCCTCTCTGCCTACTTGCGATCTCTCTCCTCTCTGTCAAATAAATAAAATCTTAAAAAAAAAAAAAAATGTGGGTTCTTGAACAATACAACTCATTAGCTCCGTGACTGTGCACAAGTTAACTTCTCTGTGCCTCGATTTCCTCATCAGCAAATTGGCCAGTAGGAGTACTTTCCCGCATACACAGGGTTTTCTAAGGATTCAAGGGGTTAAGATTTACAAAGCACTTAAACCAGTCCTTGACACATGTTTGCCCTCAATATTATTGCAGTGGAGTGTGGCCCAGGGAGACCTCAGCCTTTGTGAGTCTCTGGCTCCCTGTCCTGCCACCCGAGTCCTCCGGGACAGGCCCTGTGGGATGAATTGTCCCGTACTTCAGGAGCTCAGTAAGGTACTGCAGGCAGATTTTCATCATTAGGGAAGCTGAAACCCTGTCTCCAGGTCCTCGGTGCCACCGGGTCTGGGTGTTAGGTCACACTCAGGAGGCAGGAAGGAGGCTGCTGAGCTCAGAGAGGCCAGACCCCAACCCGCCTCCCGGCCCCTGTTCCACAGTCTCTACTGGCCATAAATGGCAGGCTTCTGGCTCCATCCCATACCTGCACAGCAGGTACTCCTGCACAGCAGGAGTGACATGCCATTCCTTCCTGGTGACGAATTTACAGAGCAGGCAGGACCTAAGCAGCCACAGACTCTCCTGCCCCTCCTAGTCCCGCATCCCCTCTGTCCATCCTAAATGAACACTGTCCATCCGGCTCACATGCCTCAGGGCCGGGCACCCACAATCTCCCTGGGGAGCCCCTTCTGCTGTGGGCTTGTCAGGCCATCATCAAAGCTCCTCTGCACAGGCAGCTCTCCACCTCACTCCACCAGACCGCAGATGCCCAGGGGCCCTCCACAGTGAGGCCCCGCACCCTCCCTGTCCTTCCCTGGTGTGCGCTCATCTCCCTGCCACCTGGAGGAATGTTTTCAGCAGCCAGCCTCTGCGGATCCTTAGGCAAACCCCTCCCCGACCCAGCCCCGTTCCTCCTCCGGAAAAGTGCCAGGGCAGGAGGTGACCTCCAGGGACTTTACCTCTCAGACCTCAATGAGATGAGCTCTCTCAGGGAGGCCTCAAACCCTTAGTGAAAACCTTCTCTGGATGAAAATGCCAAACGCTCCCTTCAACCAAATTGGACTCAGGGGGCAGCAGCTCTAATGAATCCAGGGGCTTTCGCCCTCAGAGGGAAAGCCACTTAAACTTTTAATGATGCCGGAGTCAGAACTCCCTCCTACAGCTTCTGGGGCCCTGGGAGCCCAGCTGCCTTCTCTCGAGAGGGAAGTCTGCTGGAAATAAGAGGAGGAAGGCAAACAGAACTTTCTCCTTCTTCTCTAAGGAGACTCCCACTCCACACCAGCCACAGGATGGGGGCAGGGCCCTGCAAATGGCAGACATGCAGGGCTTCAGTCGGCACAAAGGGCTGCTTGGAATCACTCAGACCCAGCCCACCACTGAGAAATAGAGAAACTGAGGCCAGAGAAGGGAAGCAACTTGCTTAAGGTTTCCCAGCTTTGTGGGCTATTCTGTAGAGCAGGTAACGAAGACAGCACTCTTCCTGGAGTGAGGGGGGCATCCAGAGTGAGAGTCTGAAATCGGCTAGGGACCTTCTACAGAGATAACAGGGACAGGGACGGGCAGACGTGGATGACGCTGATCGTTCCAGCCCTCTCACACACACATACACGTGGCATTTGTTTTCTCGAGTGCAGAGTCACTTCCCATCTGGACAGAAGATAGGCTCCCAGAGTGGGTATTTGATGAGATGCTTTGAGCACCTGGGGGAAGGTAGGGAGACCACAGTCCTCTGGGACTGCAGAAGTGACTGAGACCTTCTTGGTGGCCTGAGTGGACACATGGGTTTGCAGGACTGATGACTTGAAGAATGTGTAGCTGTGTCAGAAAAGCTGTTCTGTAGCATTGTGATTGTATTTCTCCCATAGGGTTTGGTCTTCACACTGCACGGGCTGCCTTCCTAGCTGAGGGTCTGGAGTTTCAGACCATGCAGCTGATAGGTCAGCCATTTGGAGTTCCTATCATTTAGCTTCATACCCATACTTTCTAGGGCACACAGACTTATGCATGCACTTACACGCCTGTGAGCCCTTGTAAACGGCTCTGTGGGTAAACTTATGCGCCAAGAACTGTGTGCGCACATACTCGTGCACGTAAGTTCCATATAAGCTCACAAAATTGTGCTTTTACTAGATACAAGTGGTTCTTGGTTGTCCCACAATCCAACCATTGTTTTCAGTAATTGGTGGCACCACCTAGTGGTGAAACTGTAAAAATCATTTTCGTATTCTGATCTGCCAAAAGTTAGTCTCCTGACCTTCTTTTATAGATTATAATTTTGAACCCATGCACTTAACTCCTCTCTGTTACAAATTCTGGTCCAGAAAATTTAAGGAATTTCTACAAGATATAGTGCAAATGAAACCATACTGATGGAGGCACTAAGGAAGGGTGTCTCTGGGAGGGAGTGGAGGGTCTCCCCAGCAGAGCCTCCCTAAGCCCTATGATAGAGAGCCAGGGCTATGAATAAGGGTAAGGTGGGCACAGGCAGGTAACAAGCTGAGTGGCTTTAGGAACACAAGTGTCTGCTCTCAGAGGAAAGGCCAAGACTTAGCCCATCTTTTGTTTTGCACAGAAAAGTAGGGATAATGATCAGGTTACTAACCTGGGTGCTCATGCCAGTTAGAGAAGGGAGATAGTCCTCTGCCTAACCTTGGGCTGCCTCAGTAAATATTGAAAAAAAAGTTGCCCAGAACAGCAGCAAACTTCTCTCCTCTTCTCAGGAGTTCTTCCTGCTCTAATCATGGCTGAGGAGACCACCAACTCACCCCTGCCCCACTGAACCATAAACAACCCGGTTTTCTTCTTCTTCTTCACTCTCTGAAGCCAACATTCTTTAAACTTCAGCTACATAATGTTTATAGAACCATTTCAATTACAATACCAAACAAACATGGATCTAGGTCCCTCTTTAAAGTAAACAAATAGAGGGGCGCCTGGGCGGTTCAGTGGGTTAAAGCCTCTGCCTTCAGCTCAGGTCATGATCTCGGGGTCCTGGGATTGAGCCCCGTATCGGGCTCTCTGCTCAGCAGGGAGCCTATGTCCCCCTCTCTCTCTGCCTGCCTCTCTACCTACTTGTGATCTCTTTCTCTCTGTCAAATAAATAAATAAATAAAATCTTTTAAAAAATGTTATGTAAAAAAATATAGAAAGGAACTCAAATGGTACAGCTATATAGAAACAGTCTGGCAGTTTCTTACAAAAGTAAACACCTGCTACTATTTTACCCAGCAATTACACTTCTTGATACTAACACAAAGTAGTTTAAAACTTATGTTCACACAAAACCTGCACATAGATGTTTACAGCAGCTTTATTCTTAATTGCCAAAATTTAGAAGCAACCAAGAGGCCCTTCCGTAGGTGAATGAATAATAAAACAAGGTACATTAAGACAATGGAATATTATTCAGCACTAAGAAGAAATGAGCTATCAACCCATTAAAAGACATGGAGGAATCTTAAATACATTTTAGTAAGAGAAAGAATACAATCTGAAAAAGCAACATACCATATGATTCCAACCGTATGCTATTCTGGAAAAGGAAAAACTATGGAGACAAAAGGATCAGTGGTGGCCAGGAGCCAGAGACGAGAGAAGCATGAATAGATGGGGCACAGAGGATTTTTAGGGCGGTGAAACTATTTCCCAGGACACTATCATGTTGGATACATATTATTACACATTTGTACATATTATTACACATTTGTCACAGCCCTTACAATGTACAACACAAGAGTTAACCCTAATGTAAACTATGTACTTTGGTTGCCTATGATGTATCGATGGAGGTTCATTAATTTTAACAAATGTACCACTGTGGCGCCAGATGATAGTGGGGAAGGCTATGCACATGTGGGGACAGGATGGATATGGGAAATCCGTGTACATTCCACTCGCTGTGAACCTGAAACTGCTCTAAAAATATAGTCTATTCTAAAAAAGTAAAAGGATTAAGAAATGATCCTACAAACAACTGGAGCTGTTTAAACTATATCAAAGAATAGAGAAAGATAGGAACTTTCCCTTATTTTTTAATTTATAAAATTTACTTTCTAAACCTAGCATAACCCTGATACCAACCCTGACAACTATCGCATAAAAATACCCGCAAATATCAAAACTCTAAAAAATAAATAACATATTTCTATCCCTAGCAGAATATTGAAAGACTAATGCCCCATAAACAAATATAGTTTATTCTAGGAATGTGAGGGTGGTTTGATATTTTTAAGAAACCTATTGTTGTAATTATTTATATAAATAGGTAAAAGGAATAAAACCATATAATATCCTTCAATAGGCAGCAGAAAGGCATTTGATAAAATTTGTTATTCATTCTTGATATATATACATATATGTATAAATGAACAAAAAAATAGAAGTGCAGTATTAGAAGGATACTCTCTTCATATGATTAAAAAGAAAAATATTTCAAACCACTAGCCAACATCATGACTGTTGGTAAGAAAGCAGAGATGTTCCCATGAAAACCAGGGAAAAGTGAGAATGCTCACTCATACCAATTTCACTTAGCACAGTTTTAAAAGAGTGTCAAATAAAAGGTAGAAATATTGTACTATGTAATTACATACCTAGAAACCTTAAGAGATCATGCTAAAAACCATTTATACTAATAGTTTAATAAAGATTATCTAAAAATAAAAATACACAAAGCAGTGACTTTCCTACATAATGGTAATAATTAATTTAAAAACACAACAGAGCAAAAACATCACTGAAATTGGCAGCAAAAAATATAAAATTTCTAGGAATAAATTAAGCATTAATACTAATGGTGGGGGCTGGAGGGGGTGGGGGAGACAATATTTTGCTCGGGAGGGAAATATGTGAGCTTCTTCCTTGGGGGCCCAGAGCATCTGTCTTGGGAAAGATTTGAATTATTACAGAAAAAAATACAAAGAGAACGAATGAATATGCGATCTTTAACATTCAGAGCTGGCCTCTTCCTTATAAGTCAAACCATTGGCATGAGAGCGTTTTCGAAGTTCCTTTTTCTCCCCCTTTCAACACACTGAATCAAGAACCAAGCTGAGGACCCGGCCTCCAGAGCTTCCCCATAATGTCCATAGAGCAGAAATCTCCCCACTTGCATATGTGACAGTCGAGTAGCAGGGGTCTGAAGCTCTAAGATAGAGGGGGCCATGATAGCCAAGGGAAGCCTGGTCTCTTCTGGCCCCAAGTGATGATGGAAAACAGAAAAGAAACAGAAGAAAGAGACGTGAAGTATAAAATCTGTGAGGCGGCCCCTAGGAGTTCCAAAAAAAAGTGGCAAGACCTTGGGAAGATGGGGGTAGAGATCAGTAGACACTGACATTATGTGGATAAAAAATACAGTCTACAAAATCTGGGGATTCATAAAAATGTGACCTCATTTGTGCGTACAAGGCAGTCAGGGCTGGGAATGTTTGAGTTGCAAACTTAAACGTATGCACAGACAGGAGCTAGAGAGTAAACGTGATATTAACAGTGCTTCTCACTGAGCGGTAGGGTTACTAGTGATGGATTTTTATTTTGGCTATCTATATTTTTAACATTTTGACAATAAATAACTTATTTCTATATTAATGAAAGCAACAAAAGTTATAGTAGCTTTTAAAAAGATATTCAGGGGGCGCCTGAGTGGTACAATCAGTTAAGTGACCAACTCTTGGTTTCCGCTCAAGTCTTGATCTCAGGGTCTTGACCCCCCTCCAGCTCTGCGCTCAGCGTGGAGTCTACTTGAGTTTCTCTCTCCCTCTCTCTTTGTCCCTCCCCTCTGTGCTCTCCAGCTTGCTCTCTCTCAATTAACAAATAAATATTCAGAAACCATGCTGACCCAAATAGAATAGCTCTGAATCCCAGCCAAGCCATCCACCTCATTCACCAAAGAGAAGCCAGACTCCAGAACCATAAACTCGATTGGTGTCAGCTTAAAGACACCAAAAAGTGTAAGAAGTGTACCAGATTGGCTGTCCTCAGGAATGTAAGGGGGCTGATTAGCCCAAGGGGACTGCTCTTCCCCAACCCTCCTGGATGGTGTGCCCATGGGCATTTAGACATGCATATGCAGGTATAAACACAGTAAATTTTTTTGAGTCTCACTTTCCCCTTATGCACAATGAGGGAAAGACTAGTGACAGATTGAATCTGTACAGTCTAAGTTGCCTTCCTTTCTGACTTTTCAAGTTTCTAGAACTTTCTGAAACCACCATTAAAAGATACCTGTGACACTTAGAACTCCATTTATTTAACTAACATCTATTTAACCAGGCCCCGCATTTGGAAGAAGAAAGATGCAATCTTTGCCCTCCAGGAGCTTTTTATCTTGGATAGGAGACAGAAATAGAAATGATTACAATGTACCAGGTAAATTCTGGGACCTAAGTGTTCACAAGGCCCCAGCAAATTGCAAAAGAGATGGCCATTCATAAGCAATAAACTTCTCTCCCTTTTCTCCCCAACCTGCTATTTTAATAATTGCTAGAATAATTACACTTTACAAATTGACCTCACTTAAACCTCCCACAACTCAATTATCCTTGTGTTACATGTGAGGCACACAGCTAGGAAGTGGCAGGCCAGAATGGAGCCAGGGCCTGCCCAGCCCCAAAGCCTACCACTAACCCAGTGCTAGACTGAGAGACGAAACTGAATGAGGCATGAGGCCTCCCTTGGAATGAGGAGCTGCATCTCTGAGAATCCACAGGAGAGGAGAAAGAGACATGGGAGGATAATGGAGTTAAAAAAGGGAAGAGTCTTTCAAGATTTCTGCCCTAAAAATTTGAAAAATTCTGATTAGACTTGTATAGAACAATGTTCAAAGAGATAATAGTTTCCTGAGTGGCTTTCCAACCTATCCTCCACCAAAAAGAAAAGTCTTCTTCAAGTAGAAAATAATCAAAAAATGAGATGGTTGGATAGATGAATTAATATGTGATAATGCGAATAGCAAATGGTTGACAATTGTCGAAATTAGATTTTAAGTATATGGCTATTCACACTACAATGTTTCTGGCCTTTCTATATGTTTGAAAATTTTCACATACACACCCACCACCAACCCCCCCACCACCCCACACACACACAATGTTGTAGGCAGGGGGAAGTAAGCAATAGGTGGGCGGGAAAGTAGGAGAATGGAGTTTTCTAGTGCTGTTCCATATAGCATTAGCCACATGGCGATTGAGCCCATGAAATGTGGCTAATCTGAGTTGAGGGGTTCTGTATATGTAATATAGACTCCAGATTTCAAAAACTTATACATAAAAGAATGGAAAATATCTCATTGATAATTTTTATCCTAGGGACACCTGGGTGGCTCAGTTGGTTATGCGGCTGCCTTCAGCTCAGGTTATGATCCCAGGGTCCCAGGATGAAGTTCCGCATCGGGCTTTCCCTTGCTCATCAGGTAGCCTGCTTCTCCCTCTGCCTGCCGCTCCCCTTGCTTGTGTTCCTTCTCTCTCTCTCTGACAAATAAATAAATAAAATCTTTTAAAAAAATAATTTTTATCCTATTCACAGGTTGAAATGATAATTTTTGTATGTTGGATTAAATAAAACATATTATTTAAGTTAATTGCACCTGCTTCTTTTTACTTTTTTTAAACATGTACTACACGTGTAACTTACACACACATCCTGTAGAGCATTTGTACTGAACAGTGTCACCTACAGCATCGAGTCACCACAGATCCTATTCCTTTGCTCATTCACACCTGCTCTGGACCAAGTCCTGTGCCGGGGCAGGCAGGGATGAATCAAACACAGTCACAGCCGCAGACAGCTGAAGGTCTAGGCCCAGGAAACAAGCCAAGACAGACCTGAAAACACTATAGGACTTTAGTATCTAGGTAATCTCAGTGACTTTCTTGCTTGTGAGTGCCCATGTGGTGCCTTTCTGATTAGACTGAGGGCAGAACCTTTCTAGAGCACATTTAGAAATATGTGGGGGTGTCTGAAGAGGTCAGGACTGAGGGTCAGCATTTCACATGCGAGAGCCAGGGACGGTAAGCATCCTGCACTGAAGACAGTCCCACATGGGGAGAATTATCTTGTCCAGAACGGCAGTAGTGGCCCTGCCGAGAAGCCCAGTAGGGGAAGAATGACACACCTGTTTCTGCCCGCTGGATAAAGGACTCTGAGGCCTGTTCACCAACCCACACAGAGGTAGCACCAATAATTCTATGCAGGCAAGAACAAGGAGCTTCCTGGGGTACTGAATCACATGACCCAATTCCGTATCTCCTTAAAGGTAGGAAAACTACCCTGGGACAGTGAAGGACACCCAAGGGTTTGGCTCCCAGCAGGAAGCTTGTCTGATTATGAAGACTGCCAAAGGCAGCGTTCACTTAGCCCAGCCTAATTAACCGTCTGGGGGCCTGTGCCCAGAGCTCAGGGCACAACTCTCCAGCATCAGGCTCTAAAATGCCACAGGAACAGCCCACTTCTGGAGGTGGTTCCCAGTGAAAATGAGTCATCCCTTTGGTCTCCAGGGGCTGGAGCTATGGGAGATGAGGAGTGTGGATGGGTGTCCTAACATAACTTCACCTGAGGACAAGTCCTCAAACTCCACAGAGCTCCAGAAGGCCTTAGTTGAGCACCAGGTCAAGGTGTAAGGACTCTGAGATAGGTGAGTATCACTTCGAGCTTGTGGAAGGATCAGAAATCCCTTCCTAGAGCAAGGTTCAGTGGTGCCTGCAAGAGATGATAGTGCCTGCATCACAACAGTATCTGGGAGAGATGCGGGTGGGACAGGTTTAAAATATATTGTTGAGGTGGAATTAAGAGGACTTTCTGACACATTTGATAAGGAGAGTTAAGGGACTTGGAAAGAACAACTGAATGGTAGAATAGGCAGGAATAACTTCTTGAGAAACTTTTCAGTGAAGGGGAGAAGAGGGATGAGGCACCAGGTACAAGAGGAAATTATGTCAAAGAAAGTTTTATTATAAAGATGCAAGAAGATAGAGCCCTATATTCCATGAGAATCCCCGAGGGAGGGGAGTGACTCATGGAATGACACTCCTGTGGAGAAGAGAGGGATTAGGGTTAGGAATAAGGTGGAGTGGGATATTTTGAGACCGACTCCCTGTCTCAGTACCTGGTATCATGAGCTTCCAGCCAACTAGATACTTGAAGTCATGCTCCTTGGGCCTCATTCCTTTTCCTTCCTGCTTGCAGTTTTTCGTTTTTGTGTTTGTTTTTTTTTTTTTTAGGAAGATTTTTGTTTTATTTTTTTATTATTAATTTTTTTAGATTATTTATTTGTCAGAGAGAGAGAGCGCAAGCAGGGGGAGAGGCAGGCAGAGCAGGCAGAGGGAGAAGCAGGCTCCCTGCCGAGCAAGGAGCCCGATGCGGGACTCGATCCCAGGACTCTGGGATCATGACCTGAGCCGAAGGCAGCCACTTAACTGACTGAGCCACCCAGGCCTCCCTGTGTTGTTGTTGTTGTTGTTGTTGTTGTTGTTTTCTAATTAAGCTATGTGCTATTTACTACAAAAGTTTTTAGAAGGTGATAGAAAAATTGAAAGTAAAAAGATAGAAAAGATATATTAAGCAAATACTAAGCAAAAGAAAGCTGGTATAATAATAGACAAAGTAATAGGGCAAAAAATAGGGCAAAAAAACTTTCTAGAGATAAAGGGGTTCCATATATATACATAAAAGATCATTTTCACCAGCAGGATATACCAATTATAGTGTTATATGCTCCTAATAACATAGTATGAAAGTATATAAAGCAAAAATTTCTAGAACTCTAAGGAGAAACTGACAAATTCATAATAAGGAAAAGAATTCTAACACATATCTTTATTTTTTTTTAAGATTTTATTTATTTATTTGACAGAGAGAGTGAGATCACAAGTAGGCAGAGAGGCAGGCAGAGAGAGAGGGGGAAGCAGGCTTCCCACCAAGCAGAGAGCCCGATGCGGGTCTCAACCCCAGGACCCTGAGATCATGAACCGAGTCAAAGGCAGAGGCTTTAACCCACTGAGTCACCCTGGCACCCCATCTAACACATATCTTTAAATTATTGAGACATCAAGCAGACAAAACAATCAGCAAGAATTTAGATTTGAACAAAGTTGACTGTGAACTTGATAAAGTGGACATACATATAATCACTGCCCTCAGCAGAGAAGACACATTCTTTTCAAACATACAGATACTATTGATGAAAATTTGCCACAAAATAGTCATAAAGCAAATCTCAACAAATTTAAAGGATGGATATCATACAGAGCACATTCTCTGACTACAATGAAGTTAAATTAGAAATCAAGCTGAGATAAATTTTAAAAATTTAAAGGTTTATCCAATAACTTCCATTTGTTTGGGAATTAAGGAATATACTTCCATAATAATTAAAAGGACTAATAATAGAAATTACAAATTATTTAGAACAAGACAGATTTAGAAATAGTACATATCAAAATATGTGGAGTGAAATTAAAAAAGCAGTTGTGATAAGAAAAAAATAAAGTCTTAAATTTAATGAGCTTAAAAATTGAGAAAAATAAGCCAAGGTTAGCAGAAAAAAAAATAATAAAGATTAGACTAGATATAACTCAAATAAGGAATAGAGGAACAATTGAAAAAAATCAACAAAATCAAGAGTAGGTTAAAAAAAATACAATTGGTAAATCCTGAGCTAGACTAATAGAAAAAAGAGCAAAGACTCAAATAAATAGAATCAGATATGAAAGAGGAGACACTATAACAAATGACAGAGAAATTTAAAAGAACATAAGAATTACTATAAACAATTACATACCAACAAATTGCATAATCTAGAAATGGATAGATTCGTAGAAGAATGGATAAATTAGAAAGAAGAAATTTCTTCTAAATTTTTAGAAGAAATGGATAAATTCTTAGAAACCCACAACCTACCAAACTGAATCAAGAAGAAATAAAAAGCCTGAACAGATCAATAACAAAAAGAGATTGAATCAGTAACCAAAAACCTCCCACGAATGACAAACTAGGACCAGATGGCTACACAGGTGAATTCTACCAAACACTGAAAGAAGAATTAAAAGCAATCCTTCTTAAATTCTCCCAAAAAAATAGAACAAGAGGGAACACTTGCAAACTCATTTTATGAGGCTAGCATCACTCTGATACCAAATCCAAAAAAGCCGCCATGAGAAAAAAACAAAAACAAAAACTGTAAGCCAATATCCCTGGTGAACATAGATGCAAAAATCCTCAATAAAAATTCTAAAAAACTGAATTCAACATCACATTAAAAGGATTATATACTGCAACAAGGCAGACTTATTCCTGGAATGCAAGGATGGTTCAACATACAAAAATCAATCAATGTAATACACCATGTCAACAAAATGAAGGATAAAAAAATATGATCATCTCAATTGATTCAGGGGAAGCATTTGACAAAATTCAACATCCTTTCATTGTAAAAACTCTCAACAAAATAAAAACAGAAGGAAACTACTTCAACATAATAAAACTCATACATGAAAAACCTACAGCAAACATCATACTCAGTTGTAAAAGACTGAAAGCTTTTCCTCTAAGATTAGAAACAAGGCAAGGATGCCCCCCGTTCAGCATAGTACTGGAAGTTCTAGCCAGAGAAATTAGGAAAGAAAAAGAAATAAAGGCATCTTAATTGGAAAGAAAGAAGTAAAATTATCTCTATTGGCAGATATAATCTTATATTTAGAAAACCCTAAAGACTCCACAAAAAAAGCCATTAGCACTACAAATGAACTCAGCAACATAGCAGGATACTATACACAAAAATCAACACACAAAAATCAGTTGCATTTCTATACAAGAACAATCCGAAAGGAAATCACAAAAACAAGTCCATTTACAATAGCATCATAAAAAATAAAATACTTAGGAATTTACTTAACCAAGGAAGTGAAAGACTTGTACAATAAAAACTACAAAAATTGCTGAAAGAAATGCAAACAGACATAAATAAATAGAAACACTTCCCATGTTCCTGGATTTGAAGACTTAACATACTTTAAATATCAAAACTACCCAAAGTGCCCTACAGATTCAATGCAATCCCTAAGAAAATCCCAATGACGTGTTTTGCAGAAATAGAAAAAAACTCACCCTAAAATTCAATGGAATCTCAAGGAATGGCAAATAGCCAAAACAATCCTGAAAAAGAAGAAAAGGAAGAAAAAATGGAAGACTCACACTTCCTGATCCCAAAACCCACTACAAAGATACAGCAATCAAAATAGTATGGCACTGGCAAAAAAAAGAGATCTATAGACCAATAGAATAAAATAGAGAGCCGAGAGCTCCCTGCTCAGCAGGAAGCCTGCTTCTCCCTCTCTTGCTCCCCCCACCCTCACTTGTGTTCCCTCTCTCGCTGTCTCTGTCTCTGTCAAATAAAAAAAATCTTAAAAAAAAAGAGAGCCAGAAATAAACTCCCACACATATGATCAAATGACTATTGACAAGGGTGCCAAGATCATTCAGTGGGGAAAAGATAGTCTTTTCAAAAAATGGCACTGGGAAAACTGGGTATCTACATGAAAAGAATGAAGTTAAACCTTTATCTAAAACCGTATACAAAAATTAACTCAAAATGGATCAAAGACATAAATGTAAGACCTGAAACAATAAAACTCTTAAAAGAAAACATAGGATAAAAGTTTCATGACATTGTATTTGGCAATAATTTCTTAGGACACCAAGGACATAGGTAACAACAAAAAAAATCAGACAAACTGGACCCCATGAGAATTTTAAAACTTTGTTTATCAAAAAAACACTATCTACAGAGTATAAAGGTAGCCTACAAAGTGGGAGGAAATATTTGCCAATCATATATCTGATAAGGGATTAATATCCAGAATCTCTAGAGACCTTCTAAAACTCGACAACAAAAAAATAATTTAAAAATGGGCACAGGCATCAGAAAAGATGAATCCCTACCATTTGCATCGACATGGATGGAACTGGAGGGGATTATGCTAAGTGAAATAAGTCAAGAAGAGAAAGACAATTAACATATGGTTTCACTCACATGTGGCACATAAGGAATAGCACAGAGGACCATAGGGGAAGGAAGGGAAACTGAATGGGAAGAAATCAGAGAAAGAGATAAACCATGAGAGACTCTGGACTCCAGGAAACAAACTGAGGGTTACAAAAGGGAGGCGGGTGGGGGGATTGGGGTAGCCAAGTGATGGTTATTAAGAAGGGCATGTGCTGTCATGAGCATTGGGTGTTATACACAACTCATGAATCAATGAATACTACATCAAAAACTAATGATGTACTATATGTTGGCTAACTGAACATAGTAATAAAAAAAGAAGTTATTCCTCAAAAAATTAATTAATTAATTAGTTAATTAATTAATTAATTTTGGGACGCCTGGGTGGCTCAGTCGGTTAAGCGTCTGCCTTTGGCTCAGGTCATGATCCCAGGGTCTTGGGATCGAGTCCCACATCAGGTTCCTTGCTCAGCGAGGAGCCTGCTTCTCCCTCTGCCTGCTGCTCCCCATGCTTGTGCTCTCTCTCTCTCTCTGACAAATGAATAAATAAAATCTTAAAAATAAATAAATAAATAAATAATAAATAAATAAATTTTTAAAAATGGGCATAAGGGGGCGCCTTTGTGGCTCAGTGGGTTAAAGCCTCTGCCTTCGGCTCAGGTCATGATCTCAGGGTCCTGGGGTCGAGCCCCACGTCGGGCTCCCTGCTCAGCAGGGAGCCTGCTTCCCCCTCTCTCTCTGCCTGCCTCTCTGCCTACTTGTGATCTCTCTTTCTTTGTCAAATAAATAAATAAAATCTTTAAAAAAAAATGGGCATAAGACTTGTACCGACGTTTCTCCAAGATGATATATGAATGGCCAATAAGCACATGAAAAGATGCGCAATATCATAAATCATTAGGAAAATGCAAATCAAAACCATAATGAGATAACACCTCATGCCCATTATGACAGCTACTATTAAGGAAAAAAATGGAAATTAACAAGTGTTGGCAAGGAGAAATTGGAACCCTTGCATACTGTTGATGGGAGTATAAAATAATAGTACTGCCTCTGTAGAAAATAGTGGAGGCTCCTCAAAGTTTTGGAGGTTCCTTAAAAACATTTTAAAAAGAAATGCCACTTTGAGTATATACCCCAAAAAACTGACAGCAGGGTTAACGTTAGCATAACAGCTTTGTTCACAGCAGCTAAAACATGGGAGCAACCCAAGTTTCCATCAGCTGGTGAATGTATAAGCAAAATGTGGTATGTCCATACAATGGAATATTAGTCGGTCTTAAAAAAGGAAGGCAACCTGCAATGGCAACAACATGGATGAACCTTGAAGGCAGTATGTTAATTGAAATAAGTCACAAAAAAGATAAATACCATATAATGCCACGTGGTAGGCTATCTTCTTATTTACAATTGCCTATATCCTTGTCCATAAATTCAGTTTCCATTTACCACCTCCAGGAATGATGATGGAGTTACTGAGAGGATGTCAGCTGGGCTTGGCGGTTCCCCATTCCTCCCAGGACTTCTCTGTGTGCCTCTAGTTCAAGTAATGACAATTGCTGACTCACTTTGAGGGCAAGTATCTCCCATGCCCACTACTGGAACCTGCCTGCTTGCTGTTACAGTCCCTTATCAGTCATCCTGATGGTTCCCTCAGGCCCTTCCTCCTGCTCCTTATAACTGTTGCCTGCGAGCCAAGAGCCCCCCAAATCACTGTCCTTACTGTAGTAAGAGTAAGTACTGTATTCTTCCTTATTTTGTTTGGCAGTAGTTTCCTCTAACAATCCAATCTCATTTGCTTATCATTTCTCAGCAATTCCTCAACATTCTGGTCTGCTAGTATACTCTCTCTGATTTTTCAGTGTTGTTAAGAATTTATTTTTACTTAAACATGTACGAGTTCTATCTTCTACAACTTTTTGGTAAGACCTCCGCACACATATTGAGTCTCCAAACTTGGCTGGTCCCAAGGACTCAAGATCTTACTTTCTGGACCTAAGATGAAATACAGTTTTCTGATTTGTAAATTTATTTTTTTAAGGATTTCTATTTATTTATTTGACACAGAGAGAGAGTGAGAGAATGAACATAAGCAGGGGGGAGTGGGAGAGGGAGAGGCAGACACCCCGCTGAGCAGGGAGCCCGAGGCAGGGCTCGATCCCAGGACCCTGGAATCATGACCTGAGCTGAAGGCAGATGCTTAACAACTGAGCCACCCAGGGGCCCCATGATTTGTAAATTTATTGATATGAAAGGTCATCCAGATTCATAAAAGTAAAAGTATATTTGAGGCTTTAGCCTCATTGGAAATGACATAAAGATAATTGTAAAGCTTAGAGAAAGGACATATTAGTGAATCAACTGCTGGATTCTGAGAGAATAGATTCTTTTAATACAGATTTGGTCTCTTCCCTCAGGGTCTCCTAGCAGTTAGAAGCTAGTAGAGGACACACAGCCACATAACTGGGGCACACAGGTTTTATGTCCCCCAGATTCCACAATCTGTCATCCTGCTGCCAGAGTGATCTCCCTAGGCCTGAGCCCTGGCATTTAGGGCCTCATAGCAGTTTCAACCACCTCCTCTCACCTCGCCAAAGGTCATCAAGAATGGCCTGATGTCCACCAGGTGGAGCCCAGGAGCTACAGCCCATCAGATCATCCCCCAAATCAATCTTGCACCTATGACAAGAATAAAACACTAAGAGGAAGAAGGGTTTATCCCAGAAATACAAGAATTTGACATTGGGGAAGAATATATATTGACGAAAATCACTTCACGAACATATTAGAAGGAGAAGAGCTATACAACTGGGACATTTAGTAAAAGACCTGGATTGATGGGGCGCCTGGGTGGCTCAGTGGGTTAAAGCCTCTGCCTTCGGCTCAGGTCATGGTCTCAGGGTCCTGGGATCGAGCCCTGCATTGGGCTCTCTGCTCAGCAGGGAGCCTGCTTCCCCCCTCTCTCTCTGCCTGCCTCTCTGCCTACTTGTGATCTCTCTCCTCTCTGTCAAATAAAAAAAAAAAAAAAAAAAAAATCCTTTAAAAAAAAAAAAGACCTGGATTGATGAAGAGACAATGTTCCTGGATGAGAAAACTTCATTTTATAATGATGTCAATTTTGCCCTTCAAATTTGTCAATGAATTAAAGACAAAATCCCAGAAGAGATTTCATGAAATTTGACAAGCTGACTGCAAAATTTTTCTGGAAAAGGAAATGTGCTGGAATAACGAAGACACTATCGAAGAAGGTTAGTAAGAGGGAATCTGACCTAGCAGATATCAATAGACACTAGTAATCTACAGTAATTAAAAGAGTATGGTATGAGGACTGTAAAAGACAATAAAATTTATTTAAGACCTAACGTCATGTCTAGAAAGAGATCAATATATGAAAAATGAGTATTGATAAATAATGCTGCAACAAACGTAATGCTAGAAAATGCAAGTAATCGAGTCACAGAAAACACATGCGAGGTGGCCTGGTTGGGGGAGAGGGGAATGGATTACCCCGGGGCATGAGGAAACTTTGGGGATAACAGATAAATTCTCAGTCTTGATTGTGTTGATGGTTTCATGACTGTACACTTACGTTAAAATTCATCAAGTTATATGACTTAAATATACACAATTGTATATCACTTATGGCCAATAAGACTGCAACAAGAAAGCATGCTTAAAAGCCATACTTACATATGACTACAAAATCAGTCAGGGTGCTGGGTGGTTCAGTCGTTAAGCGCCTGCCTTCAGCTCAGGTCATGATCCCAGGGTCTTGAGATTGAGCTCTGCATCAGGCGGGAAGCCTGCTTCTCCCTCTCCCACTCCCCCTGCTTGTATTCCCTCTTTCGCTCTCTCTCTGTGTCAAATAAATAAATAAAATCTTTTTTTTTTTAAATCAATCTTTCTGTGTAGATATGCATATGTAAATGACCAGAAAAGGATCTAGGTAGACATACATAAAACCAGAACACTGGTTACCTTTGGGGAGTTGGGGAGAGGCAGCATGAAAAGGGGGTGTGACTTGTACACCATATACTTCTGTATTCTTCATGTTCTTTTAAAAATATATTCTATATGTGTAACTTGTATAACTACATAAAAAGCTAATAAAAACAATTGTATTTTAAAAGTTAAATAAAAATCCAACAATAACAATATCCAGTTCCAAAATAAAATGACCATATTTGATAACGAGGCCCTCGAGCCCACAGAGGCATGGACTCTGAGAACTGGAAGGAACCTCAAGGAGCCACCGTCAGGATACCTGTGCTGAGCGTGGAGAAGAGGAGCCAGGCGCAGTGAGAGGCACCCAGTTCCCACCTGACCTGGGCAGACCCGCTTTGCACTGAGCGAGGGTGAAGCATTCAAGGGCGGACCCGTCAATGTCACAGAGCAACCCCGGGACCCTGAGCCAGTCGCTTCACCTCTCTAGAGCAGTTTTCCTGTCCATTCAATGAGTGTGAGTGAGGAGGGTAGATATGGACTCCCTTGCCCTGATATTCTGTGATTCTCTTTGTCTCTCTTCACCCAATTCCCTCCCCATTACACTCTTCCCAAATTTTGCATTTTCTTGAGATCCTTACGAAAGTTGGCAGGACCTCTAACTCCTGGAAAGCAACTCTGCCTACCATTTGTGTACTCACCAGTTCACTATTTTTAAAATGTATTCACCAAGAAGCATTTATGCATTTATTTAATTATTCATCCATCCACTTCTTGACTCACTCTGTACACACGCACAAGCCACATGGGCTGGGGGCTGACCTGTGAGTGTGGGCCCTGACCCTGAGTCACTTTCTCCAACTTTTCCACACCAATTAAGATTTCCGAAGAGACTCTGTGTAATTGGGTCTTTGGGACATCATCCCTGAAGCACCCCAAAGTTTCTAAGCTGGGTGCCTTTCCCCTTCTCCCTCTAAATTGCCTTGGGGTTTGCACAGTCCCTTGGCACACAGGGAGCTTTGAAAGGTGCCTACTCCATTTGGCCTGCCTGCTCCCTGGGAGGCCGTCGGTCATGATGGAGCTGGGAGCTGCCCAGGTCAGGGAGACCCTGGCAGCCCACAGTAAGCTACTGAGGACACTGTGCAGCCTTGAGCACACCAGCGTCTCCTAATTCCACCAAACCTGACACCCTTTAGAGAACTCCCACTGAATTCTGAGTACTTTGCCTAATTCCACCCAATTCTAAAAGCTCCACTTAATTCTATCAAGTTGCAAACACTTCCCTGAATTCTGCACAAATCTAGGCATGTGTTCTTAGTTTGGGAAGCTGGGTCAGTGTGAAACCCTGTGTCCTGCCCGCCAGGGTTCCCGGGGGCCCCACTTCTTTGAACAGTGTTCCCCGAGCTGCAGCCAAAGAAGGCTCCTGGTCTCCGAATTATCTTCCAGGAAACAGGGAATATGGATCGGAAAGAGCCTCAAGGTAAGTAAAAAAGAGGAGATGTGGGAACAGGGGAAGAGGCCTTGGCTGGGAGTCAGGAGCCCCAAGGAATTACTGGAGCCTTGGCTTCCCCCTCCAATTCAGTGTGTGATGATGCTGGGCACACCCCTTCTCCTCTCTGGGTCTCAGTTTCCTTATGTAAAGAAGGGTGGTCTCCATTGGCTGCAGGACCCTCCCGGCTCTGCCGGGTTGTTGTCCAGATGAGGAACAGCTCATGATTGTCACCCAGCTGCTCGCTCCCAATTTGTCTTAGCCCCATGAAGTCACAGCAAGACAGGAAGAAGTTGGCTGTGGCCAGGCTGGGGGCTTCAACTTGGCCTTCAGAACCTGGGGAAGGGGGGGAAGGAGGTGGCACCCCTACGGGCTGGCAGGGTAGGCAACAGGCAACCACCTTGGAAATGCCAACACAGGCCACAGTGCACAAAGGAGAGAGGGTTCAAACTGGCCTGGGAGAAATAAAAGAAGGCTCCTTGGGAGAGATGACATCTGCACTGATTTTTAGGTAGCCTATGCCCAGGAGTGAGGCGAAGGCAGAAAGGACACTGTGGGCTCTGCAGACAAAGCTTCCTAGCCCTGCTTTGGGAACCAGAGTTCCCCAGCATCCAGCCACATCCCTTCTTGGTCCCTCTTCCTACAGACTCCCATCCTCTGCTGAAGGAGAGACAACAGAGCAGCGAGACCCAGCAACTGAGCACTCAGGCTGGAAAGCAGACAAGACATTGAGCTAGTGGTTCCGTGACCATGTCCCTGCTCTGATTTTCTTTCTCCTCCTGGTTCTGCCCAAAGTCTGCTCCCCATCGCAAAGGCTGCTCCTTCTCTACTGTATCTCCAGGGCCCCTGCTTGGTCTCCACTCATCCTGCTTGGTCCTCTGAAGCTCTGGCCACAAGTCCGAGGGTCTGCACTACCAGTGTGTGTGCGTGCGTGTGTGCGTGCGTGTGAGAGGGAGAGAGCTAGTGCACAAGAGAGCGAGAGTGCCTGGTACCCATGTGCATACCTTCACATGAACGAGCATACAGGGACACACGTGAGCCTGTGTGGCATATATTCGCACAGGCACATACGTGTGCACACGGGGGTCAGACCGTGTTTGCGCATACACAGGTAGCTGGGGGCTATATGTGGGGACATGATGTGGGTGTGTGTATACTGAAATAGAGAGCCGATGGCTGCCCACGCTTGCTAGTGACTTCAGGGGACGATTATAGTATGTGGAACTGTGCGCAGAGAAAGCTATGGCATGACCCGACCAGTGGGGCTGCACGCAATGCCCCCCCCTCCACCCACAGCCCTGGCAGACGCTGGTCTGCAGCTATTGACACTTGGTTAAATACAGAGGCCCCTCCAGGAGCCCAGTCTCAGGTTTCCCAGCTGCTTCTTGGATGGAGCTTGCAGATCACGCTCCCCTGACGCCACAATGTCTCTAGACACAGTCAAGCGTGTCCCATGGTTTATTGACATCAATGTCAGGTGCCTGAAACTAAGGAAAAGTTGACTTATGCTCATTACCCGGTGGGAAGATTGAGGGGAGAACGTGGGAGAAAGATGTTCCCCCAGTGTGATAAAAGGACCACCACCATTTGGCCCTTGACAGAAACAAACATCTGCCGTGAGCATGATGTGGGTGTCACACAGCTGGGAGGCCAGGATTCTAGACTCACCTTGCCACGGACCCACGATGTGATCTGTTTCCTACCTGCACAGTGAGATCCAACAGGTTCGCCTTTCAGGGAGCCTTCCACGCTGATGCCCTACAAAGTCATGGGGTCAAAGCAGCTCTGGCTCAGGCCCGGAGAAAATAGGAGTTGGGGGCCAGGCCAGCTAGTCCTTCAAATTGCAGCTCAAAAGCCCACGAGGAAGGCAGATTCTGAAGGTCAGTCCACACACAGTAGCTGACAAACAGGCCCTGTGCAGGGACAGGTGGATGAGCCCGCTGACAGGCTCAGGGTTCAGCAGCCCCTCCAGTGAGAGGCACAGTGTATGCCTCACGCATGGAGACCAGAACTAAGCTGAAGACACAGCCAGACGTCCACAGGCTAAGAAACAAAGAAGGGCATTCCCAACAGTGGGAAGAGTGTAAGGCAGCTCAGCGAGGCCGGAATCAGCTTCACCCAGACGGAGTCAGAAGCTCTAGGGATGGAGCCCAGCAACCTGTGTTGTAACAAACTTTCCAGGTGATTCTGCTACATGCGAGGATTTGAGGACCTCTGATTTTCCCCCAAACTATGTTAGTAGAATACTTATCTGCTGTAGGGGCCCCTGGGTGACTGTTGGTTTCAGCTCAGGTCATGATCTCAAGTCCCATGCTGAGCTGAGCCCTGTGACCCGCTGCGCTCAGCAGGGAGTCTGCGGAAGATTCTCTCTCTCCTTCTCCCTTTGCCCCTCCCCTGCTCACTTTCTCTCTCTCTCTTTCTCTCTCAAATAAATAAATAAATCTTTTTAAAAAGTACTTATCTGCTGCAGATTAATGTAAAAAGAGGACCCGTGGTCAAGTAAGTTTGGGAATTACATGCCCTATCCGACTTTTGGAAGTCACAAATGACACTGGCATTTATGAAGTCCTGCAGTAAAGGGCTTTATTTACTTTCAGTTTAGTGTTGTTTCAAATTAATTTTTCAGATTGCCTACTAACATTTCCCTTAACACCCTCTCAGGGAAATGCTGATCCAGAGCAACGCTCACTCCTCACATGGATGAATTGCAGCCCAGAGGTGCACGGATTGCCTAAACTCAGGGACAGTGTAAGACTTGGAAAAGGCCCTAGCAACATACCCCCACCCAAAAGAGGCTCTGTGGGCTCTCCACCACCCTGCATCCTCCTTCCCCCCATCCCAGCTGTGCGCCCCCTTGAGCACAGCAATATGCAGCTGGTCAATAGGACAGAGATCTCGGAGTTCTTTCTGAAAGGATTTTCTGGCTACCCAGCCCTGGAGCACCTGCTCTTCCCTCTGTGCTCTACCATGTACCTGGTGACCCTGCTGGGGAACACGGCCATTGTGGCGGTGAGCGTCCTGGATGTCCGCCTGCACACACCCATGTACTTCTTCCTGGGCAACCTCTCCATCCTGGACATCTGCTACACGTCTACCTTTGTGCCCCTGATGCTGGTCCACCTCCTGTCAGCCCAGAAGACCATCTCCTTTATTGGCTGCGCCCTCCAGATGTGTCTGAGCCTCTCCACAGGCTCCACGGAGTGTCTGCTTCTTGCCATCATGGCTTACGATCGCTACCTGGCCATCTGCCGGCCACTCAGGTACCCCATGCTCATGAGCCCCCGGCTCTGCTTGTCGCTGGCGGGAACCGCCTGGGTCCTCTGTCTCTTCAAGTCAGTGACTGAGACAGTCATTGCCATGAGGCTGTCCTTCTGTGGCCACCACGTGGTTAGTCACTTCACCTGTGAGATCCTGGCAGTGCTAAAGCTGGCGTGCAGTGACACCTCAGTCAGTGAAGCCCTTCTGCTGGCGGGGGCCATCCTGCTGCTGCCTATCCCCCTGGCCTTCATCTGCCTGTCCTACGCGCTCATCCTGGCCACCATCCTGAGCGTGCCCTCAGCTGCTGGGCGCCGCAGAGCCTTCTCCACCTGCTCGGCGCACCTGGCTGTGGTGATGCTGTTCTATGGCACTGTCATATTCATGTACATGAAACCCAAGAGCAAGGAGGCCCGCATCTCTGATGAGGTCTTCACGGTCCTCTACGCTGTGGTCACGCCCATGCTGAACCCTGTCATCTACAGCTTGAGGAACAAGGAGGTGAAGGAGGCTGCCAGGAAAGTGTGGGGTAGGAGCTGGACGTCCAAGTGAGGGAGGCCTGGGATCTTCAGGTTAGTAGGTGAGGCCTTCACAGGCCCACAGTGAGGACAGGCAGGGCGCAGGGCTGAATCTGGAATCTTCCTCCCGGAAAGGCAGCACCGAGTCCCACTGATGCTGCCACAGAATTGCTCACGAAGCCGCTTCCCTGGCATCGCCCTGGCCAGCTCTCCACACCGCTTCCTGCACCTGTACACCAGCTCCCGGCTGGCCTCAAGGCTGCACTCCTAGTGGTCCTTCCCCTCTGTCGTCCCCGGGGCATCCAGAGGGATCTCGGGGAAAAGCAAACGTGATCGCAACCTCTCCTGACTGAAACCCCCAAACGGCTTCCCCTACTCTCAGGACAAAATGTGAGCTCCTCCCTGGGGCATTGTAGGCCTTCACAAGCCGGGCCTGCTGGTCCTGAGTAACCCCCAGCCTTCTGCCCCACCTTCTCCCTCCTGACAGCCACGCACACCAGTCACGTGTGGGCCCCGATGTTGCCCAGCCCTGCCCAGTTGCATGTCCTTCCTGGTTCTTCCCATGAGGCAGCCACACCCAGCACACAACTCCAGGATGGCCTGACCCTCCAGGCCCAGCTCAAAGGCCACCCTCCCCAGGAAGCCTCCTCACTGAGCTCCTCCTGCTTCATTTGTGGTGTTATTGTAAGAGCAGGGACAGTCAGAATCTACTCTGTCCCAAGGTCCAGGCCTGCCCAACCCTAGGCCCCCCATAGGTTTTGTAAATAAATACATGAACACAACATTGCAGGGGTGATAGTGGCAGAGCCTGAGGTCCTTCCTGAACCTGAGCAGAGCAGAGACAGAGTTCAAAAATGACAGGCATGGCCTGGTGCCCTGGAAGGCGACAGTAGAGGCAGTGATGAGGCCCAGAGTCCACAATCCCCAGAGCGGTCCAGCCACCAGGGTACCAATCACCCTGAGCAGCCCAGGGCCTGTATTCCCAACATCTGTCGGGAGCAGCAACAGCAGCCGTTGCCATGCCTCCCAGCCCAGCATCCAGGCCTCGCCTGGCTTTGGGGTGACTTGCTCTACCCTTCCTTATCTCATCACAGGGATCCTGCCAGAGCTGCCCCTTCCTTGTGCTCAGCCTCTTCCCAGCTTTCCTCCTGACAACTCAGTGAGCACACAGTAGAAACGGATACAGATTCACAGAGTATCTCCATTCCCTGCCCGCCAATCCCCCTCCCCGCCGCCTCAGTGGCACCATCTACATGAGAAGGAGCTGGCCTTGGCCTCCAAGAAGCAGTCCGGCTCTCCTGCCCCCTGCCACAGGGAAGCCCAGTCCTTGCTAGAGCTCTCAGTTCCTCTCCAGTCCCTCTTTCTGGTTTCCATGTTGGTAGGAGAGAGCCCAGCCTGCTTCCTGAAGCTCAACCCTCTCTGACCAAGCCAGATGAAGGCTGCCTGCCCAGATATCCAGCTTTGAGGCCACGACAGGAGTTTGGATGTTATCATGTGGGCACTGGGGTTTATAATCACATTTACTTTTAGTTAGATCACTGATTAGATACCATTTTCCACCCATGAAATTGGGGAAGAATTTTTTTAATCTCTATTGGTAATGAAGGTACAGTGAAGAAGTAATGTCATATGCTGCTGATGGGGATGGGAATAAGTTAAGACAAACTTCCTGAAAAGTCAGTTGGAAGTATGAATCAAAAGACTTAAGAAATTGCTAGACTCTATGACCTAACCCATCTACTTCTAAGAATTAGTCTCATATGATCATTAGAAGCACCAAGATTTATGAATAAGGATATATAAATAATAAATCCTGGTGGTGTCCAATGATAGAATGTGATACAGCCTTCAAAAAATTCTTATTTTCTGAAGAATATTTGATAGTGAGAAATACCCACAATGTAATTAATAGAAAAAAGCAGAATTCATAATTTTGCATTCACTATGATCCCAATGTTATTTTTTGAAGTATTTTTGTTATGGACTTATGAGTTAGTACAGATGCAAAAAATCCTGGGAAACTATGACAAAATATCAAGAGTTGTTTCCACTGGGTGGTGGGGTTAAATAGGATTGATCAGTTAGACCTGATTTTTTTCTCATTTAATTCCAATATTTCCAATATTTATAACATGAATGTGACTTTGAACTTAAAAATAAGGTGATGCATTTTTAAGAAATGGAAGATCACCTGGCTCCAAAATAGAGCACTGATGAGAAGGCCTCCAGCCTGAGGGGCAGGAAGTGAGGAAGCTGCTGCCCTGTTCCAGGCTCTCGTGGTGGGGATGGGAATAAGTCAGGGGCAGCCTGACCCAGTGGGCAACCAAACAGAGAGAGGGCAGCTGAGAAATACTTGGGATACACAGATGACTGCAGAGCTAGAAGATGGAGAGAGAGGCCTGTGGGTTGCAGCCTGGGTGGACAGCACTGCCGCCCACTGAGACAGAGATGGAGAAGATGAGAGACGCAGCGGGATGGTGTTGAGTTCCAGGTGTCCACGGGTGGCAAGAGGGCACTGTTCTATGAGCACGGAAAAAACAAATGGTAACAGTCTTTGAATGTTTGGCTTTGACCTGGGATCTTGATAAATATTCCGAAGGAAAAAATCATAGTATATGGGGACAATCTGTAGCTGCTGCTGCTGCTTTCTTTAAGGCTGTGTTCTAGTCTCTACAACAACTGTGTTGATTGTTATTCTTTATTATGAAGGGAAGGGAGAGAAAACCTGTAGAGACCCAAGCATCTGACTGAACCCCTGACTCAATGTCCCTCACTAGTGCTCGCGGCCTCACACTCTGTACAGCAATGCGCTTTCTGAAACTTTCATGAGTCTCAATTCTCACATTCTGGAATGGAGACACCCCTTTTCATAGACCAAGACACCCATGCCTAGGACAGGAAGCCACAGACTTCAATCCTCGGATCCAAGGGGCAGGGCAGCAGTGAAATCCAATCGGGTTCTGTCCAATGTCTCTCCTGAGCCCACCTCACCGCAGCCAGGCGCTCCCGGGGGAAGCACAAGAATCCTGGGGTCTCTGAGCCCCACAGCTGCCAAACCTGCAAACTTGTATAGTTCCAGAGTTTGAACTTTAAATTGGGCAGGGACTGTGAGGTTCCCCAGGGCACGGAGCAGAGAACTCTGTGGCAGGGGACCAGAAGGCTGGTCCTCGAGGCTTTGGCCCTGGCCCAGCCCAGCCCAGCCCAGTGTATCTGCTGGTAATGAGCTCAGCACTTGTTGGCTCTGCTCTCCCAAGCCCTGGGTCAGGACACCTGGCAGCCTGCTCCACCTACCTGCGTGTGGCTCATGCCACTGGGCCACAGGTATGATGAGGGAAGGATGATCCATCTAGCATGTGGACTATTCTCATGAAATCTTTTTTAAACATATGGAAACCAGAGTATTTGCTTGTGAAAGAAGATAGGATACTAGTGATACTGGCTACCACGTACTGATCACTCACCATGTGCCAGGCTCTGTGCTAGGAGCTCTTCATGCCCCATCTCACTGGATCCTAGATAACCCCACAAGGAAACACTATGCTTACTCCACTTTACAGGTAAGGGAGGCGAGGCTGAGAAAACCGCTAGCAAGTGGCAGGTCTGGGACTTGAGCCCTGGTGGGTCAGACTCCAAAGCCCTCACTCACCTGCTCTGCCATCCAGCGAGGAAGCGGTCAAGCAGGAATCCTAGATCCAGGCATGTCAGGGAAATTGCAATAGAAGCTTCGGTCCTTTTATGCCCATCCCCTTTCTTTTAAAATAATTTGTGAAGCCTAAAATAAAATATTAAATGGTTCAGACTAGATTCGCCAGCCGATGAAATTGATATAATATTTACCTTGCAAAGTAACCCTGGGTCTGTCAGACATCGGGGTTGGAAGTTACTAAACAGAGTGAGGAAATGTTTCAGAGGGGACAAGGTACTAGAGGTCACCTAATTGAGTGGTTCCGTTCACAGGAGAAATCTGACCAAGGTCATATGGCAGAATCGGAACAAAGGCAACCATCAAACCTGGATCCCTCACTCCTGCCGCAGGGCTCCCGGTCCTGGTTCATGGCATCACCCTGCCTCTCAGGAGCTCTAAAACTGGGGTGTGGAATTCGACAGTTATTCTCAGAGACACTCGGTTTGCTCTCTCTCTGTGAACCTGGTTTTCCAGGACACGACAGCGTGAGAGACACTGGCAAGTAGATGCCAGAGCGGTTTTCCGAGTATATTGGGAAACCACCTCATGCTGAGATATTCAGCAGATTTCAGGTTTCCCTTCTCCTGGCACGTGGTAGGGTCACACAGGGCCAGTGGAGTGTGGGCGGCGGTGATCCATGCCACTTCTGGGGCGGAGCATGTAACAGCTGGTGTGAATGCCTAGTGTGTCCTTCCCAAGACATAACAACTGGTGATATCCAGACGGCGGAGCCCCCCTCAGCCAGGGTCTCTGAGGAGCTCAACATGGAACAGAGCCCGCTGAAAAGGTACAAAGGACACAAAGCGTAAGAAAGAAACTGTTGTCACGGTAAGCCATTAAGATTGTGTGTGTTACCGCAGCAAAACCTAGCTCATCGTCACTGATGCACCCAGGGAATGGCAGCTGCTCCCTGACATCCCCTCCCGTGCCCAAGGTGCAGAGTCAAAGCTGCCGGTTACCTGGAAGCATGGTATTTCCTAGACACAGACTTGTTTCTTTGGGGCCAGAAGCCTGTGGCTCTATGAGCTGGCTCTAATTTCCATGAATGTGTTATGATCAGACCCTTAAATTGTGAGAGACCCACTCCTCTCTGAGTAGCTCCTCAGACAGAGCAGGGAGAAACCCGGCACCTCCAGGGCTCTTCTCCAGCAATCACGACAGCTGCTTCCTTGGTTGCTGTGTGTGTGCTGGTGGGGGAGGTGCCCTCAAGGCGGACATCTGGGATGGGGCATTTGGGGCAGCAGAACAGCATGAGATCTCAATAGTACTCCTCAGCACCCCCTGAGTGCTGGCACTGGAGGGCAGCAGTGATGGATCAGACACAAGCCTTTGATTACAACAGCTCCCAGTCTATTGAGAGATCACAGACTACCATGCAAGGCAGAATGCGAGTACGCTGTGCTTATAGCTGTGAGCATCGTGCTGTTGGGATGGTCAGGTCTATGAAGGCATCTGAGCAGGCTATGCAGAGGAGGGGTGTGAGAGCTGAGCCTCGAAGGGTGAGTGGAAGAGAAAGGCTGCTCCAGGCTGAGGAAAGAGCATGAGAAGAGGGACGAGACGGGAGTGTGCGGGTTTGTCCACTAATGGGGAATGGTCTGGTGAGGCTGGAGCAGGTGTGTGAAGGGATGGAAGGGAGACGAGGCAAGTGGGCGGGCCAGAGCCTGTTCTCAAAAGCCCTTAAATGCCTCTGCCATGCCCACTTGGTCTTTCTGTTAGAGACGAGGGCAAGGAAGAGAAATAAAGAGTCAGGTGGTTTCCTACCTTTCACCTGCTTGAGACCCCCCCCCCCCCATACACAGGCACCCTTATGTTAGGTGTCAGAATTCGAGGTTAACATAGGTCATTTTGTAACAACATCCAATAAAGACCAAACCCTTATACTTGCATCTGAAATGCTGTGGGCATAATCCAGACACATGAAGTCCTAACCTAGAAAAGGTACTTCTTTACAGATTTCAAGTTTTACTTTGTCTTTCCATCCCAGGTTCTCTAAGAGAACCTTAGGTCTTAAAGTCCAGAGAGAGGAAGCAACATGTCCAAGGTCACCTAGCATGAGGGAATGAGTGTAAACTCTGTTAGGACGGAAACCACATCTGCTTCTGCTGTATTCCCACCTCCTGACACAGGGCCTGGCACATAGTAAGTGCCCCACAACTATTTGTTTAATGAGTGAATGAAGGAGCCACCACTACAATCAGGCAATTCTCTATCTTTTTGCCAAACCTCAGCAAGAGAAATCTTACCCTTAGTTGTTCGTGCAGATAAGATTTAAGGTCAGGTCCTGACCCAGATTAATCCGCTGCCCCCGTGCGCTCCAGAAACGTCCTTAACAATCACCCTATTCAGACCAGAGGAGGGGAAAGTGGCACAGGCTCTGGGGATGCAGGGGGTCATAAGAGGCGCTGGAGCTCTTGTCGGGAGGTGGCAAGCCCAGACCCAGCAAGAGCCCTGTGGCTGAAGATACAGTCTTTGCTCAGGATCCTCAGACAACAAGTAGTGCTGGACGGCTCACGAGCATCTTTGTGGGTCTGTCTCATCTGAGCTACACAGCACTTCCATTTTTCAAAGGGACACTGACTCTCGGAGAAGCCATGTGACTTAATCAACCTCGCACAGCTAATTAGGGCTGACGCTGGGGAGCAGAGCTTGAGTATCTGTTGAGTGACTGCTCTTGGCAGCACTCACTGTGGACGGTGTGGGAAGGAAGGAGACAGGGTCCTACGCTCAAGTGTAGAAGAGGAGACAGGTGACAGCACACAGTAGAACACAGAGGGACAGCCAAGGGCTAAGAGCGCAAGAAGGGAGAAGGTAACCGCAAGAAGGGAGAAGGTAACCCCTCAAGGGGCCGGAGGGAGACAAGAGACAAAGAGATGGAAATGTGGTCTGAGAGACGAGCACGAAGCCCCCACGGGGGAAGGGAGGGAGGACATGCCTCTAAAAGGGAACTTCTTGGGGCACCTGTGTGGCTCAGCCAGTTAAGCTGCTGACTCTTGATCTCAGCTCAGGTCATGATCTCAGGGTCCTGGGATGGAGCCTCAAGTTGGGCTCCACACTCAGCAGAGAATCTGCTTCAGGATTCTCTTTCTCTCTCTGCCCCCGCCCCCCAGTCGCTTGCTCTTTCTCTAAAATAAATAAATCTTTAAAACAAAAGAAAATAAAAGGGAACTTCTTGGGCAAGATGTAGCACTGGGAAAAGACAAGGTTTATTCAGCAGAGGGTGAGGCCACCAGCCCCTAACAAATGCTAGATGCACTGAGGAGGAGGAATGAGGGGGGAAATCCAGCCCTGAAGGACAGACAGGCCTCCAGTGCTGACACAGGACATCGGCCTCTCAGGCAACCCAGGAATGAGGAGGTGACTGTATCTTCTGTATGTTAAACTTCATACTCAGCTCCTGTTTCTGCTTTAGACCAGTGGTCACATGGGCCATAAGACAGCTTTCCTCACTAACAAGACTGCCGTGCCTTGGGGACATTAGGGCTCCCTCCTGTGAATACCTGACACTGGCATTTCCCCAGGAGGCAGTGAGACCAGCACAGAAGAGCAATGAAAGCCACCTGAGAGAAAACTGAGGCCCTCCCTCACTCCCTCTCCTTTTTAGAACTAGTCACTAACTGACAACGCCCCTGCCAGATTAGAACCTGGTTTTCCCTCCTCCTCTGACATCACTGCCAAAATCATTTATCCCACAAGGCAATATGGAGGCCAAGAAAGGAGTCACTTGGCTTGCATGACCATAGGAATATATATGTTCTTGTATGTTCTTTTAAAAATCAACGGATGAGAGGGCCACCTGGTTGGCTCAGTCGGCTAGGAGTTTAACTCTTGATTTAGCCTCAGGCCATGATCTCAGGATCCTGGGATCGAGCCCCGCATTGGGCTTCCCGTGCAGCGGGGAGTCTGCTTGTCTCTCTCTCCCTCTGCCCACACCCACACCCCTGCTCATGCTCTCTCTAAAATAAATAAATAAATCTTAAAAAAAAAAATCAACAGATGAGGGAAGGGGAAAAAAAAAAAATCAACGATGGCCTATCATTCCTTAAAGAGAGACAACTGCACACCAGGCTTACACATTCTATGGAGCGAGAATATTTGATCCTTAATGCCCAAAGGGACCATCAGGTAAGCACCATCCCTCACCCACGGGCCTGCAAGAGCTCATGTTGCTCGATTCAGGGAAGAAGGGGCAGCCTTATGATAGTTGTGGCATGCTTCTGTCCACTTATTTTTCTTACTGTTGTACCCCCAGCACCTAAACAAGACCTAGCACAGAACCAGTATTCAAAGCACATTCAGCAAATGAATGAATCTAAAATACCATGAGCATAATTCAGTGATATGGAGTCATAACCTAGAAAAGATGCTTCCTTCAACAGCCAAGAACTCTTTAGATTACTACGGAGTGTGCCAAACATGAATCCTCCTCTCTTGTCTCCCCTACCCCCACCATGGGAAGCCTAGGGGGCTAGAATGTGCTTATCTCCTAAGTCACATCCGAGCTGCAGAGCTGAGAGGGCCAGCTTGCAGGCCTGAAGTCCAACCCTCTCACTACACAGATGGTAAAACTAAATCGCAGAGGCAGAGATGACCTGCCCCAGGTCAGGTTGCTTACTTTCCAGGCCAGCAAGAGCTTCTCCTGACTCACGTGCCGTCTAGACAGGAAGGAGGGAGGAGATGGCAAACCAGACGGCGGTGACAGAATACGTCTTGCTGGGGCTCCGCGAGCACCATAACCTCGAGACGGTCCTGTTCGTGCTCTGCCTGGGCATCTACGGCGTGAATATCCTGGGGAACTCCCTCCTCATGGGGCTGAGCGTGCTGGACCCCCGCCTGCACAGCCCCATGTACTTCTTTCTCAGCAACCTCTCCCTCATGGACATCTGTGGCACATCCTCCTTTGTGCCTCTCATGCTGGTCAACTTCCTGGAAGCCCGGAGGACCATCTCCTTCCCTGGCTGTGCCCTGCAGATGTACCTGACCCTGGCGCTGGGTTCCACGGAGTGCCTGCTCCTGGCTGTGATGGCATATGACCGTTATGTGGCGATCTGCCAGCCGCTTAGGTACCCAGAGATCATGAACGGGCAGACGTGTGTGCGGATGGCAGTGCTGAGCTGGGGGACAGGCTTTGCCAACTCACTGCTGCAGTCCCTTCTCACCTGGAGCCTCCCCTTCTGTGGTCACAATATAATCAACCACTTCTTCTGTGAGATCTTGGCAGTGCTGAAACTGGCCTGTGGGGACATCTCTCTCAACGCACTGATGTTAATGGTGGCCACAGCGGTCCTGACACTGGCCCCGCTCCTGCTCATCTGCCTGTCCTACACTGTCATCCTTGCTACCATCCTTAGAGTGCCCTCTGCTGCAGGCCGGCGCAAAGCCTTCTCCACCTGCTCTGCCCATGTCACAGTGGTGGTGGTTTTCTATGGGACCATCTCCTTCATGTATTTCAAGCCCAAGGCCAAGGACCCTGATGTGGATAAGATTATTGCATTGTTCTATGGGGTCGTGACACCCTCACTGAACCCCATCATCTACAGCCTGAGGAACGCAGAGGTGAAGGCTGCTGCCCTATCCCTGCTAGGGGGAGGCCTACTCTCCAGGAAAATGGCCCACCCTCCCTGTTGCTCTTCACCTCTATTGTGCATGGCAGGCTAGGTCCATCGTGATAATGACTTGGAATTGCAGTGGCTGAAACCCACAAGGGTTTATTTCTCACTCCTGCTGCAGGTCCGTGAGCAGCTCACTGGGTAGCTGGGGTCTGCTCTCAATCATCGTCTTCTTCCCTCTGGGCCTCAGGATAAGCAGCTACCATCTGGAACACTGCTGGTCACTGTGACAAAGCCTGCACTGGCTCTTTGAGCTTCACTTCCACCTCCACTTCATCCGCCAATGCAAGCACATGCCACAGCTAACATCAAGGGGCAGGCGAAGGAGTGTCTGGAAGGACACTGTGTCTGGAAGGAGCAGGAAGACTGAGAAATCTGTGAATAGTCATCAGTAATCATCATCATCGGTAATGGCTGCCACACTATCCTACAGTCAACCCAAGAGCCACTAGAGATTTGCCCTCCTTTTCTCTGACCATCACTCCCCCACACATCCAGTCAGTCCTGAATTCCTAGAGAATTCATGGCCTAGGAGCTCCTAAGCGGGTCCCCTCCTTTCTCCTGACACTGCCTCCTCAAGAAGCCTTCACTCTCTCTCTCTCAAATACTGCAACAGCTGCGTCACCGCACTCTCGTCCTGTAAACTCCCTTCAAAACCCACCCTCTGCACTAGCTGTCAAACGTCAATCTGAAAAAAAAAAAAAAAACAAACCAATCAGATCATGTCTCTCTCCTGCTTAGATCCCTCCAATGGCTCATTTCTCATGGGATAAAAACCAGACCCCACCTCTCTGCCCAACTTCATACCGGCTGCTTGCCTCAGCCCCGCTCCACCCACACACACCCTCTGGGTCCAAGCCCCCTGAACTATTCCCAGTTCCCCAGCAAGTATCAGTCTTTCCTGCTTCTGTCTCCCCCTTGCTCTTCCCTCTCATGTCCAAATGCTTCTTCATCTTTTTTTTTTTTTAATTAACGCATAATGTATTATTTGCCCCAGGGTACATGTCTGTGGATCCTCAGGCTTACACATTTCACAGCACTTACCATAGCACATACCCTCCTCAATGTCCATAACCCAGCCACCCTATCCC
>CM052892.1:31186879-31481139 GCA_028534135.1 Potos flavus
TGATAATTGTCTTTCTCTGATTGACTTACTTCGCTTAGCATAATACCCTCCAGTTCCATCCACGTCGTTGCAAATGGCAAGATTTCATTTCTCTTGATGGCTGCATAGTATTCCATTGTATATATATACCACATCTTCTTTATCCGTTCATCTGTTGATGGACATCTAGGTTCTTTCCATAGTTTGGCTATTGTGGACATTGCTGCTATAAACATTCGGGTACACCTGCCCCTTCGGATCACTACATTTGTATCTTTAGGGTAAATACCCAGTAGTGCGATTGCTGGGTCGTAGGGTAGCTCTATATTCAACTTTTTGAGGAACCTCCATACTGTTTTCCAGAGTGGCTGCACCAGCTCGCATTCCCACCAACAGTGTAGGAGGGTTCCCCTTTCTCCCAAATGCTTCTTGATCTTTAGCTAACAGGTACTGGACCATAGACCAGGCCCAGCACTATACTGTGTCCTAAGTGCTTTACTGACTGGGAACCACTTGGAACAAATGGAGGAATACAATACGGACACTGGTGACCAGAGAGAACCCTCTCCCAACATCTTGGCATTACAGAAATTCATTTAATCCTTACTCAGATTTGCCCCACTCTTCCAGAAAACCCCTCTGGCCCCTCCTAGCAGGGTGGAGTATGTCGCAGTTCTTTGTCCCTCTTCATAGAGGGACTCTGTCCTGAATCCCAGCTATTTGGGTTCAAGCATCCTAGTGCCCTGACTCTATACATCCTAAGATGAAGGACTAATATTTCTGATACCGGAACAGACACCAAGCCCACACCTCTTGACTCACCATTCAGTTGGCCACATCACTCTGCTCAGGGCCCCAAGGAAGAGACAGAATTGCAGAAAGCAGAGAACAAAGGGATTTTTCCTGGCTTTTGAGCTTCAAAAGCCTAGGCTCTAAAGTCTTAATGAGAGAGACTGAAGGCATAGACAAGATTTGGGAGAAAAACCTAAGTAGGGAGAAGGGAGCTAAGCTCCCTAAGCTAGGGAGAAGGGAGAGAGAAGAGGGGATGCAATAAGAGCACTGGCATGGAAGGTCCCAAAAGGAAGAGGCCCCGAGCCGCAGTCCTTAGGCCAAACCCCCAGACCATCTGTAGAATCTAAAAGATGGAGCAACTTATGCCTTGTTGGTCAGGTAAAACCCAGAGCAGGCCCCCAGAGTAGAAATGGCTGCAAGGTGTGTCTGGGCAGCCCAGGCCTCACAGGTCTTTGTAGGTGGCACAGAGGTCAGGGAGGGCCCCAGCACTGAAAATGGTTATGCAGATGGGAACGAGAAAGCACTCTGGGATGGCCTGCCTAAGCTGCTGACTGGGGACCAGGTGGAATGATGGAACTCGCAGGGGATGGGTGCAGTGTGGACCCCAGTGACCAGAAAACAACTTCCCAACATCTTCCCATTATATAAGACCCTTAAGATACAGCTGTGACCCTTGTAGAAAGAGAAGAACTCCCAAATTGACAAAGGATGTCTCTCAGGCAAAAAAGATGACACTCAGGCAAAATGGGGGCTCAAAATAGAAGTTATGTTCTTGTGATATTTCTTGCACATTTGTGATTTGTACCTGCTAGTCCAATTTCCTGAGACCTCAGCTTCCCTTCCTGTCGGGTGTGGGCACCACAAGGGAGGTCTGTGTCACTAATTTAAGTCATCCCAGCACACACAGACACAGACACACACACAAGCCCCTACTCCCAGCGGCTGCAGCCTGCCATAATGGGGCAAAAGGCTCCGGCAGAAGCTCCAGCAGCTGGGCCCCCACCAACCCCGCTGATTTTCTCGGACCCTCTCTTTCCCTCTCCTCCCCACACCCTTGGCCCCAGGAAAAAAAGCGGCACAGAACCAGCAAATACTTCATTGGAGACACACCAGACTCTACCTGCATCAACTCAGGAATCAGTCCCCCCAGCCCCAGCCCCAGCCCCACCTGTCCTGCAATCCCCTTCCCAGCACAGCACGGCACAGCCCAGACACTGCCTTGGGAAGGAAGCCTGAGACCAGAGTTGCTGAGTTGCTGGGAAGATCTGGAGACTCAGTGTCCCCAAGATGGACTCCATTTCCTCCAGAATGATGCCATGTCCTGAGAGGGCTTTGTCTCCCTTTGAAGGAATCCATATCCTTAGGAGGGCTCCACATCTCTAGGAAGGACTCCACACCCCTAGGAGGGACTCCTTGGTCCTGAGGGGCTCTAGGGGCCTGCACAGGCTCCAGTCCTTAAGAAGGACTCCATGGATGCAGGAAGACTCCAGGCCTTCAGGAAGTGCGCCAGGTCCCTAGAAGAGCTCCATGTCCTTAAGAAAGACTCTATATCCTTGAGAAATACAACCTGTCTCTTGTCCAGAAATACAACCTGTCTCTTGTCTCTTGTGGAGGGTTCCACACTCCCAGGAAGGGCTCTCTGCCCCTAGGAAGGGTTCATGTTCCCCAAGGGCCAGGCCCAAAGCCCCTCTCAGCTGGAACAGATGCTGCTGACAGTGGCCCCGCCTGGGCCCACAAGGCCCAGCTCCTCCTGCTCATTGATGCACAGCTGGTAACCGCAGCCCCGGGCCCGGGCTCCAGATGGGACCCGGTGTTCAGTCTTGGCACGTGGGGGCAGCAAGAAGCCCACACTGCCAGCGATGAGCATATGCCAAATGCTGTGAATGTAGAAGTAGTTGTCTCGGGTCTCCACAAAAGCATACAGTAGGACAGCACTGCCTGCAATCAGGCTGCCCGGACACAGGTAGAAAAGCCAACGGCGCCACGTAGGTGGGTAGCAGTGCCGACGGCGGACGCTGCGTACTGTCTGGGGGAAGCAGAGAAGTGGGACTCAGGAATACAAGGCCTTGGAACCCAAGCCAGAACTGGTCATTCCCAGGCTTCCCCAGAGCCTTCGTCATGACCTGAAGGCACCTGCCAAGTCTGGAGTGGGCACCATGAACAGCACAGTGATGATGACAGGATCCAAGCCCACCTTAAATTGGGGACCAGATCCTCAGGGCCCTGCACCCAAGTCCTGCTGGGACGCCTCCCTCCCCAAGCCCTCCCAACCTTACCCAGGCTGTGGCCAAGATCCCCAGGGCGAAGAGACTGGGTCCAAGCAGGTTCCAGAGTCCATGCCGGTCAAGCTGTAGAGCCATAGACAGCAGCATAGCCCCCAGCAAATACAGCACCTGGAGAGAGAGGACTCCAGGGGCTGGGCCGGGTTGGCGGGAGGCACTTGGCAATGCCCCCAGGGAGAGGATGGGAGTGAGTTTCAAGTGGACTTTGCCTACAGTTGTTGTCCCCCAGGGCCCACTCTGGACTGACCTGCTTGACCACAGGCTGTAAACGTGCCATGGCAATGACAGTGACCCACACGGACATTAAGGAGCCCAGGAAATCACAGAACTGCAGCACATCGTAGTCCATGATGCAGAAAACCACAATGCCTGGCTGGTCACAGGCATGGTAAAACTGGAGGAAGAAATGACAGGCATTGAGAGAACTTGGGGCAACAGTCCAGTTCCATGAAACAGGAGAAAGAAGTCACGAGGATGGTGTGCAGCTGTCAGAAAAGCAGAGGTCAGAGGTCACAGATGGAGCACAACTGGGAAATGCCTAACTCCCTGCTTCTGAGAAGAATGTGGTAGGGAAGCCTGGTCTGCCTCACAAGCCGTTATGTATCTGCCAGTCCCGACCCTGTCCTTACCTTCCTAATCTTCCTGCTTCTGGAATATACTATAGAGAGCACAGGCCGGTGGAGATTCCAGGTCTGTCAGTCTGAGGCCAGTCCTTCCCTTCTTCGCATGCTCGCTATGGGTCCCACCTATAATCTCCATCCCTGGCCCAAGCTATGGGGCTAGACGCTGGTCTCTTGGCACCCTAGACCCTAAGCCTCCCTTGAATATCCCAGTCTCCCCTGAAAGCTCAGACTCAGAGTTAGGATTCATCCTCAGGCCTTACACCAACTGGCCCTCTTCATCCCCTCCCACCCAGTGTCATGGGTGGAGGGATGGGGGGGAAAGTAAGAAAAAACTCAGACCCTGGGCCATGGGGAAGAGCACGTCACTTTACACCATGGAGAAGAATATAGGGAAGGGACAGTGTCCACCTATCCACCACTGTGGGAAAGATGGTAAAGAGGAGCTACAAAGGGGGCACAGGGGACACAGGTGGGATGGGATCAGACTATACTGGGCACCCCAATTAAGAAACCAAGTTCTGCAGTCAGCCCCCCCTTGGTCTGTGGTCCCAACCCCTGTGCCTCTCTGGACAATGCTATCATGGCCGCGGGCATCCTGTGTTCCCTTATTTGTAAAAGGGGCTACCCAAAAATGACCTGAGTTCTTTTTACCTTAGAACATTTGCTGTCACCTTCTCTGAACTTCTGTGTAGAATTTATGTGATTCTTCATTGATGCCAAACACTAAGAACATGTATGGTTTTAAGACTATCCTTGGTGCGAGGATAACAGGAACATATATCCTTATGAGCCCACCCAAAGACAAGATACTGGATAAGAACTATGAGGACAAAGAGCTCCAGACCAGGAACAAACATCACAGTGGCATGCTCACTCCCCCCATCATTGCCCTGCTCTATGCCAGGAAGAACGGATGGTTGTGATGATGAAAAAAGAAAATTAAAATGCTCTAATGGGAGAGAAAAGGTTTCTGACCTATATAAACTTGGTGAAAATCTACTCATTGGAGCTGACCTTGAGACATTCCAGCAGATTTTACAGGATCAAAAACTGACTCAATCTGCTTGATCTCTGTCCCCTGCATGTTAACCCCAGTCCTCAGAGAGCCATGGCTGCTGAGGGCATCTCTTGATAGCAGAAACAAGCTGCTGGAGTTGCCGTGGGTGGACCGAAGTTCACCAGGCTAAACTGAAGCTGGGGCAGGAAGGCTACGTGCTGTACCACCCAAAGGTGGCCGCGGAAGTGGCTCGATCTCTGACAGAAGGGGCCCTATAGGTACTACTTTCAGCCCAGGTCAATTTCTTCATCATTCTATGGAAAAGCAACCCTAAGTCACAAGGGCTCTGAGTCCAGAAGAGAGGTGGCCTTACAGACCTTAGTGAGACAGGCAGCCTGGCCCTCCAGAGGTATATCCTTGACTGTGGGTGGACGGCAGGGAGATCCAGCCCACCGCTGAGGAAAGAGGTAGCTGAGCAATATCACAGGTCATTCACTTCTGGCAGCAATGGTCTCTGTAACCTCGGGGAAGGATGGAAATGGGAGAACCTGGTCTCCTGTTTGGATGCATTACTGCTGAGAATAGGAAGGTGAAGGTGCGATCAGGAAGATGAGTTCAGGGAAAAAGAGCATTCTATCCTGAATTCAAATCATAAAGCGTGACACCCCAACTTTAATCAAATAGCATCCCTCCTAGAAAAAAGCAGGTGGGAAATTGAAGCAAGTCTGTTGTGAAAACTGGCAGAATCCAGTCCAGGAGCAGAGCTGCCAACAGCAGAGTGGGAAAGCAGACTCAAAAGTTCAGTCTCTAGAGACAAAGGATAAGAAAGAAATCGCTAAGTTTCTTTTGACCTGTTAAAGATTTCATCCAGTCATTCAAACTGCAAAATTTGTAACTTTGAAAAAGGTGAATAAGCTAAGAACAAGGAGAAGCTAGGAGTTTAGAAAAAGAAAAAAAAAGAAAAAGAAAAAGAAAACTTAGGGATATTAATTGGCATTGGGAAACCTTGCGTTTGATTCCTTCAAATTTTAAAGTCTTAAGCTCGTGTACCTATCCTTTGTCTTTCCCTTCACTTTGAAGGTAAAGAATGCTGTCCCTTCACTTCAGGAACAGACTGCTCTGGAATGATCATGTTTTGAGTACTCCGAGTTTTTGAAAGGGCTTGCAAGTTTAGCAACCACGGCTCTCTCTTACATATTATTAAATTGAGAAAGTAAGCTCTTACTGGGAAACTCTGAGAGACTTTTCACAGGTGTCCATATCTGCATTTGATATCTGAACACACCTAAAAGACTGATTTTTTTCAATTCTTTCTTTCTCTTGTATGTGCTGATTAATTGGGAGTTTAGTTCCTAAGCAAATCGGTATTTTGGTCCTTTGCTATTTTAGCTATTGGATATTGATTATTCTCTACCTCTAAGACCAGCTATAAATACTATAGCTACTAAGTTACCCAATACTATTTTCTGATTTGGATTTTTTTTTTATTTTATTTATTTAGGGGCGCCTGGGTGGCTCAGTTATTAAGCGTCTGCCTTCGGCTCAGGTCATGATCCCACGGTCCTGGGATCGAGCCCCGCATCTGGCTCCCTGCTCCGCGGGAAGCCTGCTTCTCCCTCTCCCACTCCCTTTGCTTGTGTTCCCTCTCTCACTGTGTCTCTCTCTGTCAAATAAATAAATAAAATCTTAAAAAATATATATTTTATTTATTTATTTGACACAGAGAGAGAGATCACAAGTAGGCAGAGAGGCAGGCAGAGAGAGAGGGGGAAGCAAGCTCCCTGCTGAGCAGAGAGCCTGATGCAGAGCTCAAACCCAGGACCCTGAGATCATGACCTGAGCCGAAGGCAGAGACTTTAACCCACTGAGCCACCCAGGCGCCCCTGGATTTTATTTTAAAACATTAATTTTACATCTCAGCCTTCACCAAGCTTGCTCCATCTGCCTGACTTTCAAGTATATAAAAGGAAATGCCTAAACATTTCTCGAAGAGGGACTTGTAATAAATCCTTCAATCTCTGGGAGATAAAAGAAGATCTATATCAGAGAAAAGCAAAGCTAAATCACCTAATATTGAAGACACATATAAGGGAATAATTAATTGAAGGCTGGTCGTTCTCCTAGGAATTTCTGTGCAATGAAAAAAGAGTAGGGGATAATGGAGAGATTGTCTCTGGAGTAGAGAGGTTTGGGGAGAAATCATTGCATTAGTATTCTGTGCTGTTCTCCAACCATACTAAAAGGTCAGAGAGATTTTTAAGGTTGTAGAAAACCTACAGGAGTAGAGTTAAGTTAAAATTGCAATGTGAGGTGAACAAGATGATGTACCTTTCACCAATCCTGATCTGGCTATGGTCACTGCTGAATGTCTACAAACACCATCACTAAAGTCCATCACTGACTCCTTCATGGGGCTCAATTCACTAGGGAAACCAACCAACAACCTGTGTCAGCTTACTTCACTGAAACTTCTCAACCTGGAGAAGACAGCATCTTGTCATCATATATTCTGGGTATATATCTGTCCCTTCTACCTGCACTGCTTCCACTTGCTTTATTATTCATGAAGCAGAATCTACTATCCATTGCCATGGCACCCCACTCATTACCATCTTTAACCAAGAGATACAACTTATAGTAAACAAAGTAAAGCGAATCACTCACCACCATAGAATTCACTGGTGTAAACATACTGCCCATCACCTAGGGGCAATCAGCTGAACAAAACACTGAAATGGCCTACTGCAGGCTGAGTTACAGTGTCACCTGGGAGACTCTACTCTGTAAGTCTGGAATACTCTCCTATGTTTGGCGCACAGTGTGTCCTCAGTAAGCTTCAGTCGTCTTATACTTTATGCCATGTATGTTCATGAGAGAACATCCCTACACTAATAAACTTTCCTCCATGCAGAAACAAAGGAAGACACCTGCAATATTGTTGATCCACTGAAAACTATGGGCTAATTTTTACATTGGTATTTCTTCTGTCAACAGAAATAAAAAGAAATGACAGAAATAACACAGAAAGATTGGGAAATTTAAAAAATGAAATTTAGATTACAAACTGGCTTCTGTTAATGTAATTCTTTTTTTTTTTTTTTTTTTTTTTATTTATTTATTTGTCACAGAGAGAGAGCACAAGCAGGCAGAGTGGCAGGCAGAAGCAGAGGGAGAAGCAGGCTCCCTGCCGCGCAAGGAGCCCGATGTGGGACCCGATCCCAGGACCCTGGGATCACGACCCGAGCCGAAGGCAGCTGCTCAACCAACTGAGCCACCCAGGCGTCCTTGTTAATGTAATTCTAATCTAATTTGACACCTTCCTCAGCTTTGGACATTTATGAGGTAATTTTTTTAAATTAACCTAAATTGTTTTCTGTGAGATTTCATATTTTATAACATATAGTTCATCTAATGCTTCAAAATGGAGTATGCAGGCACTACAGAATGTAAAACTGGAAATGCAAATACATTTGATCCATGCAGTGACTGGCATATTTGCACTCAGGATATAATGGAATTTATGCCTATTCCTTTATTATATGCCTCCATTTCCTCTTGGAAACAGTCATGGGATTTTGCCAAGGGCCACTAAGAATTAACTTGTGAGGTGTGAGGAACAGAAGAGGTAAGGAGAAGGCAGGATGTCGGCAATCAGCAAGAAAGTCCCCAGGGGCCCCAGGACGTCAGCTCGCAGGAACGGATTATGAGGTTTCAACTAGCACTGGGAAGGATTTACGGCTTGAACTGTATGGGCTAGAGTCATACAACTGCAATGTTTGATATATTTCCCTTGATAACTTCTTGCATTTGGTTATATTTTCTGATCTTTTGATCGGCTCTTCTTATCTTTTAAGAATTTGATAACTATTTTTAAAGAAGAATGTGAGAACTATTAAATGAGGTCATAAATTTCTCTACATACTCCAGGACTTCTGAGAAACTGACGTCAGGTTAGAAATTTACCAATGTGTCCTCTCTGCCCTGGTGCGAGGAGACAATACAGCTCAGTGATTACATGTAAGGCACCTAAAGTCAGGCTGCATGGGAATTCTGGTTCTACCACTCATGTTACACTTCGAAGTATTTAAACTGCCCTCATCTGCAAAAAGGGATGATGATGATGATATAAGTGCCTATCTATTACCCTAATGGTACTGTCAGGACTCAATTTGCAGTGTCTGACACACTAGATGTTATTTTGCTGTTTCCATTATCTGAACTGGTCTGGTTATACACAAAATCAAGTGCTGGATTTGTGACCTGTTTTTCTTTTAACATATTTTACATATTATGTAACAGTTTGCATTTTCAATATTTTACATATTTACACTCTAAACTCTTGAAGAACAAACCTACTGTCTGCTCCCATGCCCTGGATAGGAATCGATGCACTACTCCCAGGTGTAGACTGTCCTGGCTTTGAAGACAGGGAATAAAACTGTCATCTATGCCCTGGTACTTTTACCTGCAATATGACCAGTGGGTCCTTAAATGGAGACTGTTGAGGAATGAAGTAAGTTCAAACTAAGTAAAGAATGAGAAAGGAAGAGCAATGGGGAACCTGGCCAGGAAAACTGGATGACCAGTAACTCTACATTTTGGCCCATGTGGAAAAAGAAGAGGAGTTAGAGCAAGACTATAGGCAACACCACAGAGCCAGCATCATTTCTTTGATCTTTTGCTTATTAGCCTATCATTTTTTTCTTTTTTAAGTAAGCTCCACACCCAACATGGGGCTTGAACTCACACACCCGAGATCAAGAGTCGCATGCTCTACCGACTGAGCCAGCCAGGCACTCTGCTTATTATCCTAGTTAAGAAAGTGGAAGCTCTGTATGTGATGGCAGTCACTGTAGGCTCCCCTGGTGTTCCAAATGGTGAAAAGGTCTTTTCATTCAAGGACAATTTGCCATTGTATCCAGAATATAAAGAGTCATCTGGTACTAAACACTCTAGAGCCAACGCCCAGGATGCTTGTGCAAAGTGCAGGAGAATGAACACACTCTCCCCACATGTTCCAGGCTCCTGATACACTTGGGTACCGTTACTGATTTTGAATCCTATTAGAGCTGTATGCACCCAAGAGTGGGCTGGTGGAACAGCTGATGCTAGAGGATTTGGTGAGCAATAGTATAAAGGGCATCTGGCAGTAAAAAAAAAAAAAGAGAGAGAGAGAGAGAAACAGTGTCTACTATAAAAATAGAATGAGGCACTATCAGAGCAGGTCTAAAAAGGGGAGCAGCCAAGCAAAATTAGAGTGTGCTCTTCTCACCTAGCTTAAGAGGGGAAAGTCTCTCTACACAGCATGGTTCTAGCCTCCTCTTCCTCATCTGTGCATGAACATCCCAGACGACCCTACAACATGCCCCTCAGTTTCAGAACATTCACCCCCCACACACTTACTGCTAAATGATAAGTAGGATTTTTGTAATTTGGACATATGTCTGATCTATTAATGCTGAACAAAAGAGAAGCACATATTGATTTTTGTGATATTCTTGTTGCCAAGACATGAGGAAAGTCTGAATCCATCTAAGATTTTTGCAGGGCTCATAGGCAGGCACTGCATGTCACAAGATGCCAAGAGCCCAGACATGAGCTGAAAAGGTCCCTAGATGCAGCATCTCAGGGGAAGAGTCCACAGAGGGGCTAAGTCACATTAGCAGACTCACTCCTCTATCCTTTCCTTATTTATGGATTTATTTATGAAGCTTGCTGATAATATGAACTTTTCTGATTATGGAAGAGTGGGAAAACACAGAGAAGGGACTGTGGACATTCTGTAATGGGAGGAGAAGAATTTAAAACTGTATTAAACTTCATCAAAATATGTTCCTTTGTGCTAGAATTTTATATCACACTGCCACTTCCCATTTTGTCTCAGGACACAGTTGAGTCCATAAAATTTCCTAGGATCCCAAGAGTCAGAATGTTCTAGAAATTACCCAGTTATAGAGATCTTCTCTGTTTTCCAAAAGTTTCCATGAGAAATCAAGAAGGCCATGGTGACTGAATGGGGAGATACCTTTTCATACCGTAAGAAAGAACAAGCTATATAAGATATAGAAATGCCCAGTACAACGAAGAACATAAGCACAGTATAGGTAGCCCTCACATCATGGGAGATGAAAGTGGAGACTCCATAGAGACATGGGAGAAAGTGCAGGTCTCTTGTCACCATACCGAGAAAAAAAGGGGAAGCTGTAGACACCATTCCATCCTGTAGGACAGCCAGTATATTGCGGTAAAGGTCCCCGTGGCCCTCAGTATGTGAGACAGCTGGAGACCACACACTATTTCTACTGGCTGTTGGTTATCTTAAGTTACAAAGAGCCCCCCTGTTCATTTATCCTGATGTGCCTTACAAAAATTACCATATTCTACCCGTGCCATGACACTGCTGTAGAAGAGACACCGTGAAGAGGAAGACATCTTCATATAATGAAGGTGTAGACATCCCCAAACCCGTGGAAAACACGGTGGAAATGCAGACCCTCACCCGTCCCCATGAATCAGGGCTCGGGTGAAGACACAGATGCACCACATACCGTGGAGAAGAACATGGTGAAGGTGTAGACCGCAGCTTCCAGCACATATCGGCTCCGAATGGCCAAGACCACGGGTGGCAAAAACATGAGGTTGCTCAGGCAGAGCAGTAGCGTGGACAGCAGCTGGAATCCATAGGTGAGCGCATCCGCACTGTCGGTGCAGCCCCAGCCCCTCCAACCTGCGAGTGGGGAGGGCACAAGGTGGAAGAGGGCCCAAGGCAGCCACAGGTTCGGCACTCCTGCTGGAGGCCTCTCGCCAGGCCCTACGACACTGCCAGGGAAGGGTGGTCTCTGCCCTCCATTCTCTCCAAACCCATCCTCAATTCAAGGTGCCGCCGCCCGTCCAGGCCGCCCCTCCAACCCAGGAAGCGTGCTCACGGCTCCCTCGCCAGCCCAGCCCGCTCACCGGCCTTGCACTCGCAGGCCGCGTACAGGTAGTTGTGCGTGCGCAGCAGCTTGCACTGCCCGTAGGGCCCGCAATCGTCCACGCAGGGGGAGAGGAAAGTGCGCAACCGCACCTCCGCCGTCGCGTTCCGGCACCGCACGTACCTGCGCACGCACGGGGCCGTCAGCGGGGTCGCAAGCCGCTCCTTCCCCGTCCCAGCCCCGCCCTGCCCCGCCCGGCTCACCGAGGCCCCACCCCGCACAGGGAGCGCAGGGTCAGGAACCAGGTCCCAGTCTGTGGGAAGGGGATTCGCAGCCTGGCCACTCTGGAAGTGGCACTGACGGAGAGGAGGAAGCCAGCCAGGGACTCTTAGGGGAGAAGGGAGAAGAGAGGGTATCAGCGAGGGGGAGGAGTCAGTGTGGGGTCAAGACCTAAAGAACCTTCACCCGCCTGACCCCACTTCCCTAGCCCATCCTTCCTCCATACCATCCCCCACTGTCCACAGCCCCAGAGTTAAAGCGTCTTCTGCTTCCCCCATTCCTCGTCCCCACCTTTAGAACAGGTCACCGCTGCATCCCCCAGGCTCAAGGGCACCTCGTGAGTCAGGCATCCGAACACCGTCACATTTTCCTGGCGCAGGGAGCTCTGGGCAGAACAGGTATGAAGACAAGGCGGTCACACCCTCCAGACCCTACCACCACCCCCAGACTCCTACACCTGTTAACCCCTCTCCAGAAACCCCTCCGGGAGCTCACTAGACATCCCATTCCTGCAGGTGCTCTCCACCACCAAAGCCGGCCGTTCTTTCTCCCTCTTTGTCTTTCTCTGTCCTTCTCTCTCTTTTCTCCCTCTCTCCCTGTCTCATCCCCGTTCTTAGAACAGAAAAATGAGAACACCAGATTCTCCACAGCAGAGATCTTTCAAAGACTGATGCAAAGGCAAGGCCCAGTTGTCTTTGAGCAGAATTGTTTAAACTCTGTCCAGACAAGAGAGAACACCCTGTTTCAGTCCCATCTAGCTTACTGGAGGGAGTAGGAGGGGGGCTGTTGCTGGATGTAGAAACTAGTTGTGAACAAAGGAAACTGTAAGGTTTTCAATCATCTTCACTTGGGCCTGAAGGCAGGAGGAGTGTAAAGAAATGTACTCTTCCCCAGGTGAAATGATCCTAGGTACTGAACAGCGGTAACAGAATGCCGGGGGGTGGGGGGGTGGGGGGGTGGGTTAATGGAGCAACTGTCTGGGATTTAAAGAAACCAGATATCCACAGGAGTAAATGTAAGGAGTGTCTATAAGAATAAAAGTAATAGAATGCCATAAGCTCACCTCATTCAGGAAGGGTTTGAAGTAGCTTATTAAATGCATATAATAGGATAAAAAAATGCATGAGGGAAATTTAAAAATCAAGATAAAAAAATAAAGTCTGTCCCCAGATGTGAGCCATATATTTGATGCTGACTTCCAAGCAACCAAAGCAAGAAAGGAAACATAATGAGTTACCAGATTTTATCTTACGAGTCCATAAGATAAAATTAAGAGTCTCAAGAGAAGCATAGCGTCCAAACGGGTGGTTTTCAGGAAACTTCTCATCAAAGAAGCACCGTGTTCTGTGATGCATCCTGTCCTCAACCACAAGTGTGAATTTCATACAACTTGCCTATAACTTCCCTCAGTGCGAGCCAAAGTAATATATCAAAGTATTATTCCATAAAAGTCATTCTAGTGGGAAGCCAAAGGGGGAAAATGTATTCTAGGTATGCAGTTCTCTGATCCAAATGTTCAGTTCTTGATTCCAAGGGAAAAAAATCAAAATACTCGGAGGGAAAAATCAGAGTAGATGAGCCGATACTATCTTTCAGAATAAATATAAAGAGGTGTGCAGCAAGTGTCATGGCAGATGGGTGTAATATAAGCAGATGAATGTAGAGAAGGACAGGGTGAGGGGTTCTAGGGGTGTTGGGCCTCTACTCTTTAGATACTGAGGAAGAACAAGTATGGGTCGTACTGGTCTCTGAAACAGGCTATATAGTTTCAAGGTCAAATCAAGACCTCACTGTCACGGCCCAAAGGCAATAAGAGTCACAGAGAATTTAAGTATGAAAATAAGGAATGTCTTTGGGTTTAAGAATCTGATCTGTCCTGACCAGCAGAAGGACTAAAAAGTTCTGAGCCATGTCCTACAAAAGACCACATCTAGCCACAGACCAGGTCTCAGGTTGGCTGATAGGGAAAGGGTGCCCTGCCCCCCAGAGCTGGGGAATAGTACATAAATTATTGGATCAATGCCAATCTAAAACAGTCACTAATGGCCTGGCACAGGGCTCTGCCCTAAGCCTCGTCTTATTTAATGCTGAAAATAATAACTAAGAGGTACAGAAGCCTGGCTTTTCAAGTGTGTGAATTACATAAAGCAGGGAAGACCCAAGACCCAAACAAGTATTAGGCAATGGCTCAAAGATGGACATAAATTCTTTCACTCAAGTTAAAAGGTTCACTGCGAAAAATACGAAGTGGGAATTGGCAGCAGTTCACATGAACCAGCTCAGGGCACAAAAATGTGTGTGTCCCCTCGTGACGAGTAGATAAACCAGAAGTTAATGTGAAAAAGGACTGAGAAGACACACAGTTTTAGGTCTTCTTCAATTTTCCAAAGCTTTTACATGTGATCCTATTACTTTCATAATAAAAAAGTAAATGTATACAACTGGTTTGAGAAAATAAAAAGAACAAAGGAAAAGACTCAGATCTTAGTTCACCACAACCCCAGGTGATCCCCCAGTGTGATGTGCCAGCTCAAAGAGGAAACCTGACCTCAGGCTGCATGACTTTTATGGAATAATAACACCGCTGGCCACCCTGGTCAGACCCCCTTGGATCACTTATCTCAGAGACACTAGGACCAGAGGAGACAGCAGAGGATGGGGAGACATCTAAGATGCTGAGGTTGTTTGGCTTTGGGGAGATGTGGGGCATCTGAAGGACTACTAAACAGGATAGGAATGTAACAACTGTACCACGCTGAAGATGTAAAATAATAAGGGAAACTGTGCAGGGAAAGGGGGGGGGGGAATTTGGGAACTCCCTGTACTTTCTGCCTAATTTTTCTGTAAGCTTAAAACTGCTCTGAAAAAATCAAGTCTATTAATTAAAAAAAAAAAAGGACAAGGATAGATTTACTGGATATAGCTTCTGGGGCAAAACAAAGATTGGTGGGTAGAAATCCATGGAGGCAGATTTTCATAGAATGTCAGGACTGCCTTTAGCAATCAGAGCTGCCTAAATATGGACTGCATGGTCTCAAGAGGTGGGGAACTCCCCATCACAGGAGATATGCAAGAAAAGTGAGCACCTGCCATAGAGGCCTTTGGGAAGTAGAAAGTTAGCCTATAAAACTGAGATAACTTAGCCCACTCTGAGTTGCTCTGGCTGACCTAGCCTATCTGTAGTAGAATCAACACTCAGGGGAACGTTTGTATGTTTGTTGATCAGACTTGGGCTGAGACATTGTCTCTAATCGTAAAGCGGGCCCAAAGCAACCCAGATATGCTTTGAGAAGGTAGTAAGAATCCCTACATCCCTGACATCTTCTTCAAGTTCCCCTCCAGAGCAAACCCCCCACCACCACTTTCCACCAAGAGTACCACATTGAGCTGGAGCTCCAGGCTGAGGACGCCTCCGCTGTCCAGCACTGGCAGCAGCCTCAGGGCAAACACTGCAGGGCGCTCAGGGGGCAGGGCCACGCTGGGGCCAAAGAAGATGTAGAAGTGGACGGAGAAGGTGTCCAGCTCATTGCGCAGTGTCGGGCGCACTGGCCAGCAGTGCTCTGGTGGGGATGTGGCCCCAGGCCCCTCCACAGAGGCCCCCAGGGAAGGCGGCTCTGGGGGCAGTGGCTGGTTGCCCAGTGACTGGGGCATGTTCATGGCAGCTCCAGGGACGAGGACACGGGACAGGCTGGGCTGAGGGCACTCTGTGGGCAGAGGAAATCAGTGCTGAGGACTGCCGCCCTCACAAGTCTTGCAGCCCCACCACAAACCAGATCTGAGCCAGACAGGAATTAGCAAAGGGTATGGAGGGATGAGAACTAGAATCAAATGTCCCTTAGAAGTATGGGGCATCCAGGGTCACAAGATAGGGCCCCGGGGGTTCCTAGTGGTCACAACCAATGGAATGCCATGTGGAGGGAGTCATGGTCATTTCTCCCGCCCCAAGGGCAGTGAAGACACTGTAGAAACAGATGATGGGCTCTCTCACTGATTTGCATGGGCTTTGGCAAGGACAGTGTCCCAGAGGTTTTAGATGCCCCTGCCTACCCTGAGATTAAATCAAGGAGTAATGAGTTCCCTCAGTTAGCCCCAGTCAAATGCAAAAAATTATCTAAAGGCCTTCCAATGAATTGAAGCTTCAAGTGGAAGGGCTCTAGGGAGTGTGAAGGAGCCTGGGAGTTGGGGAGATTATAGGGGCATGACAGAGGGTCAATGAACACAAACACCATGGCTGCCTCTTCCCAGCCACTGATGTCGGCACAGGCTGAGTGGCTGAGGCAGATGTGGGGCTTCTGACCTTGCAACCGCACACACAGCTGGAAGCGGATGGTCCTGCCAGAACCCCGGGATGGGATCTCCACACGCACGTAGACCCAGTGCCCCCAGGGGGGCAGTGCCAGCTCCAGCTGGCACACCGAGGCACCGCCACAGGACAAAGAGCTTGAGTTGTGCAGGGGTGGGGCCTTGGGACGTAGGCGCAATGTCAGGGGGCAGCCCAATGCTCCGCGGCTCCCCACACATACCAGCTGTGCTGAAACCCTGTAAGTAAAGCTGGGCACAAAGACCCTGGGAAGAGGGGAGGTTGGAGGTAAGAAAGGACAGGTGAGAGGGTGAGAGGGACACCAGAATGAGGGAAATGCTCAGGAAGAAGGCGGCATGGAAGGACAGGGGAAACAGGAGAACAGGAAGCTTTTTTTGCTTCCTCCCGTCTTGCAGGGAGAGAGGGAGGCAGGGGTCCAACCCACCCTGGGGGCTCTGGGTGGCCCCGAAGCCCAGGTCAGCCAGTGGAACAGCAGGAACAGGTAGAGAGGCTGAGAAGCCAACAGAACCCTGTTCCCTGTTTGAGGCCGGGGAAAGAAGAGGGAAACGGTCAGGTTCGGGTGAGTATTTGGCTTACTTGTACAGGGCTGAGCGATTGTGGGCTGAGAGAGTTTGCTCTAAGGGACGGCCAGGCACCAGCACAGCAACATCCAGCAAACGCCGGACAATCAGCTGCGGCTGAAGGAGGTACTGACACTCGTCCTGGAGACCCTGAGACAAAAGCAGGAGTGGTGGGAGGAGAGACAGCAAGGGTGCTACTAAAGCAAGGCAAACAGAATCTGCTGAAGGGTGGGGGACACAGCTAGGGAGCTAGGATTGAGGTCTCTCTAAGCTCTGGCTCCCTCCTGCCTGGTCTCCACCTGTCTTTCCTAGATGCGTAGGATCTGCTACGATCCTCAGCATTGGCTAAGGTCTGGGGACTCAAAGTGCCACCATCCTGACAATCAGGCCTGCACCTTCTCCACCCTAACCCCTCCTCCTGGGCACTCCTGGACAGCCCCTCAAGGTAATTTCAAAACACCCCATTTCCCCTCCAAGCCCTCAAGAACTTAGAACACTGGCTCTCTTTCGGGGTTAGAAAGCTCCATGAGGCCTCTAGTCCAAACTCACTCAGTCTTCCTAATCTGAATCTTTCATTTCCTTTATTCCCTACTCAGCCCTCCCAAGTGCTGGTCCAGCCTCTGCTTTAACACCCCCTTCCCCGGGGGTGTTAAAGCAGCCATGGGGAGCTTTACTCTGCTTTCTAGGCAATCTCCAGAGTGTAAGTAACTTGCAAACAGGAACCTTGTCTTATTTTATTTTTGCTCCCCCAGACATGAAGCCTAATGTAAAGTGCATGCCTCACAGACGAATGTCTGCTGAATAAATGAATGAACAAATAAATCAACACAGCTGCGAGCAACTCTGATGTTTATGAAGGCAGAGCCTGTTTTCTGTCTCCCCTCCCACTGCTCTGCCTCGGGGAACCCACAGATACATCTTCTCCTTCTGAATCCGGCTGGGTTTCTTCCGCTACTGGACACAACAGCCACATCTGAGCTGCTCTTCTGGGTGAGATCCCTGACCCTTGTCAACTCAGTTCGCACTGCCCCAGCACGCATAGCCTCCCCACTCCTCCAAGGGCACAGTCCCTTCTGGCCCCTCCTCTGCGGCATCTGCAGCTACCTAAGCCCTCCAACCCCAGCAAGTCAGAGGACAGGGCTCCTGGTTTGAGGCTTCACTGTTCTTCTGGACAAATGGCCTTATGCTGGCCCAAGAAACTGGAGGCCACTGTTCACTTACATGGTTATTCTGACCAAGACAAACCTCTAAACCTCATTCTGACAAAAGTTCCAGGCTCTGACATCCCACTGGGTTCCATACCGTGGAACAAGCCAGCCAAGGTACTGATTTCCAGCAAAGCTTCCCAAGGCTGGAAGAAGGCCTTGGTGATGCCAGGCCAGAAGACCTCACTACCCTCTGCCTGGAATTCTTCTGTGCCTTTTGCATCACTGCATCCCCAATGCCTAGCACACTACCTGGCAAATACTAGGTGCTAAAAAAATATCTGTTGAGTTAAAGAATGGGTGACAAAAAGATGGTCTTTTCAGAGAGCTCCTCAACCTACCTAGTTGCTCAAAGACCTCTATCTCTGATACCCAAAGCAGATGTCCTTCATCTTTGGTGTCAAACCGTAAGGACCAGGAATATTACCACAAGTCATCTCATCAACCCTGCTTCCTACGAGAGCAGTCACTGCCACAATAACCTTGCAGTGAGCAAGCCCCAAGGGTGGGGGGTAGTCCATTTCCTTGCTGGATGGACAATCCAGGGGGAAGAAACACTTTGCTCCACATCTTTCTTGCTATTGGCTTAACTGAAGGATCAATGGACACGACCCCAATGGTTAAAATGTGCTCCTTCCTTAAACTATATAATGTGTACATCCACACTCCTCCCTTATTGCAGAGGGAAGCATCCAATCAGTGGAGAGCAGGGAAGGTGCAAAGATGCAGCAGCCTTCACCCTGTGATAAGGCCAGAGAAAGGGCACCAGAAGCCAGGTCTTCAGGAGCTGCCAAGGCATAAGCCAAGTGAGAGAGTCCAAACTGAGCCAACATCAGCAGTCATGTAAGGAAGAGGGCCAAAGTAAGGACACTTGAGAAACTAGGAGGGCCAAAGTGAGAAGGAGAGTGGGAACAAGTCTGAAAGAAGCTGGGGAGAAAGGCCTTTGACTGAACCCGAGACTGGCCCAGGATGGCTGGGCTGAGTTTCCTGAGGAAGGCCTCAGCAGGGTGGCCAGTGCCAGACTCTGGATAGGGCTTATGGACTAAGATACCCAAAGATGCTTCCCCTTCCCTGTAGGAATATCCTAGCACCCAGCACAGCCCCTGGCCCACAGTCAGTCAGCACCGATCAACACAGAAGAGTGCTGGTCAGACTGCAGGGGGCAAGAGTGTAAACAGGGAGATGACTGCAAGGTTACTGCGGTGTCCCAGGAGAAAGCTCAGGGAAGGTATGCTCAGAATGGAAAGAGAGAAGCAGATGCATTCAGAGCATACTTTAGAAGTAGAATCAACAGAACTTTTTCTATATGGACTACCTATAGAGAAGTAAAGGGAAAAGAAGAATCAAGTGTGACACCTACATTTGGGGTTTGAGCAAATGGTGAATGGCAGTGCCATTGACTGAGAAGACCAGAGAGAAGAGGCTTGGGCTGGCAGAAGAATGGGAATCAAAGAGATTTTCAGTTTGGGTTCTGCTTTGATTTGTACATGCTAAGTTTGAGACATTTCTTGGACATCCAATCAGAGATACCAAGTAAGCAGTTAAATATAAAGTATGAGATTCAAAGAAATTAGGATTCATGGAATACACTTGGAAGATATAACTTATAGGAGGTATTTAAAACTGGAGACACCTATCAAGGGAATGGAGAAATAAAAAAGGAACTGTCTCAGACCAAGCACTGGGGCCCCACAAAATGCACCAAGCAGAGGAGACACCAAGAAAGGAGACAGAGAAGGAGTGGTGGGCAGGAGAAAATCAGGACAGTTCTATAACACCACAAAGGCCACAAGGAGAAAGTATTTCAAGAAGGAAAGAGTAATAGAAGGAACTAGTTAACGGCTAGTTACTACTTAACTCTGGAGAGAGGAAGTGGGGACTGGAAGGAGTGAAGGGAAGAGGAAGACTTACTTTTCACTGTATGCCTTTTGTACCTTTCGAATGTTGTACCAGGTGCATATATTACCTATTTGAGACACAAATATAATAATTTAGAAGGAGGAGGAAGAGCGGAATGAGCACTGTTAGCAGATTTTAATCTCTTCAAGTTGAGATACAGAGCTACACTTGGTCTGGTTGATGGATTCGGCCAAATCCTTTCTTCTCTACAATCTGCTTCTTTGCTTTCCTTATCCTTGTTTTCATTATTTAACCTGCTTTCATTTACTTTTAAATCTTGGAGCTGGAAAAAGAGGAGAACATTTGAGCATTTGAGGAGAACACTGCTCCAGACATTTGGAAAACTTTCCCCTAGTGAGCCATGTGGTGCCAGATGTTACCTATAATCCGAAGGCCAGTCCGTCAGTGCAGGCTGGGCTCCACAGAATGACACACTCCAAGACAGGGAAGGCAAGGCAATGGAAGGCATGGGTCAGGACAGAAGAGGTTGACAGGAAAAGGGGGAAAAGGAAAGAAGTGAGATCGGTTTCGGACACTATGAATTTGAGAAGATAGCAAAAGAACAATAAATATTCTCCACGCCCCCACTGTGTGCCAGGCTCTGTGTCAGGTGCTAGCAATACAGTAGCGAGTGGCATAGACGCAGGAGCTCACAGAAGTGTGGGACCAGAGCTCAGGAGAATGGCCTGGACCAGATAAGTCACTTCCCTTTAACAACCTCCTAAAAGTCCCAATCACTCTCAGGATAAAGTTCAAACTTCTAGGTCCTTCATGATCTGGGCTCTGCTCATCCCTCCAGCTCCCTTACCCAGTCCAACAACCACACCACAATGAACTGCTTCAGTTCTCCCTTCTGCACATTAGCCCATGCTACTCCGACCACCTGGAACGCCCTCCCTTGCCTTTTCAACACCAGGCCTCACTTCCTGTTTCTTAAAACCACCTCTACCATGCTACCAAACTGAGTTAGCCAGTTCTCCTTTGTTGTCTTAAAACATCTCCTGTATCTCACTAATATACATCTTATTTATCTGTGTCCCTCGCACCCAATCCAAGGTCTGGGACAAAGCAGGTGCCCAAGGACTAATGTCTAAAGAGAGATCTGAGCTCATCCCCAAAGCTGAGGAGGGCCCTAGAAACAGTGCTGCCTTCTTATGGTGGGGACTCTTCAGTCCCCATCCGAGGCCAAGATTCACAGGAAGTCAGGACAACAATATGAGGAAAAAGCAAGTCAAGAAGATGGAGCCCTGGAGGAATGCTCTGGACAATTAACTCACAGGCTGGAGTCTAGGGAATTAACCAGAGAACTTAAGAATCCTTAGAGGCCCATATAAGATTCCAAAAGATTATCAAATCCTTAGAGGAACCGCAAGGATGATCCTTGCCCACCCCTCACCCCCAAGCCTCTAGAAGATGCCTTAACTAAAGACCTACATCTCTCATGGTATCCAGGTCTACTGTCATTCATGGGCAAGGTATAACTGTGTCGCCTTATCTCTAATATCGCCATACCTCAGGAATTCTGCCGGCTAGCCCTCCAGCTTGCAATTCCAAGTCCCCAGACCCCACTTGGTATATTTTGATGCAAATGGTTATGTCAAGGCTGGTTCTGATCCTAACCGGGCGCCCAATTCCTCCTGGTCATCCAGAAAGGTTTTTAGATAACTAGAGCAGGGCTTCAGAAAGATTTTCCCTGTCGGTTCTCACAAAGAGCATCAAGGATCAAAGTCACAATGAGGAATGGGCTCTTTGGGATTTGGCCAAAGACCTAAAACATTCCCTGGAATAGAATAACCCTTAGTTCTGATGAGAGTCAAGATCTACCTAGAACCCAGAGCCATTTTTAGGTGAGTTCCCAACATGCTGTCATCCACAGGGCTCCTAGGCCGTGACAGGAAATTCTCTGGGACAGCCCTCTCAGGAAAAATAGGCCTATCACTGAGGCCTCAAGATGAGACCTCAGCCACAGTTCCCGTCGCTGACAACGGCAGTGCCAGTGCATCTGTCCCTGTACAATCCTCAACTCATTCAAAAGCATCATAACACCTTCTCTGAACACTGCGCTATAGCAGGAGGAGGAGAGGCGAGGGAGCTCAGGACAGTCCTGAGTCTGTCCTCAAGGAACTCAGCCTAGAGAGATACAGCTGAGTCAAATCTTCCCCTGATTGGAAATTTCGGCCCCTTTCAATTCTCAATGGCCAAGTCCCATTAGCGTTTGTGTTCTTCAGCATCCTGTTCTTTAAATCCTTGCTCTGCTTATGCTCGGTCCTTCACCTCAGTCCTTCACCCTTCCACTGGCCCCACACACGTGGCCACTCCACGCTGCCAAAGGCCAGCTTATCATACCCTCCCTTCCTGCCAATGGACAAGAGTAAGAAACCTGTAGATCCCCTCACTACAAGGAGGAAATCTAGCCTATTCCTGGGAGGGACATGAAAACTTTGTGGCATTTCTTTCCCCTTCAAACCAGAATGGAGAAGCATCCTGACCTTTGAACCTACGCTGCAGACTTTAAAAACCTCTGTTCTATGAAATCAGAGCTGACATTTGGAGAAAAGGGAAGCAACAATCAGGATGGACACCAGCTGCCCAAGGCCTCCTTTTAATAAGAAAGGACTTCCCTGTCCCCAAGTGTTCTCCTATGGTCTTCCAGAGAGTGTAGGGAGCTGAAATTATGCCAGAAGAGGAATGTTTTCTCCTAGATGGACCAACAACTGGGATGGAGCCTATGAGAGTCTGCAGGGCTATCACCAATCAAGATGTAGAACAAGACCAGTCCTGGGTTTGTGCAGCAGCATACGACCAGTCCCTGGCTAGCTTCTGATCACCCTGAATAACCCTTATACCTTCTAACAGGGACACTCCTCCACAGTGCCAGGGCCTCCGACTGACTCCAGACTCTGCACTTCCCCTTAGCTTACCTGCACCCACTATGTCCTCCTAAGGCTCCCAAATTGCCTCTGACAGATCATGACCTCTGGCCCACCAGGTGAACTGCTAGCCTCTAGCCATGGCCCACCCTAGCCACCCTTATGCTGTTGCCCACCCTGGCACAAGGTTAGTATGCCAGGTGGCCTGTGAGGGGGGATTCAGCAGACATGGAGAAGCAGCTCTGGCCCCCTCCTACCCTGGGCAGCATCAACCCACCTTGACAGAGATGTGGCCATGGGCCTGGGGAAGGTGGGCAGCCAAGAACCAGTCCCCAGGTAAGGGGCTGCTGACGTTAAAGATGCCTGAGGTGCGGTTGGGCAGTGTCCAGCTGAGGGTCAGGGAGAAAACCCCAGGCACGGCCGTGTCCCCCGGGAAGTGTGTGTGCAGGGGATTGATGACAGGGGGTGCCCCGGACCGGAAATACCTGGGGGACCAGAATGAGGAGAGGAAGACAACAGGCAATGGGGTGGGAGACGGGAAATGGGGAAAAGAAAGAACTGTCATTCATCACCAATAACACAAGTGAATTCCCTATCCTGATACATACAGCAAAGTGTTCCAGGTCAGGAGTCAGGACATAAAGAGTAAAACATCAGCTCAGGCTCTCACACAGTCAAACAGTAGTCAGGAGACAGAGGTCTTGTGCTGCACTCAGTCACACTTCAGTCTGGACACGGGTGAGGGGCGGGGCCAGGAGGTCAGTTTAGATACTCATACAGTCACACTTTAGTTTGGAAAGTGCTCTGGGGTTGGAGGTGGGGGTCAGGATGTTAACTCGGACACTCACACAGTCACACTTTGGTCTGGGCAGTGGTCCCCAAAGGTTCCTCCCTGTTCCTTGAAGATGATGAGGTTCCAAACAGCCAGGAATGTGTCCTCAGGAACATGGAAGTGGAAGAGCTCGGTGCTGGCAAAGGAGCGGAAGGGACTCAGCTTGCGGGGTGAGCAGGTGGAGTAGTCAGTCAGGAAGAGGCCTCCTGGGGAGCAGGCAAGAGAGAAAAGAGAAGGGTAGGACACAGGGCACTTTCGTTAAGCAACAGGAACACCGGTCTTCCTCACCAATAGCACCAACCCAACAAATATTCTCCTCTGAGCCAGGAGCTGGGGCTCATGCTGCCCTAGCCATCATCTGCTTTAAGCCTTAGTTTTTATAGATAAGGAAACTGAGGCTCAAACCTAGACCAAACTGAGGATTCAAACCTAGATCTATCTACATCCCAAACCAGGATCCTTTATATGCCCCCACAGCTGTCCCTCACTGAGGAGTCATTGTTCTCTTCTTAGCAAGTTTAACAACACAGAGGTGTGAATGGCATGTGTTGGGCAGGGAGGGGGTGGGGGGACATGGGCTCTTTGGCCACTCACTGAACAGGCTAGAACTCCACCTGTGGAGCTTGGGAGTCAGCACTGAACTGTGTAACTTCCTTGTTTATTTTCTTCCCCTTTCTGTTCCTCTGTGGTTCCAGGAGCAGTAAAAACCCTCAGAAGCTTCACAAAAGCTGTCTGTATACTGGTTCAGGGCAGGAGGGGGTGGGGGGAAAGTGTGGTGAGGATGCAAGGGGCCTGCTTGGGTGGCAGAGGCAAGAACAGGAGCTTGTAGGCCACCATGAGAACTCCCAGGAGAGGAGGGGAGTCATCAGGCCCCGTAGGATTCAGAATGAGCAACCAGAGGGAGTTTCCCCAGAGGGAGGCCCAGTGAGGCAGTCAGTCGGTGACTCAGTGAAATCTCAAACCACCTGGAAATATTCACACTTGGGCTTGGGGGGACTGGTCATCTCTAACTGAAGTGCCAAGATACAACCCGATCATGGTTGTTCAGAGCAGAGCCAAGGTGAGCAAAAAAGTCCAGTGTCAGCAGCTCTCCAGGCAAACGCATGGGCACTAGGACTGCTGTGACAGTGAAAATCACCCAGTAGCTCAGTTGCACAGAAGAGTGTCCCCGATGGCAGGCAAAGTTCTGGAGAATCTGACTGCTCTGGAGACTTAAGATCAGCCCCAGAGAAGTATGGAAGGATGTCCCCAGGACTGATGAGCAGGCTGGAATGCCAGCAGCTTTCAGGACAGAGCAGGGGGTAGAGGGGAGACTATGGAGGGGGGTTTTCAGCCAAATAGAATACCCACAGGGCTTACCTAGTCTGACAAATCCCCTTCCAGAAATGGGAGCTATAACTCAAGATGAGTTATTGAAATAACAGAGAAAGAGGCATCTGGGAAAGGGAGGCTGCTAAAGGAGGGAACACTGGTAAGGAAGGCGCCACAGAACTTCGAGGTCGCCTTGCAAGGAGCTGCCCTAAGTATGTAGAGGCCACTGGCTCTAGACTGGCCTATGCTCGTCTTCAAAGCCATGGCTAGACCCAAGGACTAGTCAGTCCAGTTCAGACCACATGATCGGTCTCAACTGTCAGCAAGGAAAACCTGCCACCTTGGGAACTGAGCACTGACAACAAGGAGGCCGAAAGCTAAGAGCTGAATAGCCTGGCTACTATTGTTTACAAGGAAGTGGAGCTCTGGAGCACCCTCTGCTGGAGTTAGGGGAGAGCGTCTCCTCCCCAAAGCTGGTACTAGGGATGGGTCATCGGATGCGCCACTGCTATTATTAGGAAGAAATATTGGCCAGGCCCCCAGTGCAGACCCTCAGAGAACTGGTGGTGAAAAGCAGCTAATGACTTTTGGGAAACAATGGGTAAGTATAAAGTACAAAAGTACAAGTACAAAAAAACCCTTGAGATTCAAAGGAACATAGCAAGGCCTGGAGAATTGGGAAATTGCTTAAGCCACCCGAAAAGTGGCCAGGGGCTACAGAGGTCAGAGAATGGGCTGGTGGGAAAAGGGAGTGAGCAGCAACTTGACATGGTTGGAAGAACCTAGAAGTTCTGAGGGCAGATGCTAGAGGAAGTGTCCACAGCCCCATTCACTCCAAGCTTTGGTTTGGCATTTCACAATGGTCTACAGAGCTGTGTCCCAGAGGAAGCATGAGTAAAGCCCTAGTCAAGCTCAGATGAACCTTTCCTGGATGTTCCATAGTTCCACATGAAGCTATGGTGATTCTCCACCACCGTCTGAAACACATATGCACACACACGTGCACACGCACACATGCACACACATACAGGCAGAGGCTTGCCCTGCTAGTGAGAGCACTAAGTGGAACAAAAGGTCACTTCCTGGGATGGCAAGGTACGCCTGAGCTATGCAACTATAGTCAGCTGAGCCCAAGGAAAAGACCCAAGGATTGGGTAGACCAGGAGACCCAGGAGGTACTTTACATTCCTGAACTGAGATTGAAGCCAACAAGAAGCATTTATTATATTATATTAATATATATTAACACTATGCTATGTGCTCTGATGTGCTGTGATGGTCCTGTGACACTGCCAGCCTCTCCTCAGGTGAAACCTGTCACCACCACCTGGTCACAGAGCACCCCTGCAGGCCAGGCCACAGCCACCAGGGCAGGGATTATTAACAACACGAAGGGCAGCCCTTAGTAGAGCCTATTCAGAGCTCTTTTCCAACTTCATTACAATTCTCCCCAAAGCACCTGAATCTGCTTCTGGACGATCGTCTTTGAATCCACATCTTTCAGCTTCCTATAGTTCTGTAGCTGTCAGCCACCCTCCTCCCCTAGCCAGCCCATGCTTGCTCAATGGGCTCGTGAACCAAGAAGCCATGCTGGTAGGGACGGAAGCTACGAATTGGGCTCAACAGTAGATTCTCCCTCACCTAAACTGAAAAACTGGTCTGGCTACTACTTCTACTGAGTGCCTAATTTGCCAGCAGCAATCATCAACACTGAGCCCCTCTATAGCCCCTCCTTCAAAGAGTCAGGCTAGGGGCACATGGATTACTCATATACGTTGTGGGAGGCAGCAAACACTGCCAACAACTAAGAAATGCACTTGGAAGGAGACACTTCAGTGATCTGTCTATACGAGCAGGAAGAGCTGAAGAGGAACGTGTGTGGCCACAACACGTACTCTCCCCCTCACGCAATAACATAGGTTCTCAGAGGACTCAGTGGCTCACACACACGCCACAGAACATACTAATCACAAGCATGCATACACACTGCACGTGACCAGCATTCCCCCAGCCCCCTCAGGTACACAAACACATAGGTACCCAGACGCCAGTGAACACACAGAGCTTGGACACCTCTGCAGGGGCATGACCTTTGGCACACACTGATCTCCTCAAGCTTATACGCTGAACTAGACCCCCAAAGCTCACTGAAACCCAGTTCCCACCCCAGCTTCTCTGTTATTATTGCCAAAGACTCCCTTAGGCACATCTTCATCCTATCTAGAGTGCCATAGGGGAATGGGGGCTGAGGCCCTGAAGACTACAGTCAGATGGGGCCAACTTTATGGCCTATCTCCTACAGCTAGGACCCCCTCCTGCTCCCATATTCCACCCATTAAGAAGTTGGACCTCCCCCTCTCTGAATCACTTCTTCCCTGGATGGTGTTCCTAGGCTGACAACTGGCAAATGAGGAAGAGTTTGTGGATTAAGGCCCCGTGTGGGCAGACAGAGGAGAGGACAGGTTGTGCTTTGAGTCTTCTCTCAACTTGGTCTATTTTTCTATCAGGCATATATGCAGTGAAAAAAAAAACACAAACAAACACTAGTATGAAACAGGAATTAGGAAACTTTTTCTAGCCCCCGTACTGCCATTTACAAGCTGTATGACCTTGGGAAAACTGCCCCCCAACTGAGCCTCAGTTTCCCCATCTATAAAATGGCCTCTATATTTCAACACTGCTCAAAAAGTATCAGGAATTATTCCTAAGCAAATCAAACTTATCTGGAACAAGACTCATTACAAGAAGAAAACTAACTAACCCATGTCCATCTGTTTGCTACATGTTGTTCTCAAAACTGTTTTCTTAACCCTCTTTTAATGCATGCCCAATATCTCAAAGTTTAGGCTAGATCTTCCCACACTGGACTAGAGGTTCTCTGATATAGGATCATGTCTCCCCCATCAAACTTCCCTTGCAGAAGAAGTTTCCAAGTTTTCTGCCTTGGAAAAGCAAGAGTCAAAGCTGGGTCGGGATGGCCACCAGGAAAGAAAACCTTGGAGTCTCTGTCCTGGGGACTATTAGGCACATGCTGAGTCTCAAGCCCACAATTTCCTCTCTTCTGACCCTCCCAATTTCTCTCAGTTGTGTAAGATCTCTCTCCTCCCTATTTCTCCTGACTTGTTCCCCAATGATCTAGTTGCCCAGGTCCCACCTCTCCTGAATCCCTCCAGTCCACCCCTCCCTGTCAGAACCCCATCCCTGCCTCAGTGCTTCCTGCTTCTGCACTCACCAGCCCCTGGGCCAAGGACAGAGAACAGCAACAGCAGCAATAAGGCTGGCGGCAGCTGGAGCCCAGACCTGAGTCGAGGCTGGGAGAGGGGCAGGGTATGAAAGAGAGGGGTGGGTAGTGGGAGAGACTTGGGTAAACACAGAGATGAGGGCAAAGGCTGAGATAATGGATTGGGCTGTGCTGGGCACTGGGGCTTGAACAAGGGCAGGGAATGGCATGGAAGGAGGGGCTGTAATGGGGACTGGGGCAAGGGCAGGGTTTGGGCCCCGGGTTTAAGCAAACACTGGGAATGGGGTTGGGACTGGGGTTGGGCTGGGACTTGTGACAGGAGGTGGAACAAGGGCAAAGGAGGGGTTGGGAGCCAGGACAGGCACAGGGACTGGGACTGGGACTGGAGGGGGGGCCTGGGTTGGGACGCGGATCTGGGCATTCGCTGGGACCCAAGCCGGGGCAGGGGCCCATTCGGGAAGCGGGGCGAGGGCGGGGCTGGGGGCCAAGGGCTGGATGAGGATAGGACGAGGGGCCGAGACAAGGGCTGGGCCATGGCCCGGGGCGGGGGCGGGGCCGGACAGGCCAGCGCGGGGCGCGCGCAGAGCTGACCCACGGCTCCGCTCCCCACCCCCAGGGAGTGGCTTTCGGTGTCTTCGTAGGCCCGGGGCCGGGGTTAGGCCGGCTGAGGCCAGGCCGGGGGCCTGGGTAGGAGTTCAGGCCTGGGCGACTCCGGGCTGCGCTGGACCGGCGATAACCAGGCCCCGCGGCGGCGGCCTCTGTCTGACGTAGTTATGACGCTCCGCCCCTCTATCAGCCCAATTGGTTCTTGTCAGTAAGGCCCACCCCCTGCCCTATTCTATTGGTCTCCAATTTGATTCTGCGGGCCTCCGAGGACAGACTCCGCCCCAGCCCCAGCTCCTTGACACCCTGCCTTTCTCACCCCAACCTCGGAGCCCCGATGCCAACCTCAGATCCTCACAGCCCCCACTGATAGAGCCACACACATCTCATAGGACCCTACAGAGACCCTCACAAACCCAGACACCTACGGAAGTCCCCACGGATGTCCGCAGACTACCCAGTCTCACAGAGATCCCGCAAACCCCTTTAAAATAAGTGAACCCTCTAGGCTCGTCCCCTCCGGGTCCAATGCAGCCTCCTCTGGAGACCAGTGCTGTTGCCACGGAGACTGCTGGGCGTTCCGGTTGCCCTGGTGACGGATCCCTCCTCTCCCGGCCCGGGTTCCAGAGGTTTCAGTCAAGCTCCTCCCTCATCGGCCCCGGAACCCCTCGTCCTTCCCCCTCCTGCCCTCCCCCAGATCTGGCCAGAGTTCCTTTGAGAATTTCTGCAGGTGTCCAACTTCCCTCCCCAAGTGGTAGACTTGAAGGCAAGGCTTCTCATAACATAGCAACTGCAAGGCGGGTCCCATCCAAGAGCCTTCCATCCCTCGCTAACATTTCCCCTTCCCAGCTTAAGACGAGATCGTGACCTAAGGAAGGACTTGTAACAGCCAAGCCAAAGCCCAGAGGTAGGTGGTTTCTCCAAAGGCTCCTCCTCCAAACTCTCATCCCATTCCCCTCCTGACACCTTCTGCCCCTTCCCAACTCAGTCCAACCCCCTCCCATTCTGTACTTTTCATCCTTACACTCCCCCTCCACTACGTCTCTCCCCCCAGTTTCCTCTTCCCCTTCTTTTTCTCCTTCTTCTCCTCCCATCCTCTGGTTCTCCACCCTCAAGTATCTTTTTCCTCTTGCTGAATGCCTGGTCAGATTCCTATCACCCTACTTATTGTCCCAAACTTCCCCTTTGGAAAGACTCTAAGGAATGTTAAGTGGTGTGTTTAGTATCTCTGGAGCATGGGGGGAAAGTAGGGAGCACAGAAGGCTAAGGCTGGAATCCTTAGGCTGTGTTGCAAATAATGACAGGCCTTGAATGTCAGGGCCAAGAAATTTAGACTTAATCCTTAGGCTGAGACTATTGAGTGTTTTTAAGCAAAGGAATCCCATTGTTAGGTTTATGTTTTTAGAAAGATCTCCATTGGGTCATTAAGGAGGACTGACTTCTTTTGGACATCCTTCCAAGACAAATTTGTCACACCCCACTCCACAGCATCCTGAGCTTACCCCAGCACACCAACTCATCTGTATTGTCATTTTGGTTAACCAGGTCTCCTTCCCAGGTTCTTTCAACTGAGTCCAGTGCTTAGCACAGTGCCTGGGTGAAAGTGTAAGACTGAGTTGTTTATAAAACTAAAATTTACATAAATCAGTGAAAGAATGGCTGAGTGGATTAATATGCTGGAGGAGGCAGAGGGGTGAAGTTACTACATAATCAAGGTAGAAGACGATGAGAAGTTGAACAAAATTAGAGGGAAAAGAAAGGAGAGAATGTATTTTGGATTATTTGGAAGACAGGAAATACAGTCCTTGGTGCCTATTTGAAGATGAGGTTTGAGGGGAAAGGGTAAGACCAAAATAATTCCCAGAGTTCAGCTTTCATGCCCTGTGGGACATCCATTTAGCCATGTCCAACAAGCTGTTGGGTATGAGTGTTAAGTACAGGGATTAAAAGAGGTCTGAGCTGGAAGCATGGATTTAGGAAATCATCCACATACCAGCTGGAAGTAAATGAAGCCTTGAACATGAGTAACATCATCAAGGGAGGGTATATGTAGTCCCTAGACAAAACCAGACTGCAATCAGGGCCCTGCCTAATGCATCGTGGCATTGTCTTGCACTCAGGAGCAAACCCCCACTTTGGCTTGGTATCCCAGTCTCTAGAACTCTACTGCCTGACCTCCATGGTCCTAAGGCCCAGGACCCTGCTCTTGGACTAGCCAAGTTGCTATGATCAGTCTCCCTCCTGGGTCACGGTCCTCTGCTACCATCTACTGATGGGATTCTGACTGTTTCAGCCTCTCTTTAAGTTCCAGCTCCCTCACAATCTGTGGCCACACGTCACATGGGGTCTAGGCACACAGATGAACCTCCTGGCACCATAGCCTAACCCAAAGTTCATCTTACTTCCCCCTTATATCTCAGGTGCACTGAAATCCTTATCCTAATTCCATAACCCCTACTGTACTCTGACTTGCAGACCCTCCAGTCCCAACCTAATGAAGCCTGTACCCTATTCTACCACTAGATGGAAGCGGACAAGGTCACAGAAGAGCCTCATACCACCATGGATACAGAGGAGCCCCCCTCTTCAAAGGACCCTTCTGCCGAGGACTCACAGGAGCCCCCTGTCCCTGAAACACCCTTTGAGCCTTCCATCTCTGAGACCCCCTTAGAGCCCCTTCCCTCTGAAACCCTTTTGGAGCCTTCTGTCTCTGAGACTCCCTTAGAGCCCCACACCTCTGAATCTCATATGGTGCCACCTGCTTCCCAGGCCCCTTTAGAGACCCACGCCTCTGAAACCTCTTTGAAACCTTCCATCTCTGAGACCCCTTTAGAGGCCCACACCTCTGAATCTCATATGATTCCATCCACTTCCCAGGACCCTTTAGAGACCCACACCTCTGAAACCTCTTTGAAACCTTCCATCTCTGAGACCCCTTTAGAGGCCCACGCCTCTGAATCTCCTACGGTTCCATCCACTTCCCAGGCTCCTTTAGAGACCTACACTTCTGAAACCCTTTTGGAGCCTTCCGTCTCTGAGACCCCTTTAGAGGACCACACCTCTGAATCTCCTACGGTTCCATCCACTTCCCAGGCTCCTTTAGAGACCTACACCTCTGAAACCCTTTTGGAGCCTTCCATCTCTGAGACCCCTGTAGAGGACCACACCTCTGAATCTCCTACGGTTCCATCCACTTCCCAGGCTCCTTTAGAGACCTACACCTCTGAAACCCTTTTGGAGCCCTCTATCTCTGAGACCCCTGTAGGATACTCTGAGATCCCTTTGGAAACCCCTATCCCTGAAACCCTGTTGGAGACTCACATCTTTAAGGACCCAGAGAAACACCTTTTTTCTCATACCTCATCACAAGACCATGTCCCTGTATCTTCCCTTGATACTCTGGAGGAAGACCTCTCTAAGTATTCTCCCAGTGAGGTCTTGTGGGCAAGGAGGTCCAGCCAGATCTTTGAGTATGAGAGCCTTCAAAAGCACTCCCTTTCAAGCCCTTCAGCCCTGGTCCACCTGGACACATCTGCAAAGGAAAAGGAAGAGGACGTAGAGGACAAGGAGCGGGTAGATGCCACTGACAGCACCGCACACACAGCTCAGCCTGGACAACAGCCGGGAAAGAAGAAGGGGAAGAAAGGAGTTAGCCGTAATTGTGCCTGCACTTTTCCCCATTCTCATCACTGTCTTATACCTGCCCCAGGAGGAAGGGGTTGGGTTACTCTTTAACCTCGCCCCTTCTCTTAGTTTTAGGGCCCCCACACTTCTCCTTGGTTATTCAGCTTTTCCCTTCCCAGATCACACAGCCCACCCAGTGGTCCCTGACAAGCAACCAGAGCTGGTGCAAGTGGCTAAGGCAATGCCCAGAGAGAAGTTTGGTGCTCAGGTGAATTATCTTTTCCAATGGGAGAAAAATGCAGCCCTGAGTGCCATCCAGACAGGTGAGCCCAGAAAGCCCTTCAGAAGCCTGTGATATGCCTGTGGCCATCCTCCAATCCAAATGGATCAGGGAACCTGCCCTGATCAATGGATTGCTGCCCCTTGTGGAAATGGCAATGCTAACTGCCTTTAATCTAGGAGAGAAGCCAGGTGGGCCAAAGTGGACAGCACGGGTACAGAAAAAAGTGGGGATATTCATATAAAGCCCAAGTAGGGACAACCAGGTAAACTAAAGTTGTTAAAAGGGGGGAAAAAAAAAAAAGGAATGGCCATAGACCAGACCCACATCTAGGGCTCTGAGAGCCTCCACCAAACCGCCCGTAAGGCAGAGATGGCCCTAGACAGTCCCGGGAACTTGTGGCTCTGACACAGCAAAAGGCCTCAGTGCCCTTGGTGGAACTCCACTAAAAGGCTGTCACCCTGCATGCCAGACCCATTAACACCTAGGTACCCAAAAGCTGTGAGTCTCTTCACCAAAGAGGAGAGTCGTAACTTCAAGCCCTATTGATTCCAAGTCTCGGCCCAGTATTAGTACTCTTGCCAGCCCCATTAGTGGCATGCTGTGCTTATATATGCCTGCATATAAAAGGCGTGCAGATGTGCTATGGAAACCCATGCCCTCCGGTGCAAGCATGTGTACCCGTGTTGCTGAACTTCATGTCTATAGCAAATACCTTCAAAAAGAAGGCCACCCTGACCTGCTCTGCAGATTCTGGGGCTTCTAGACTGAATTCAATAGACATGAATACATTTATTTTTGTCTTTCATACTTCTTTTCCCCTTATGATAGGAAGAGGGTTACGTTGAAACTAGATGGGCCTAAGATATAAAGACAACCAGGCAATCCTATGTCCTTCTCCCTCCTCCATGCAATTTACTTTCCTCATTCTCAAGCTGGGACCCTTCCCCCTCCACCCCTGGCCAAGAAAGTCACAATGATCTCATCTGTTTCTCAGTCTCAATTCAGGCATTGAAATGGCTTTGTTTGCTTATTTTAACATCTTCTATCACTCTTATTCTTCCTGCAAATGCAGGGTCATTCAGTCCCTGATCTCCTTCTCAGAACCTTCTGCCTGCTCCCCATTTTTCAAGGCTGCTACACTTCTTCACGTGGAATTTCTTCATTTTCCTGTTTAAATGGGCAGTTTTATGTAGTAATTTAAGTGTCATTCAATCCTGAAAAAGGTATTTAGGGTTCCTCCTAATATTGGGGATCTTGAGTCCCTAGAGAATTAGTATGTGTGCTGTGTAGAGAAGGATCAAGTGTAAGCTTTTCTTTTATTTAGTCAGCATTTACTGAGCACCAACTATGTGCCAGGCATTGAGCCAGGTGTGGAAGCAGTGGCTGGTGGGATATCACAAATGAAATCCCTTAAATAATTTGTACTCTAATGAGAGACACCAATAAGTAAAAGGATAATTATAATTCATTCTAATAATTTCTATGATTGAGGTCAGCCCACAGTGCTTCATGAGCAGAAAAAAAGGGCACCCAATCTTGGGGGCTCAGGGAATAAGCCTTGGAAGGGATGACTTCTCAGCTGAAATCTGTAAGATGAGTAAAAAGAGGTGGCCAGGTAAAAAGTGGGATAAGGTGAGATATGACAGGGCAAGTCACCAGTAGGAAAGTAAGAAAGCAAGAAATGTTGGACAGAGCTCAGAGCTCAGCTCCGGAAGGGCAGAAACTGTACAGGCATTTCTGTGCAAAGCTCAAGAGTTGGAATTATATCCTAAGGGCAGCTGAGAGTCACTAAAAGGTTTTAAGTAGGACAATAACATGAGCAAATTTGTGTTTTTGGAAGACTGCTCTGGCAGTAGCATAGACTGGAGAAAGATAAGACTGGATATAGGAAGACTACATTGGGCAGTGGTAATAATAATCCAGGTCAGAAGTAGATGAATGGAGGTGGAGAGAAACAGAACGTTCAAGAAATGTTAAGAAGGTAAAACTGACCTTTGGATCTTTGGATGTATAGGATAAGAGAGAAGGACATGCCTGGAATGGCCCCTAGGTTTTTGGCTTAGAGACTGATTGGATGATGATGCCATTAATGAATGCCTAAAACAGAGAAGATGCATGATAAATATGTGTTTGGATGAACAGAGGACAAAGGATGAGGGCCAAATCTGAAAGGAAGAATTGGCTGTACCACATCTGAAGTGCTGGTGGAACATGCTGGTGAGAGTCTGCAGACAGCTGGCTACATGTCTGGACTGGAGACATCCTTCATGTAAAGATAGCTGTATGTTGTATGGAGATGTTCTAAGCAAAAAGAGATGTTATCATGCAAATATGATTATATGACCATGGAATCGACTGTACCCTGTCTGGTATTTTCAGAGTAAACATCTATGCCGTAGACACCTTTGCCACAAATAGTGCACCACAAAATTAACTGACCATAAGGCAATTTGCCATAAAAGATTAAAAAAGTAACTAGTTGATAGTTTGGTTTGACAGTTTGTTAAGTTTCATCAACTGGTTGACAGTTTGGTTTCATTTCTCCATTGACACAGTACTCTTAGTTTTATATTACATAAATCTTAGCCTTCATAATTGTCTACACAGTGACGCAGAATTTTGAACCCACACAACTGCCCGTACAACTTTGGAATGTCAATGGACATGTGACAATCTGCCAAGAACAAAGAGCAGTGTAGAAAGCTTTCACAACACAATACAAAGCTCAGTTACAAATATGTACCCTAGTATTTGGAAACTGATATCTCTCTTACTGAAGGGAGAAATTTTAGCAAAAAAAGAAAAAGTGATGATCGACAAACAAAAAACAACAAAAACAAAACAAAAACAAAAGTGATGAATCAACACGCCAAAAAAACAGAAAACAAAACAAAACAAAAAACAACCCAAAAAAATGTATAATACTATGAATGAAAGACTTTGAAGACAAGTGCTTAGGTACAACCTACAAAATAAAATCAGTTATTTGCACGGTATTGCCATGAATCTATTCTATACATTTTAAATTCATTTTAAATTCAAATCTTTTGCCTTTTGCAATAAAGCCATTTTTAATCTTGATATTCAGTTTCCATGTTTCATTATGTCCTTTTTAATGAATGTCCTTTTATTTTTCGTAATTTTATCTTTTGTGGCAAAATTGTCTATGGCCAATTAATCATGCAGTGAAAATGTTTGCAGTGAAAATGCTCGGGGCAAAGATTCTTAAGGCGAAACTACGTAGAATCACCTTGTACAGAGTCAAAATGGCATCCCAGATAATGTGTCCTCCCCCTGCCAGTCCTTGTCCACTTATAACAGGAAGAGTGTTTGGAATCAGAGCAGAGAGAAGAGGGTCCCACTCTGAACTACATGACCTGATGTCAATTGTCCCACTTTAAGAGCACGGACATCTATAATGGAGTCTGAGGTATAGTCACCAGTGTCGGTTTAAACTCTAGTCTTCATCTGAGAGGTGACCACTGACTCCCATATCAGTACTCGGGCTTGACTCTCCCAGGCCCTCAGGCAGGACCTCAATCTATGGGCACTGACCCTCCTTCACCTCCACATCTCATCTGCTCAGCCTGTCCTGCTGTTCCGGACGGAATTCAGAATTCCTCTAGTGGAATCCTGGCCCCCACTCACCTCCATTGTGACTCTGCCTATACACTGCCCCTTCGACCAAGCCTTGCTGGTGTAATGGGGCACTGGCACTGCGGGCTGTCAGTATCAAGACAGAAGTAGCAAAGCCAAAAGTCACATCTGGACAGGCTTTAGACCCTGAAAGACCATGGGTAAGGCAAGAAAACCTAGATTGAGGATTAGGCACAGAATTGTGAATTGTGGCCCTGGCCAGAGTCAGAGACCAGAGGTCACTAACTTCAGGGCTATGCCTGGAATACTGGGTCTCTCTTCCCTCCTGAAGGAATTTCCTCCTTCATTTACTCAGTCAAGGAGTCTGTGCTCTCTGAGCCCCTACTCTGGGCCAGGCCCTAAGCTAGGACTAGAGATACAGGTGAAAAGACAGACACTTCCTTGGAAGGACTTACAGTTTAAGAGGAATATAAGTGAAAGAGTCCATTCCAATGCATTATACTGTGATAGGAGTAGCACAAGGAGTCAGAGAAAGAGGAGGGCCCCCTAGACAGAGGAAGTCAGGGACAACTTTATGGTGGAGGTGACACTTCACTGTAGCCTTTAAATGGGAATGGGTCCTACGGCTGAAGGTCCCACTCCATGAGGACTCATCCAGGATTCTTGCATAGAAGTTGGAGTACTCTCAGGTCTCCTGAAGGGTGAGAAAATCTGAGTGGAATGTGCTCTCCGGTTCTCCTCCCACATTTACATGGCTCCACCCTTGCCTTATAGTACGGCCCACCAGTGAAGCCAGTTTCAGATTCCACTGGGAAAACCAGGCTCTCAAGGGGTGTGGCATCTCACTGGTGCCTGCTCTCAGGAATACTTCTTAGCCTCACAAGCTTCGATTTCTTGATCTTCACCACTCTTGACTTCTGGCCTGCCTCTTTCTCCTGATTCTTAGAGAACCATAGGCAGACTTTCTCAAGTTCACAGATAGCATTAGTTCTGTAACACCAGGAACACAAAAAAGAAATATGAAGGTGCGAACCTTGAAAAGTGAGGAAAGCCCTCCTCCTGGTCCCAGAGCTGCCCAAACTCCTCCTTCTCTTCCTCTGGTCCCTTCAACAACCACACTTCTTAGGTGCCAGTCCTCACCATCTCTTCTACACCTGGCCAGTCATCTTCCCTTCCATCACCTTAGACACTTCAAGGAAAACAAAGTTGGGCTCTGATGTGGGAAGGGGAGAAGATGGGAATCTTCACAGTCAAAGAGAACTTGGCAAGATTCGTGTTCATCTTCAAACAAAATTGCATTTATAATCTTGAAGACAGTCTTCAGTCATTTCTGACAAGCTAACAGAGATGGAGTGGATCCTGGGGTGGGAAAGGAACTAAAACCCTTGTGGAACACTGAGAAAACCTGGCAGGAAAATGTCTAAAGGGGTGGGGATGAGAACTCATGGGTGGAGGTGAATACACCTAGGGGGAGAGGTGAGAATGCCTTGGGCAGGGGGCTTGCGCTATTTTTCCTTCTCACTTTTCTTTGTTAATCCCTCCACACTCAGGTCTCTACATTGGCTGGCGCTGCCCCCATTATCTATGGGACTGTTTCCGGATTGGAGATGAGTCCAAATGCTTTTGTGGACACTTGCTGAAAGAGCACCAGATCATCTCAGGTAGGGAGAACTGACTAGCCCCTGATTAGGGGGGAGGGATAACTATTCTGGCCATATGAGAGAAAAATGTGTGTGTTGGTATGAGGGAGGGGGTTGGCAAGGGAAGGCCAGGCCCTATAGGTGCCAGTCTAATCCTACCATCTCTCCCCACTTCCATAGACATATCCGTGCCCTGTAATGTGGGCCAGTGCCGCTGCCTCATGTTCTGCTTTATCCCATCACGCCCAGAGGAGGTGGGTGAGTTTTGGCTCAAAAGACGAGCTACCTTTGACCCCAAGGCCTGGAGGGCCCAATGTCGCTGCAAACACAGCCATGAAGAGCATGCAGCTACTGGGTCCCATCCCTGCAGGGTGAAAGGTAATTTCTAGGGTGAGGGGAGTACAGGGGTGGGCATGGATAGGATGCAAATAGTTTGGGGATAAGGATAGGGGAACTGGTAGAGAAACGTGGGTTTGTGGTTGGTATGGAAGAGATGAGAATGTAGTCAGCCCATGGGGAAGCCCCAATTCCCTATACTTGTCTTGGCTTCCTCCTTGCCCCAGGCTGTTGCTGCAACTGCTTTGAGTCTAATTTCCTCTGTGCGGCCTGTGACCGACGCTGGGAGGAACACGAGACTTTCTTTGAGACTGAGGAGACCCGGCGACGAGGGGGGAGGCCTCATGGTGAGGGGGCAACCTATAACAGTGGGGGTCATAGTCAGAAGGCCGGGCAGGGAGGTGCTCCCACCCTCAACTGTCCCCTCCAGGACTACCTCACCCTCTCATCCGCTGCATCCCATACTTGCACCAGTTTCCACCCCCAGGAGCAGCCTATGTGCCTTTTGCAGAGATGCCTACCCTCCGAGAAGCCATCGTCAGCAACTCTGACTCTGAGGCTCTACAGAAGCAGGGGCCCTCTGGCCGTCCTGGCTCCTACCGCAGACTCCCTGGGCCTCCTGACCCACATACCTCTGGCCTGACCCCATGTCTGACCCCTATACCTGACTCTTTCACCTCTGCTTTTCCCTCCTCCAGGCACAGACACCGTCAACCCCTGGCGCAGGCCTCTTTGAACCTGGCTCAAATCAGCAATAAAAGGGAAGCCACTGGAATCTGGCCTGGTTCTGTATGGGGTAGATAGATCCCAGCCCAGGGATAGAGACCCTAGGACCTTAGAGTTGGCACTTCATGGGGGCAACAGAGAGGACCACAAAGAGACAGGCTGGATCAAGCCACCTGCCTCCACCAAACCCACATTCAAGATGCTAGCTCTGGCATCAGAAGGACAGAGTGGCTTCAAGGAAGCCAAGGAGGGAGGGGGTTTCTCGAAGGATAAAGTGAACACTGGTGTTGGATGCAGTTGGGGATGCCAGTAATAAAGACTGAAAAATGTCCATTGGATTTTACAATTAGGTCTTTGGGCACTTCAGATAATGTAGTTTCAGTGATGCAGTGGGGGCAAAAACCAAATGCAGTAAGTTTGAAAGGGTTTCTTTAGGAAGCCTGGAAGAAAAGAGCAGGGGAGAAGTCAGACAATATCCAGAGGGAGATGTGGAGTCAAGAAGCATTTTTTAGAAGGGAAAAAGGGGAGGAACCAGTAGAGAAAGATCTTGAAGGATGCAGAAGAGAGAGAGAGATGCCTAATGAGACATCCCAGAGATGGAGGGAGGGAATGAGGTCAGGGCGGAGGTGAAGGGATTTGCTCTGGACAGGAGAAACACCACCTCCTAAGACCAAGAAGAAGGAAGAAAGAAAATGATGGGGCTTCACTGAGCTGCAGGAAGCAGGATCTTGTGGAAGTTCCCCTGTGAAGTAGAAGACAAGGTCAGTTGCTGGTTGTGAAGAAAAGGGTAAGAGTGGGGAGTAGAAGACAGGAGGAGAGAGGAGGAGGTTTGGGAAGGCTGATGTGGGGAATCAGAAAAACCTAATCGATGGGTAGTTGAGGATTCGGGTACAGCTGGAAGCAGGAACCTAAAGAGGAAGAGAAACACAACAACTAGATTGATGGTTGATAATGGGAGGGTGTCAGGGAGGATGATCAGGAAAATAAAGTAAAAAGAAGGCCTTGAGGGGCGCCTGGGTGGCTCAGTGGGTTAAAGCCTCTGCCTTCAGCTCAGGTCGTGATCTCAGGGTCCTGGGATCGAGCCCCACATCGGGCTCTCTGCCAGCGGGGAGCCTGCTTCCCCCTCTCTCTCTGCCTGCCTCTCTGCCTACTTGTGATCTCTCTCCTCTCTGTCAAATAAATAAATAAAATCTTTAAAAAAAAAAAAAAGAAAGAAAAAAAAGAAGGCCTTGAGAATGTGGAGAGAGCTGACCACACAAATGGAAAGAAAGTAAAGCCAGGAAGCAACTGACAAACTGAAAAACAACAACAACAACAAAGGAACAGAAGTCTCTAATGAGGTCCAGTAGCCGTTGTAGTGGTGGGGATCAGTACTGGAGACATTGGTCAGAACCTACAGAGAGCTGCAGCTCTCAGATGAGACAGCTGCCAGCGATCACAAAGACTTGGAGTAAAGAACTGTGGGCAAGGGGCTGAAACCAGTGACTGTGGCCAAAATCAGTGAATCATAGTTATTTTTACGAGGAGTAGGAGATTTTGGCTCTAATGGGCTCTCTGATCCTAGGCAAGTCACTCTGGGCCTCAGTTTCCGGCTCGGTAAAAGAATAATCTCTGTGCTACCTGCTTTCCCTGAGAACCCAAAGAAATAACCAGTTTCAAAGTGCTTTGTCATCGTCTACCATACCTGGCCAGTTTCCTTCCCCTTCCTAGATCCCAGCTCCTCTTATCTCTTGAGCTTCTCCAGAGCAGCTCTATGGGCTGCTGCGGTCTCAGAGGCACCACAGATAACTGCATGTAGCCTTAAGGGCACAGAAAAGGCCAGTGTACATTTCACTACATTTGGGGAAGCTGTCTATACTTCCAAAGGTAGGGATGCAATTTGGACTGCTAGAACTCCTAGGGGAAAGCACAGGGTCAAATGTCTGCCCTTTGGAGGAAAAAAGGACTTTCTAACAATAATATGGCTACAGCAAAGATTGTTACTATCTCTGGAAGTAAAGAGTTGTTCTTGACTGGTGATATGCAATTAGTGCCATAATGACCATTCACTAAACTAATTCAATAGTCAACAGTAAAGGAATGGTTACTGTGATAAACTCATTCAAATAAATAAGATGCAGAGGGTGCCTTGGTGGCTTAGTCCCAAGGTAGTTGGGCATCTACCTTGGGCTCAGGTCGTAATCTCCAGGTCCTGGGATGGAACCCTGCATCAGCTTCCTGCTCAGCGGGGAGTCTGCTTCTCTCTCTTCGCCCTCTGCCCCCACCCCACCGTTCATTCTCTCTCTCTCTCTCAAATAAATAAATAAATAAAATCTTAAAAATAAATAATAGGCATACATTACAAAGTATATTTACATAGACTAAAAATATGGAAAATTGATTGTAAGGGGCAGAATAAGACTATATATTCTATACATATGCATTACATATATGAAAGCAAATGAAACACCAAATGTTATTCATTCCACAATCATTGAGCACCTATCTATGTCAAGGACATGTGCTAAAAAAAAAAAAAAAAAAAAACCAAAACCCTAAAGATACAGTGGTGGCTTTTGTCCTAAGTGTTGAAGTCATACTAAAACTGAACTGTGTGAGTATATTAGCATTCTGTGACCCCTGATCCTTCTGTCAAAAATATATATTCTGGCAAAACGAAATATACTTCTGACCTAACCATGATGCAGTTCCCTTGTCCTTCAAACCTGACTAACTGAAATTGCCAGGCGCAAGGCTAACTGTATCACACACCATTTCTGAATGGGAAAGAACCCTGGATACCTATGCCTTTGCTTATTAGTCGTGTGGTAAAGACAGAACCCTCCCGTCGCACCCCCGTTAAAGAAGCAAGGGGGGAAATGCCCTGAAAACAAACTGCAGAATCTTCAATCTTGGAGCTTGGACACAAGAACATAAACTAAGGAGAAACTGCCCTTGGATGAGTAAATTAAAAATCTCGGAAATGCTGAAGGGGCTGAAATGCCCTTATAGGAAGGAAGCTGGGTATCTATCCCACCAGTTAAAGGAAGAGAACCCCTTCCCAGTTCGCCTTCTGCCCTACTCGCCTGGCGCTGCCGCCCCGCCCCCCCTCTGTGGCCTCGGCCTCCAGGGGTTGCGGTGGTTCCCGGAGCCAGCCAGCGCCGAGCGTCCTCAGAACCCGCCCTCTTCCCGGCCAATGCAGGGAGAGGGTCTACGACCTTAGGGGCTCGGTGCCACACGAGTGTGGTGCAGCAGAGCCAATTGGAGGAAAAATCCCACCTCGTCTCCTAATGCTTCCAATGGAGACACCCTCTTGGCGAAACTATTTAGGAGGCCCAATGGCGAAGGAACCTTCACTCTGACCAGAAGTCGAGGCCAATGGAGTGGAACACTCGCCCTCCAGCTGGCAGAAGAAGCCAATGGGATGAAAAGATTCCGCCTCCAGGGTGGCGGCGGAGCCAGTGGAGTGAACGGCGCCACCCTCTAGGCTAAAGGGCAGCAGCCCAGGAGTGCGACCAATGGGATGGTAGGGTTCGCTCGCGGCGGCTGGCGGAGCCAATGGCTGCCGCTCGCCGGCTCCCTGGCAGCCCCACCTCGGGCCGGCGGCGGGGTCGGCGTACTGGCCCGGGGAGAGGTTCCACGGCTGAGGGGCAAGATGGCGGCCGCCCTGGTGCTGGCTGCCGGGCTGCGCGTGGCGCGCAGGGCGGTGGCGGGGCCGCGGGGGGTACAGGTGAGAAGCGGCCGTGGGAGCGCGGAGGGCGTCCCGCGGGCTCTACCGCCCTCCCGGGCCGGGGGCCGGCGTTCTTCCCCCAGGCGCGCGCGGCCCTGCGGCCTCGCGGGGACGGAGCCCCTCCCGAGGTGCAAGCTCCGGGGCTGTGCGGTGAGGCCGGGCTGGTGGGCGGCGGTGGCCGACGCCCTGCACCGGCTTGGGCGCCGAGGTCGCGAAGGGTCAGTGCATAGGCTGCTGCCTTCTAAGCCTACCTGAAACCCAGCTGACCGAACGCCTGCTCCGGGTGGCCTCCTCAGCGCCCCCTGCAGGAAGTGAGGTTTGTCTTCTCGGAGCCCATCTCCTGCCCCCGTCAGGCCCCTGGCCTTCTGAGCACACGTGTTAACCTCTCATCTTCCCCACTTGCTAGAGGGGTCAGGTTCATCCCAACTCTTTCTCCCACAATGTGACAACACTGACTTAAGCCTTCTCTGAGTCCCTGGGAAACTGGGGCTTCCCTACCCACAATCCTCTGGGGCTGGGGTTGCTGAGTTCACATAATTCTTCCCTTCACTGATTTAAGGGACTAAAGTTAAAATTCACAGTAAGAGGTCAGATGTGACACCAAGACGTGCTCGTGTCAACAAACCTGAATAAAACGGGTAACATAGCTTAAAGATCAGGCAACAGATAATGGAAATAAGTGGAAACTTAGTAACAAGGTGTGAGTAAATGGGAAGAGCTCCAATGGTCTCAAAGGTGATACAAACCACTCCCTTTATTTTATATTTAAAGCCAAGAGGAGGGATTTATCTAAGGTAATTCGGTGGTAAAAGAAGAACTGGGATCTAAGTGTCCAGTTCTCATCCTGTGTCTTTTCCTCTGAACAATAACTAAATTTACTAGGCACATTAGGAACAGGAGTCAATTGCACTGCTGAATCCTGCATTGTAATATGGCCTTTATCTAACCAAGCTCAGCACTATAACCCTACTCTCTGCTGCTGAAGTTCTGAAATTGAGGAACTTTTCTTTTAGATGGGAACCACTAATAGGTTCTTAGAAGGATGAAGTTAATGACTAACGGAGCCCAGCCTCTGCCAGCCCCGACTCACTATATGGGAGAGGTATTGTCAGCTCCCTCCCTTGGGTATGTCTGACCCACCTTCAGGTCCGAGGAGCTGCAGGTGTGACTGATGGAAATGAAGTGGCCAAGGCCCAGCAGACAGCTCCTAAGGGAACAGCCCCAACTATCTTCTCCCGGATCCTGGATAGAAGCCTCCCAGCTGATATTCTATATGAGGACCAGCAGGTGGGGTACCCTTAGGATTTGTCTCCTTAGGAACTTCTGAGATACCATCAGCCTGTTAAAAAGTAACATGGTGGCCTTTGACCTGTCACTACTCCCAGTGTCTCGTATTCCGTGATGTGGCCCCTCAAGCTCCTGTGCACTTCCTGGTCATTCCTAAGAAGCCCATTCCTCGGATTAGCCAGGCTGAAGAAGAGGACCAGCAGGTGGGAAGAGCAGAGCCAAGGTTTGGCTTCAGGGCGGGGGAGCCCTGGACACAGAGGTTTTGCTCCCTGTAAATGAAGCCACCTGTCTCCCTCCCCTTTCCCTGTAGCTTCTAGGACACCTTCTCCTTGTGGCCAAGAAGACAGCAACGGCTGAGGGCCTGGGAGATGGATACCGACTTGGTGAGTGACTTTTGGCCCTTGAGCCCCTCATCTATAAATTCTCAAACCTACCCCTCAGTACGATCTTTAGTCTTTGACCTTTTCCATGATCCTGACCCCCTAACCCCAAGCTCTATTTCAGTGATCAATGACGGGAAGCTGGGCGCACAGTCTGTGTATCATCTACACATTCATGTACTTGGGGGCCGACAGCTCCAGTGGCCTCCAGGTTGAACCTACCAACTGACCAAGAACCCCAGACCTGGATGCTTGGAGGGTGGGGGGAAAGGGACCCTATGATGTTAATAAACTTGCTCTCCCTTGATTTTGGATCACTGTCTTAAATATATAAAGATACCACAAATAGGAAAGAAAACTGCTTAAACATAATGATCTCTCTTGACTATAGTCTGAGTTAGAGACATCAAGGAGGTCCATCCTGTAGTTAAAGAAGCATTTGCTTATAGATCTGTGAGTCCTCATGACTAATGGTCGACCTGGGTCAAGCTTCTAGAAAAGTAGCAGTAGGAATAAGCTTGTGTGAGTAGGAAGAGACTGAAACCCGGGAGTGAGACTTGCTCAATCCTGGCCCTCATTCAGATGCCAAGCCAAGTTCTAAGGGGGTCTGAGAGGAGGATGGTCAACATGAGGGCCTTTTACTGAAGGAGAAGTAACCACACCAAAAAAGGCTGCCACCCTTTGACTGATCCCCATGTCTCACCTTTTTGCTTTTGAGTTGTTTGATGTATTTTCAACCTTAAACATTTTAAAAAGACTCCCTCTACTTTTGAGAATGAACTAAGGGGAGGTTACTGTTGCCCTTACACAAGCACACCAAGTATGCTTTAGTCTGATACCCCAGCCCTGTGCTTGTCTCCAACACAAAGAACCACCTTAGAAAGCCTCAAAAGAATCAAGCTTAAAGTGCAGAAGGCAGGGCCCTAGGCCAGCGGAACCTTAAAAGCTGGGCTGAGGCGGAACGGAGTCTGAACGGAAAGCAAACGTCCCACACAGCGGCAGGTTGAAGACTTCCGCCCCGCAGAGAATTTGCCTCCACCCCCACCCAACACTTCCGCCCAACTCTAGTTCTGCGCAGACTCCTGGAATTTTTTGCCGTCTCTATGGCAACCCGGTAGCTGGTTCCTGAAGATGGAGACCACTGAGTCTACTAAGGGATCGCGGTCTCGGTGAGAGCGGCAGCTTTGGCTGCAGGTGTAAGGGGACAGAAAGGTCAGCGGACTTACTGGGCTGTGCTTTTGACGCATTCGCTTTCTTTTAGATCTTTGGACATACAGCCCGGCGCTAGAGGGCTCAGGTCTACTTCAGAACCGTTTCCTTCGGATGGCCGTCCTAGATCGGTCCTCGCAGCCACAACTACTACAGCTGCAGCCGCCTCCACCGCCAGAACCGATGTGTTATCTCCGAAGACCCGAGTGCGCTACTCTGAGCCGAGCGTTCTCATGGACCGCTCCTCTGAAAGTCTTCCTGGGGAGCCCTGCACTGGAGCCAGCTTTACCCACAAGATAGGCCATAGGAGACTTGGCTTTGAGCCTGTCTATGTTTCCCGTTTCACCCAGGATCCCTGTACTACAAATGACCTTAGCTCTAGTCCTGGCCCTGTTCCTGGCTCCAGGTCTGGTCCTGGCCATGGCTCTGGCACTGCCTGTGACTCTGGTCAAGGCACTGGTCCTGATTCTGGCCTTGGTCCTGCCACTGACTCTAGGCCTAGTCCAGACAGTGGCCACCACCCTGAGCTCAGCCCCTGCAATCTCCCAACCTTCAAAAACCTTGGGGCAGAGCTGGTCCCTAATTATGCCTGCTGGAATCACTACTGCCACTGGGAACCTCGGAAACAACCCTGGAAATGTTTGCAAGTCCCAGAACCTGGTGCCCGAGGGCAATGGAAGACCCCCCAGGTTGAAGAGAAGTGTAAGGTTCTCAATGAAACATTGCCGCGGGGCCACTGCCTTCTCTACAACTGGGAGGAGGAGGTATTAAGGTTTCGGCCTGCTCTCTTTTCCTGAAGACTGCCCCCAGTTTCCTGGGGGAGGCAGTAGTTTATGATGAGGGTGGGTACTATAAAGGATATCTTGGTCACTCACCTTGGGGCCCACAGAGAGCCACCAACCACCTGGATCAAGTCCCAAGCATGCAGGATGGCTCTGAGAGTTTCTTCTTCCGACATGGACACCAGGGACTGCTGACCCTGCAGCTACAGTCACCCATGTCTGTCAGCACCACCCAGAAAGACTCATACCAGCTCCCAAGAAACTACTATCAGCCAATTCGAGGTGGGAAGCATGAGAGAATGGGCCAGCATGAGCCCATTAGAGAAAAGAGAGAGGAAAGAATTTCTAATAGGACTATGGATTGTCCGATGGGTATAAGGGTAAAACCCCACGATTTTCCTTCCTTTTCTCACATTTGTTTCTTCTGGGCCTGGCTTCTTAACCAGACTCCCCCACTCTCTCCACTCCCTGCCCTCCCACAGGAAACCGGGAAGCCATGCTGGAGATGCTCCTGCACCATCAGATCTGGTGAGAGGCTGGGGGAAGGGTACAGGGGAGGGGGGAAGACAATCTGGGAAGAATGGCTCTGACGCCCCCCAGGACTGTACAGTAAAGAGGTGCGGGCAGAGCAGGAACCCACAGGGAAGTACTTTGAGGTCGAGTCTGTGACACACCATGACTACCGAAAGGAGCTGGTACACGCCGGGCCTCCTGCCCCAACCAAGGTGAGAGATTATCCCATCCCACTTGTACAGCTGGGCTCTAATGGGCTGTGGGAAAGTAGCAGAGGTTAAGAGAGGGAGATTCAAACCAAGAGCTTTTCAGGTTTTCTCCCTTACAGCCTCACGACTACCGTCAGGAGCAGCCTGAAACCTTCTGGATACAGAGGGCACCGCAGCTACCGGTGTGTGAGGGTGCTGGGAGTGGGGGAGAAGGAGGGGAAGAGGCTGTTCTGTTCGGGCTTGGCGCAGAGCAGGATCTGTCCTCATTCTGGCCCTCCCCTAGGGTGTCAGTAACATCAAGACACTGGACACGCCATTCCGGAAGAACTGCAGTTTCTCAACACCAGTGCCTTTGTCTCTGGGGCAGCCTTTGCCCTATGAACCTGAGAATTATTCCCACCAACTGGGAGAAATATCTTCCCTTGCCTGTCAGGGAGAACAGGGTGGGGAAATGGGTAGAACTACTATCTAAGGGTTGAGGAGGGAAGAGGGAGGTGGAATACGGAATCTATTTCCGTCTGTACTGGAGAGGTGGAAAGGAAGGAAATTCTATCTGTACTTGGTGAAGGGGCTTTCCATAAAGGGTTCTCTCTCATCCTGAGACTGCTGTTTCAGTGATTCCATGTGTTACCATGTTCATACCCCATAACCTTTCCTTGGACTTGCCCCTAACCCGGACTCCGACATCATGACATTTTTTGTTTTATATTTGGCCAAAATATTCTGGTTTAGATACAGATATTTACAGAAGGTAAGGAAGAAGGGAACCTGGCCAGAGCAAGGCAGGTATATGTACAAGGCTGAGCTGCAAAGAGCAACAACTTCCATATAAGGTAGGGTTTTTGTGCATGTTGGTTTCCATCTTACACGACAATGTCCATTTCTGGTGTGTGCAGAGATGGTGACCACTGCCCACCCAGGTACCAGCAGCAGGAGACTGTCTGATTTGGGAAGAAGTAGGGTCTACAGGAGTCCAGCGGGTCCTTTCCGCTCTCCTAGGAGCCAGTAAGTTCGCATTTTTCCTTTTCCCTGGAAGTGGGGAGTAAAGGTAATTCAGATTCTTCTATAGTACTCCTTCATCTCTCTCTTTTCCCCCAGTCCCATAATTGCTTTCATCCTCCCTTTCCCTGACCCATCCCCATGGCCTGCCATCACCTTCATCTCCACATCCCCCCGAAGCTCTAGCTGGAAGCATCCTAGCTCATCCAGGGCATCCTTGGTGGTAGAGGAGACATGGATCTTCAGGGCTGGGGTGGGATGGGGTGCGGGGATGGTGGGAAGATGAATCGAAGAAAAGACAATAGAAGAATTGGCAGTATCAGAGAGAGCTTTACCAAACCACCACCCCTCAGGAGGCTCTCAGTCTTCCCAGAGCACATGCACTAGAACCAAAATATGTCTAAGGATGGAGCAGTCAGGAACTGTGGTCTCTCAGATTGAGAGATTTGGAGGAACTCTGAAAAGAAGAGAAGGACAACACACATTGAGGCTGAGGCTGGGGTTGAGGGCTGATGTTTTACCTTGACCGTTAGACTCCATGCGGGAAGCAGTGTTCACCGTGTCTCCAAAAAGACAATAGCGGGGCATCTTCAGGCCAACAACCCCAGCACAGACGGGCCCTAGGAGAAGAAACAGGTTGGGAGAGCCTGGGAAAAGCAGACACGAGGGCTGGAGTGAGAGTCAGCCTTACCTGTGTGGACCCCTATGCGTAGCCTCAGCTGGTCATGTGGTCGGTGGCGGATGCGGAAGGAAGAAACTGCATCCAGTAATGCTAGGGCCATACGAGCAATTTCTGGGGCATGGCGTTGACCGTTTCGGCCTGGGAGGCCAGATACCACCATGTAGGCATCTCCAATAGTTTCTACCTGATTGAGATGGGGATTAAAAGGTCACCTCTATGTGTATCAGTGGGAATGGGGAAGTGTAGAAGGAGATAAGCTGCACACCACTATGAGTCATCCTTACAGCCTGGGAAGCCAGCACATTGACTAGAAAGTAAGTGCCATGGTTCTGAGAATTGGTGGGGGATGGGAAGGGTGGGGGGGTGGGGGGTGCAGTTTAAGGGAATCTTTAAATCCTCCTACCCCACCCCTGTACTTGGCGAACACTCAGTAAATGTTTACTGAATGAATGGATACCCCGTCTGCACCAAGACATGGACAAATACATTCTGCTGTCAGGAAATGGGAAGCAAGAAAACACGGCTGACCTGAAGAGCACAGAGGCTGGTGAGGAGGGCAGGCAGGCCCACTGACATAGGCCTCTGACAGCCTGAACTGTGCAAGGTAAGAAAGCAGCTGCTTGGTTTTGTTAATTGTACTGAAGCTACACAAAAGAATGGCCTGTTTTTAGGAACTAGACACTGAACCATTTAGGGATAAAGGGCACCATGCCTACAACTTACTCTCAAATAGTCTAGAAAATAATTACATAGACATATAGATTTTTAAAATATAAAGCAAGTGGGGTAAAATATAAATAACTGGTGATTCTGGGTAAAGGGTTTATGGGAGTTCTACATTATGGTGTAATAGGCACGGTAGATTAAGTCCAAAGGGAAGGGACAGGAATGTTATTAACTGTGCAATGTTAGACACTTTCCACAATAAATCTATTATTCCCAACTTATAGGTAAAATACCTGAGGCTCAAGGAGATTTCCAGTTACTTGCCCAAGGCAACACAATTAGTCACAAAATCAACACCTAAATCCCAATGGTTTTTACTCTGAAGTATAATAAAGCCCACTCTGTGCCAACTCAATGACTTAACAAAATTTTTTACAAGGTAGCATGTCCCTCACCCTAATAAATCATTCTGTACCTACATCCCATATGATTCTTCCATGTCCAGAAGGGATGGAGAGATGAGAAAAGATGGATAGGCTGTATTTATACCCCTAGGCAAAAAGTGGCAGATCGGGGCTAAATGTGATGGTTCTGATTAGGGCAGCCTAAGGATTCACAAGAAATCACACTGAAAGATACAATAAGAGTGCCAGAGCCTCATTTTTCTACAAAGGGCCCTCAGTACTAGGGTGCTGGAGACCCAGGAGGGCAAACTGACCATCAAGCAGGGTAAGGCATGTAGGGTTTGGGGAGATTGGGTTTTCAAGGTGGTCTCAAAAGGAGGGTAGCCCCAGCTCTCACCTTATAGACGTCAAAGTTGTCAATTATGGCATCAAAGCAGGTATACAGATCATTAAGAAGTGTCACCACCTAACAAGGATGGGAAAGTAGAGCCCCTGAGACTTGAGCCTAACTTTCTAAGTTCTTAACCCATAAGCCCTAACAAAATATGGGAACTCCAGAACAAATGAATCTCCCCTACTATCAAGGCTCCCTATGCCCCAGCGAAGTTCCCCCAGATCCCTATCCCGCCCCCTACTTCTCACTCCTGGTTCTCACCTGCATGGGGGTGCTCTCTGCTGACAAAGCTGTGAAGCCAACAATGTCACTGAAGTAGATGGTAACACTGTCAAAGGCCTCAGCCTGTACAGTCTCTCCCCGTTTTAACTGCTCTGCCACTGAACTAGGAAGCAAGGGCCAAACTCAGAGAGAGAGGATGGGAGGAGAGAGGAAAGGAGTGTATGGCTGGAGCAGAGATGCATTATAACATGAAAGCTAAGCTGGGTAGAAGAGAAGGAAGGTGACTGGGACCAGCTCAAGGTAAAGTATTTAAGTGGTGGGGGGTTGCAAGGGGACCCCTGGGGATGGGGGCTAAATGTCTCAAGTTGGGATTGTTCTACATCCACTTGCTAGAGCAAGGGCATGGTAGAGCCGTGTCCTAAAAAGAAGGGATGGGAAGCCAGGAAGAAGGCAGCATAGCTCATTCAGAGACAGAATGAAAACAAATCATCTAAAGCCAAAAAGGCTCACTGTGTCAAGATGAAACAAAGGGTTCTACGAGTTGGGAAGTGAGTTCTCAGGAGCTTGATCAGGGAGAACCCAACAGAGTAGAATACCAAAGGAGAATTTGGGAAGGTGACCAAAGTCTCACTGGGGTAGAATTTGGTAGAGCAGAGCCTCAGCCTTGCGTTTCTCCTCCAGATAGGCCTGTGTGCGCTCCTCCACCAGCTTCTCCAGGTTATTGGCATACTGCTCCATGCGCAACAGCAGGTTGTCCAATATGCTCGTGCCGCCCTCCCTGGGGGGAAGCCAGAATATGGTACCTGTTCCCAGACTCTCAAGACTCCCAGGACTTCTGACCCAACCCACCCTCTTTGCCCCACCAGCCCCACCTCCTCCACCAAGACTGATGAGGCTTCTATCCCTGGGGAGCCCCCACCCCTTAGTGCCCTCTCACTTGTTAAAGCGGCGAATGAAGCCCTTAATTTGTCCAAAGTCTGGCCGCTCAGCTGGTTCCTGGGCCCAACATCGCTCCATCAGCAAGACCAGCTCTTCATTCAGTTGGGTCCTGTCAATGCTTGGCCGGAAATATGGCCGCTGACCATTTCGGACCTTCTGGACAATCTCTGAGGGTGATAAAGGGTTTGGATGAAGAACAGGGTCCCCCAGGTAGAGGAGTCTAGGGGCAGTAGATTGACTCTCACCTTTGGGGCTGAGGTCCAGGCCCTCCAAGTAGAAAGGGCCACTGCGAAGTGCTATCTCCTGTAAAATGATCCCAAAGCTATAGACATCGGCCTTCTGCATGCCTGTGGTTGGCAGTGGGTTCCCGCCGAGCAGTTCTGGGGCAGTCCACAGCTTCTCTAAAAAGAGAGAACGGGTTGGCCAGGTCCTCGAAAAGAGTATCCCCAAGCCCATAATACTCCCCATATTACTGCCATTCCATCTCCCTCTCCCACCCTCCCTAGGTGGAAATGATCAAGGCCAGAGGAGAAATATAAAAGTAGGTTGTGGGGGAAGGCCTCACTGGCATAGAGGGCGTGGCTGTCATCGGGTTCAGCAGTTGAGCGGAAGCTGGCCAGGCCATAGTCTGTGATTTTGAGCACAAAACGACTATCCACCACACAGTTGGAGGACTTGAGACTCCCATGGGATGCAATAATGCTGTTATGGAGAAAGGCCATGCCCTGCAGGATACAGATCAAGTCATGAGTTTGGACTATATCTGGCTTAGGATACCCCCCTCTCCACAAGATGGGCATTAGCTAGGTGTCTAAAGATCTCGGGTCCATAAAAACAATAAGCTACTTTTGGAAGGCATTCTTTACAGTAAGTTTCTATGAACAGAAGCAGGCAGAATAGGAGAGGCATCTCTTCCTGGTACCATTAACAGTATATTGGCATCACAGCACCAGGGACAGGAGAAATGTTTAAGGAGAGCTATTAGTTACTGCCCTGGAAAGGGCAGTCAGTCTTCTGAGTAGCGGACAGAACTGGGAGGGTAAACTCCAAGCATGATATGACTGACACCCATGATGGCCTCAAATGTATGGCCACTACTTAGGAAGACATGGCTAGAGACCCAGGTATCCAGAGTACCTAGATGCACCGAGGAAAACTAGCCGGTAGTAACTTTAACATGTAGCCATGTGTAAGTAGGCAAGTCAGGATGGAGGAGGAAAGAATTCTAGTAGGATGCTGGGCCAGAGAGAAAGTGGGAAAAATAGTCAATTAGTAGAACCCCGGACAATGGACAAAAGTGGGAGACAGCTGCCAAGCCAATGCAGAAGCCAGAAGAGAAAAACTTTTGCATATGAGGGACTATAGGGCAGGTCCTAAGAAGGCAGAGTGGTGCTTCCCAGAATGAAACCCCGGGAGCCCGCCTAAATCAGGTCAGGTGGAACAGAAAAAGATGCAGTGTTCTGTATGGTAACCAAATCACGTCTGTCTAAATATTTGGCCCTGGACCTATACAATTCATAACTCTAGTCTCTGTGAACTCCTTCCTTTTATTCCTTTTTTTTTTTTTTTAAAGCGAGTCTTATTTATTTATTTATTTATTTGACAGAGAGAGAGAGAGAGAGATCACAAGCAGGCAGAGAGGCAGGCAGAGACAGAGGGGGGAAGCAGGCTCCCCGCTGAGCAGAGAGCCCGATGCGGGGCTCAATCCCAGGACCCTGAGACCATGACCTGAGGCGAAGGCAGAGGCTCTAACCCACTGAGTCACCCAGGCACCCCTCTTTTATTCCTTTTGATAGCAACAAAACCTTTGGGAATCACCAAATTTGTGAATACAGAAAAGATTAGACTTCTGGCTTTGTTCTAAAACACTTTTCCATCAAATCATGAGTTCTCTCAAGAATCCTGTTTTTCTTATAGTTATCATCACAGTCAGCCACCACATCAACTCTACTTAATATTTTATCTCTCACATGATGGCAAATTTTCACACACAAAAAAACTTTTTTAAATAACCTCATGAGAATTAAACAGAAAAACCGAAGCCAGCTTCAGGTGTGGTACAAGTGATCCACTACGCTAGCTCACTGGGTGTAGGAATTGCTCTAAATACCTGTCCCACCCATGCAAGATTCAAATTCATACCTCTGCAAACCCATGCGCCACTGGGGTCACTTGAAAATAGCTAAAACTAATATATGGGAAGATACCAAAGGTTTAGTATAATTTTCCTTCATTTCTCTCAGTTTTACTAGTAAATGTTCTTTTTTTTTTTTAATTTCAGTTTTTCTGGGGGAAAAAAAAAAGAGCAGCTATGCCCAAATTGGTCAGAGAATAAATGATGAGAAAAAACAGGAGGGAATTATGTTTAGAGACCCCATTCATCTTTTTCCTGTGAAGAAATCTGAATATAAAACTCTTGAAGGTTTAAAAGAAAAGATGATGGCGAGAGATCTGAGATATCTAAGGCAGGATGACAAAAATTCTTTATAAGTGCAGGACTCTTTGTGGCAGATAAACCACCCCCAATTAAAAACTCCAGACCCTTTACCCATTATTACCCAATCATTAGAATAAGGGGAACTGGAGAGAACGGGACTTTCACAGGACTAGAAGGAGAAATTGAAAGCAAAGATCAAGAAACAAAGGCATGTTAGGGGCGCCTGGGTGGCTCGGTCAGTTAAGCATCTGCCCTCGGCTCAGGTCATGATCCCAGGGTCCTGGGATGGAGCCCCTCCTCAGGCTCCTTGCTCAGAGGGGAGTCTCCTTCTCCCTCTGCCCCTCCCTGCCCCATCCATGCGCGCTCTCTCTCTCTCTAATAAATAAATAAATAAAATCTTAAAAAAAGAAAAAAAGGCTTTAAAGCAGATGAACTCCTAAGGAAGAACAGGGAAGACTCACCTTAACAAGATCATTAATGAGGGAATAACGAAACATCCAGTCCAAGTTGATGCTGTCATTTTCCAGAATATCCTGGGAGTGACATGGAATAGATTATGTGACTATCCTGGTCCCACTAGCTATCACATGCTTATCTCCCCCATCCCTAGAATCTCCACCTTTCCCTTACCTGTAAACTCCCCCGAGGACAATACTCAGTTACAATGCAGATGTTGGGGGGGTCAATGCAGGCACCAATGAAGCGAGTGAGATGGTTGAACTGAACATCCCTCATCTAACAACAACAACAAAAAGTGGGAAAGGAAAAAAGAACTGAAAGAGATTAAAAATGATACAGAAATAAACCACTGCATTGGACAGGACCTTTCTCTTAATTGTACCTACAACTTAAAATCCTTTATAAATAAGCCCCTTGGCTTCCTAGCCAATTTTACTATTCCCCTCTCCTCTTCCCCCTCTCCTCTTCTCCATCCCTATTCACCCCTCACCCTTAACCCTCACACCATTACATACGTGTTTGAGTTCAAACAGAACCTGCCGGGTCAGCTCAATGCGCTTCTTATTCACGTGTTTGATGGCGACAACATTGCCCTGATGGTGGGAGTGAAAGGGGGAAAAGGAAAGTTAGTATCAGGAGTTCCCGGGCGCTAGGAAATCCTGGAAAAGTGTGGGAACATCCAGGAGCTCAGCTAGACATAGAAAGGAAGGTTATGAGGAGCAGAGGTTCATGGCAAGAGGTGACAGATGGGGATGAGACAGGATGAAATGGTGGGGACCAGAACAAGCGGATGACTGTTCACCTTGAAGTGACCGGTGTTGGCAAAGATCTGGTATTTCCCATGGGCTGTCATGAGCGAGCCGTAACTGGATCCCCGCTGGGGCCAAGGGCAACATGGAGGCGGAAGGATGAAAGGAACATTAGATGATGGTGGCAGTGCAGGGGCTATCGTTACAAGCCGATGTGCTGGGAAAGGTCCAGGGTACGAAAGGACAGGCACTCAGAGGGAAGCAGAGGGACAGCTGAGACCAGAGCTCACCAGCGACAGTGTGAGGCGACTGCCTGCACCTTTATGATATCGTTCTGAATTGCCAAATTGCAGTTCTTCCCAGCGAATGCGCCACAACATGCTAGCCAGCTCCTTCTCCAGCATCAGCTTTCTGTAAGGACTGCACACCTCAGTTGACTGGCAAGCCCGATCCTCCCACCCCGTGAGCCAAAAGTGGGGTTGCGGGGAGCTGCCACTGTTACACCCCAGGGGGGACTCGGTGCAGGACTGCCATGAGAGGCTGCGCTCCCTACCCGTGGGATATGTGCCCTGTGCTCATTGCAAAACACAGAGGCTGAAGGTCAAAGTTCTTTCTTAAAATGGTAGCATTCGTGGAAAATTCACCTTTGCCCTTAGAAGACCCCACGCAAAACCACTCGTTAGGGCACTCAGGCTAGGACCAAAAGTGGGAAAACAACACCTAGGCTGAAAGACAACTTAACGAGAATGGCTAGAGAGGAAGGCGTTAGGTCTGACAGGTGACCATCAAAGGAAAAGTCCCGCTAACCCCCCAAGGCCTGAGTGGCGGGAGGGAGGGGGCAGGTCAGTGGGAAGCCCAGAACTCACCGGAAGATGAGGAAGCTGGAAACACCAAACATGATGAAGGTGATTCCTGTGCCCAGAGCCACAATAGCCAGGGTTGAAAGTGGAGCTGAAGGAGGGAGGGGACCCTGAGAAAGACTGTGTGGAGTTGTGGACGGGGAGGGGGTGGTGGTGCTCAGGGTGCAGGGAGCAGTCAGATTTCTTGAGGGAGAGGAGTGAGGAGGGGGTATGCAAGTAGAGGGAGTCGGGGAGAGGAGATGAAAGGATGGAAGTAAGGGGAGGAAGGATGATTCCCAGCCCCCGCACACACCCACTTTTATCACAGGATGGGTCGTCCATGTCAAAGGCACAGGGGGGATTGTCCAAGGGGGGGGCCCCCTTCACCCAGGGAATAGGCCGTCCTGTCCACCAAATCTGCTTCTCAGCTCCTGAGTAGTGGGCTGCAGGCTGTGAGGAAGGAGAAAACTGGGCCCACGGGCCTGTTCCCACCAGCCTCTCCCCAAGACCCCAGTGATTTGGCTGCTTTTCTCCCCGGCCTACCACCCACCCACGACAGAGCTCCAGCCAACAAGTCTCTGCCTCTAGTACCTTTGATTCTGCCCCACCGAACCCCTGAAAGTTGGATATTCAGGGCCCATAATCTCCTCCCTGCCTCCTCCCCCATCACCTGGAAGTCCCCAGAATCCAGGTCTCCCATGGCCCACAGGACAAAGTCAGTCTCTCGGTCATTGTTCTTGTCCATAACAACCAGTCCAGTTACACCTAAGACAGAAAAGAGTAGCCCTTCCTCTGAGATCTACCCTAGGCCTCTCTCCCGTGCCCGATTCCTCCGATTACCTCAGATCCCTCCCTGCCCATGTTGTTAATACACGTCCACCTCCACCATGTTCTCTGACCCTCCTAACTCTTCCTCTGCCCCTGGCGTCTGTATTTTCTTCTGCCCACTCCGCTCCCAGGCCTGACAGCAGCGCTCTGGCCTCCGCCTGACCCTCTCCATTACCGTGGTATCTTCGTCCCTGCATCTTCTCCACAATTCGAAGCCCGTCTTCCCGGGTGCCTCCCTCCTGGATTGTCTCGTTCAGGACTTCAGCATACAGCAGGATCCCATCGTAGAAGCAGCCAGCAATGAGGTTCATCTAGGGGTAGCAACTTCAGCAGGGCTCTCCAAATGTCCGGCCAGGCCCCTCCCCAGCCCCCTTTCCCATCTCTGGGGTCTCCTGCTACCTCTTCTCTCTTCTGGTTTGCTTCCTTCCCTCCTCTCATTCCTAACGTGCCATCCCTACCTCACTGGACAGAAGAGCAGAAGGAAAAATCCTGAATGACAGCAGACAGTCCCCAAATTGGGCTAGCTCTGTGGCCAAGGCTCAATGCTGAGTTAGGGAGAAGAGCCTTTCCTCAAAGCCTGGCCCGACTCTCAGGAAAGCGAGATCTACTTACCAGGGAGGGGGCCAGCTCCACACCAAAATCTTCCCGGGCTCTTATCAGCAGACGATTCTGGAATTCCTGATACTCAGGATTTGGGGGTTCTCGGTAAGTGATCACCAATACTGTCTGTACCAACAGCACATGGGGAAGAGTGAACAGAATTCAAGATAGGCATTGGGGAAGAGAGGAAGCAGGAGAGGGAAGCTCGGTGAAATATTCATGATACGCAGTACACACAGGTGAGTGTGAAGGCTGAAAGGATACTAAGCTCTGTGTTGTGCATGCACCTGCGTGTATGATGTATGTGTGGTGTGTGTTTAACACATCTGGGAAGAGAGGAGTGGCACTCCTCCGTGAAAGGTGCACGGTTCTGGGAAGGTGGAACCTAGGAAATAGACGGTATCAACTCCGTCCCCCAGACCCGCCCCTCATCTTCCTGCAGCCCCTACCACCAGCCAGGCCCCACTGCCAGACTGCCGCAGCCCTCACAGCTGCTCTGCCCAGCCTTTCCGGGCACCTATTCGCTATCGAGGACAACACGGATCAGCAGTTCCTCTCTGAGGCGTTCATTACTGTTAATGTGATCAGTGAGTGTTGTTGATATTTTCCTCTGGGCCACTTGGACACAGTGCCTCCACCCAGTGAATTAAACAGATTTCAGGTTCTAGGACACCTGAGGGAAATTCTTGGAGACGACGATTCCATCAGTGAAAAGCTGTGGGCCCATTTACGTAACGTGTGCGGAACACCCATCCTAAGCAGCCCTGTCCTGCATACGGGCGTGGTCCTGTACATCCCTAAGTAATAGACATGTGTCACAGAGAAAACACATAGTCATATGCCCACACACATTTCATAGCTACGCAAATGACACACGCGATCTCAGCCAGGCCCACAGCTCACTGGCCTTGGGTCAGCGCGTCCCTGTCTCTCACCGGGACGCCTGCCTGGTGTCTACTGCCCTCACACATTGCCCCTTTCTTAGCTGATGGACATGTTGGCCTCTGCCAACACCTCAGGCTCGCACAGTGACTGAGACGAGCCTTTGCCTTGGATGGGAAACTGGGCAAGACTTCATTCAGATCAATGCATTTTGTGAAATGATAGATTAAAATCTACTCACTTCTAACAGTTTTGTTCATTCCTGTCACTGAAAGTACACGTGGACATGGAGATACTAGATAAATCACCTATATATGATTTATTTTATATCAATTCATTCTAGATAGGAAATAATAAGGTTGGTTTCTAGTATGTATTCATTACATTAGACTAGCATTTGCTTCACAGTCTAATTCTTACTGGAGCATTTGGGTCCTTGATCACACACTTGCAATACTCTCCCCCGCCTCAGGTAAAATTTAAAAGAAGAGGGGTGAGGATGGGGTTGGAAGGGTTTGTTCAGTAACATCTATTTCAAGAATAAAAGAAAAATAGAAGGGTAGGATATTGTTGACAAACGATGTTAAAAAAAATCAGTAAAAAAGCTCAAAAAGATCGTGTTTAATACAATTTATATTTCAATAATAAAGACTGATAACAGGTTTTTAATGCTTTTTAAGCACTTCATAATTCTCTAGGCTTCTTGCTAGACTAGCTATTCTCACACTTTTTGATTTCATGACCCCTTTATACAACTAAAAGTTACTGAGGACCACAAAGAGCTTTTGAGTATATGGATTATATCTATCAATATTTCCATTTTAGGAATTAAAACACAAGAATACACAAGTACACCTTCTCCAACTGCCAGGCTGACAAGAGCATCACATGTCATGTAGCCTCCGGAAAACTCCACTGTATAATCGTGAGGGGTAAGAGTGACGAGGCAAATAAACATCTTAGTATTATGTTTTAAATAGTTTTGACCTCGTGGTCCTTCTGAAAGGATTTCAGAGGCCCTCGGGGTTCCAAGACCACATTTTGAAAACTGCTATGCTAGACTGTTTTGCTGTGGTTCCTAGCTACTAAAAAAAAAAAAAAAAAAGAAAGAAAGCAAAGAAAAAAGAAGACCCTCCAAAGAATTTCTGTGCTTCCTCAGGGCTACATAGAAGAAGGTAAAGGCAGGTAATGGTGTCCCTTTCACAGTGGACCCACCCCAGGTGAGAAAAGAACAAGCAAAAGCCAAAAATGGGTTTAGCCATTGCTGAAGGCAGAAGTGCAGTTAGGTGCCAGCCTGAGCCTTGAGGCCTACTCTGGAGGCCCTCTCCTACCACGGCAGGAGGCGCTGTCAAAAGTGCCTTAAACAAAGAAGAGTTTCCAGAAGAGAGTCGGCCTTACACAGCCCTTGGTTCAATGCTGACTTCCATTCTAGCGGCTGGTGTCCCTCTCTGTAATGCAAACCATGATGGTCACCTAGGTTGTGACCTCTGCCTGGGGACTCTGAAGTCCTCAAATGCACAGCCTGGGCCTCAGGATCCCTACAGCCTGGTCATTTGCTTATTTAGTTCTATTGTATCTACTTATTCTTCCCTATCCTGGTTAATCATCTTGGTTTATGGGACCTGCCAGCTCTACTCCTCTGTAGACAAATTCCTAATCCTATCCCCACTTCTCCCCAAACACACACCTTATTTCAATTCAGTAAGTACATGCTAGGCACACAGAATACAAAATTGAGCATGATCAAGCAGCTGTGGCTTAATGAGAGAGAAAAATCGTATCAATATACTTCATTTCAGAGCCCTCCCCCCCAGTAGGCCAGGCATCTCTGGGGTAAGGGCTCTCTACTCTTTCATCCCTGGCCAGAGCTGACCACCCCACTTCCCTCACCCCCTGCCCTGCTTCAGCATTGGAACAGGATAAGTAGCTTTTCCAGAGAACACCTCATTACCCCCTTACTCTCACCCCACCCCAAAGCCTTGATCTTCCTCCAGCATATTCTTGATTGCTGATTCCCCCTTCTCTTGTGTCCTAGCAAAATCTCCGTTTTTCTATCTGAATAATGCCTGCAGTGAGTGGGAAGACTGAGAATTAAGTTATCTAATTGTCGGTTGACTTGATCTCATTTCCCCCTACCCTTAGTGCTAGGGCCTCTTGACTGGTAGGAATTCCCAGACGAGAAAGAGAGGTATTCCTTCCACACACAAAAAAAAAACAAAAACAAAAACAAAACAAAACAAAACAAAAAAACAGTCCGAAAGGCTACGGAGTCCTCCCATCCAGGAGAGTCAAAGAGATCTTCCTCGACCACACTAGGTAAGGTATAATTCCCTTGTTATTCCCTTTACATGAGAGGCTTTTGTTTTGTTTTAGTCTTTGTTTTTTGTGGGTTTTTTAAGTAACATTCATCGCAAGTTATCCTAAGTTTGTATTTATTTGCTTATTTAGTGTCTGTCCATCCTATTAAATGTAAGCGCAAGGCAAGGACTGTATCTGTTACATTGTCCACTGTATACCAGTACCTAGCAGAGTGACTGGCACATAATAGGGGCTCGGTAGGCACTAATAGAATGAGTCCATCTTTGAATGAATCAAACATTGACTGAATAAAATGGTAAATTCTACAGAAGACAGAGTTAAGCACAAGAATAGGAAATTCAGTCCAACCTAGGGATTCAAGAATTGTTTCCTCAAAGAGAAAATAACTCATCTGAGTCTTAGAGAATACATACACATTATCCAGACAGACAGAGGTGAGAAGGTTGTTTTAGGCAAAAGATACAGCATAAACGAAACCTGTCCTGCCACTGCCCATGTTCAAGTGTGACAGTCATGGACTCAGACCCAGACATGTCACTCACAGTCAGATACAACCAAGTCTGTAATGAGAGCCACATAAAACTTTACTCATTGGAGAAGATGACCACCAAAGTCCAGTACACATCTACTGAATTTCAGACTCAAAGAATCTCCATAGGCCACCTCAAATCCTTTTCAGGAAAAGGAGGGATGTGGATAAATAAATAAGAAACACACACACACACACACACACACACACACACATATATAAATTAGTGAAAAATTGGTGAGAGATTCAGGGAACAGTTTGTGGGTATGATTTGAAGAGGCAAAGATTTAGGATGAGGGAAGAAAGTGCATTCCAGAAAAAGGGAGCAAAGAGCACAAAGGCAAGAGGACAGGGAGGCCCAGGGGCTAGGGAACTGAGAGAGATCTGGTTGGCTAGAGTACTGGCATGAGGGATACCAGGAGGCAAGATTGAAAAACTGAGCTAAACATAGACTGTAGAAGGTCTGAAATGTCGTGATAAGGAGTCAGGACTTTGTAGATGTAGAAAGTTAGTCATTGAAAGTTTTGAGCAGAGGAGTGAAATGAACAGTCATGTTAATTTCCTCTACAAATTATTTTGTAAATTCATGTCTTTCCATTCCTACTACTGCCACTGTCGTTCGAACCCATATCACTTCGCCCCATTCGAGACCAAAGTACAGGCAATCTTACTGTCTGCCTCTAGCCTCCTCCTCTCCTAACCCAACCTGAATTCTGTCTCTTTATTTCTCTTTGAAAAAAATCTCAAGGACCCCACATTCAAGGCCAAGTATCTTAATCTTAGGTTCAGAGCGCTAATTAATTTGATTATACCTCTGCAACATTATTTCCTATATCTGCTTCAAGCCAACCTTCTTTCTTGGCAGGTCAGTATCTTCTTGGTCCCCCAAATATGCCCATTCCTATTTTTTTCTCTTTGCTCAGGCTGCCTGAATCTTCTCTCCCATTCAGACGAAGAAGATGACATCTATCTTTCAAGTCATAATAGATTCTCAGCCCTTTATGAAAAGGCTTTCCTAAACCCAGCTGACATTGAGTCTCCCACCTCTGAACCCCCTAAAGATCTTAGTGTCTGTTCTGGGACACATAATCATCTTCTTTCTCAGACATGTAGCTAACTGTACCACAATCATGCCTCGATTGTCCAGAAAGGATGGACGTCCTCTCAGAGTCTGGGACCAGGTCTTTTCTAGAACCTTTTTCCCTCACAGTTTGGTCTACTAATGGGACTTAGGAGAGTGTGCCAGGATCTTGGGAGGTAGTGCCGACACCGAGAAGAGCCACAAAAGTGGAGAAGGAGGAATGAATGATAAGAAACTTAAAAAACCTCTGTTCGTTTCCTGCCTATAGCTCATAATTCCTGCCCTATTTCTGGGGTTTCTGCAGGTCTAATGAGAGACACAGAATCTCTAAAGAAGCTCCTCTTCCCCCTCCTCCAAGTTTGGCTCAAATGATACCTGAAAGGCCTCTCTGAGGGCCTGGGCCTGTTCCCGGGTGCGATTGTCTTGCCAGGGCCGGCCTGTCGAGCGTGTGGGCCCGGCACGGAGACTCTCCCCAAAGACATCCAGGTAAAAGAAGACATAATCCCCGTTGGTCAGGTTCTCCCTCTGGGCCTGAAGAAGGATCTCATGCAGCATCTCCAGAGGGCCACAGATATACACGACTGGGAACAGATACAAGACAGAGGGGCATTCTGAGAAACGATCCAGTCCCCACACAGCCCCTCTCTGAACCATCTGCATTTCCATCTTTAGCAAGGAAGAGAGTGCCCTAACCTATCCACCACCCAACATATGCTCCCCATCCCTCCCCCTTGGAGTCTATGTCGTAAGTACCCTGGGGCCTTATGGACCATCTGGCAGAGGTCAGAGTGTGACTCCAGACCCCAGAGGAAGGGAGCTATCAGCTTTAAGCCCCTCCTCTGCCCAGAGCTCTGACTGTTGTCCCCTACCCAGCTCTTTTCACTGCCCCACTCTGCCCTGCCTTTCCCTAGGCTCAAAGGCACTGACTGCTCAGAATTTCTCAGCGTCAGCTTTACCCTATCTTTCCCAAACAAATCTGCTGAACCCCAAAAGTTCATTTATGGAGTCCTCACTGTTTTTCTGCCACCAAGGGGTCTTGGTTCCCAGTCTAAGAAGTCTCTGCTCACAGATGGATACACATTCACTACTCCAGGGCACTCATTTCATACTGCTCCCCAAATTCAATTTCCGCCCAATCCCACATTCTTCCCTGACACAGGATTCACTTCTCATTCTACCTTAACTCTTATCCCTGGTTTACAGCTGCCTGTGCTGTGCACGAGCTCCCCTAACAGAACACCTTCACCCTCTCACAGGTGCTCTGTCCACACGGGCTTCTTGACCCCAACCACCACGTACAGCTCCTCAGTGCCCATCTCCAACCACCTTCTCCCAGTGCTGAGCTCCAGGGCTACGGGAACCCTCCTCCCTCCGACCCTGAGATAGCCCGGGCCACACTCACTGCGCCCGTTGGCCCGGATGAAGTGGGTGGCCTGCTCCGGGCCCCCCGGCTCGCGGGCATACACCTGGTGCTGCACACTGAGGTTGCTGCCCTGCAGGGCCTCAAAGACGCCCTCGATGGTGAAGTAGTGAGGCCGGTCATCCGTGCGGGCATCCAGATACAGCAAGGCAGCACGGGCCGTCCAGTTGAAGTGCCCGTGTAATGTCACTACAAACTCACCCAGCTTGGGAGCAGAGGGGCCAGTGCGCACCAGGGTACGATAGTGCTCATTCTTAGCTGCAAAACCCGAGGCCACAGCACCCGCGGTCAGCAGGGGAAGACGCCAGTGTGAGGCAAAGCGGGCCACAGAGGCAGCAGGGTACACGCAACCGGGGCCCAGCAGAAGGTCGGGGTCGTGGTATAGCTTGAGGTCCACGGCGCGCAGCGGTGCCAGGTACTCAGAGCAGGCACCATCTAGTTCGGAGCTGACGAACCGGAGGTCCACGGGCAGCGCCCGGCCCAGCGCCTCCACAGCTAGTGCCACGGCGGGACCCACCCGTGGCCAGGCCCAGGCATAGCTCAGGTTGTGTTCTGGCAGCACCACCGCCAGCGTCAGGTTCCGCGCCCCAGGAGGACGCACCCCACCTGCCAGGGCCGCCAGCAGCAGCAGGAGTGATGGCAGTGCCATAGGGAGAAAGCAGCAGCCCCAGCACCCCCAGAACCCGGAGCCACTCTGGCCTACGGGGGAAGCACGAGCACCGCCCAGCCTGGAACCTGGGGAAGGTGGCCGGGAAGGGAAGTGAGGATAAGCTAGGTAGGCTGGGATAGGGAAAGCGGTGGGGACGGGAGAGGGGGAGATGGGAGGAAGCCCCACGGGTAGAGGCAGGGAGTGGGTCTACCAGCCCGGGGCAAGGATCGAGGGCTGAGTAGGGTGGCAGGAAAAGGGAGGGACCAAGGGGGGCTGCGACTGGGATGGGGACTGTGAGAGGTGAAGGAGCCTGATAAAGCTGAGAAGGAAAAGGGGATCCGAGACTGGGATGGGGTGGGGGTGGGGGGGAGACTGGTACAAAGAAAAGGCCCGGGGGGACCTCCTTGCTGAAGGGGCTAGAAGGGCTGAGAGTTGCGAAAAGGAGGACCAAGGGGGTAAGGTGGGAGGGGGCCCGCGCCGCGGAAGGACTGAGACCATGGGCGGGCGGGGAGCGAAGCGAGGCCTGGGCCGGAGGAGAGGGAAAGGCAGGGGTAAATCTCCCTGTGAAGGCTTCTCCTGAAGCTCCTGCTTGGACTAACGGGCCCAGGGCGCTGGTCCCATCCGGAGCTGCAGCGACCCCGCCCGTGTCCCAGCTCCTCTCTGCTCCGCTCCTCCTGGGCCCGAGCGGCCGGCGCTGCCCGGCGCTTCCTCCCGCCCCCCGCCTGGGCCCCCAGGCGTTCCGCTCGTCCAGGTCAGGTCGCCGCGGCCGGGCCGTCTCCGCTCGCTGCGCCGGCGGCGGCGGCCGAGTGTGACTCCCCGGGCAGGCCGCCCGCCCCCGCCCCGCGCCTTCCCCGCCCCCTCCCCCGGCGGCCCCTCCTCCTCCCCCTCCAGCCCCACCCTCCGGCGCCTGCTGTCTCCCCCCCACCCTCTTCCCTGGCGCCCAGGGACATCCCAGGTCTCTTACCCACCCAGTGACAGCTCGGGGGCTCCGCGCAAGGGCCTCTCAGGCCGGCGAGGTTCCTGGGCGTCTTCTACTTTAAGGGCCTACCCTGGTCTCCCTCAAGCCCCTGGCCCACTCAGCCACTCTCTCCCCATCTTGCATGGTGCCACGAGCTCAGAACTTCTCTTCTGCCCACCCGTGTACCCCGCTGTTCTTAGGGTCCCCTCTCAACTCCCCTAAGTCCCTCCAACACTCCAGTCTCCAGGAAGCAGTCGAGAATCCCCAAATAATTGGTATCCTCACTAGTCCTCCACCTAGTAAACCATAGCACCCTTCCCATTGCCAGAAACCTCTCACTCCTTCACCAGGAAGACATGCCTGCTACCTGGCAGATGGCCCCTCTAGGACCAAGGGACTCCGATGACTGATTTTTCCTGCGTCCTTACAAAGCCCAATGGTCGGTCTCCTCCTGTAGAACTCAACCCTCCAACCTCCTTCTTCCTTCCCCATGTTCCCTTCTGTAGTCTCCCACGGCCTCAGAGGCTGGCCATAGCCCACTAGGCCTCTACCACACCATCTGCTCTAGGGACCCAGCCCAAGAAGGGCCTCTCCTCTTTTGTCTCCCTGCACAGCCCAGGCATGCACTTGATAACGGTGCATGGACTGACTAAGCAAAACATTCCCCCCAGCAGTGGAAGCCCATTGTATCCCCCTTGGGCTCCACCCTGCCCCCAAGCCACCAACCTAGAAAACTCTCCCCAAATACCCCATATCTGGCATGCCAATCTGATCCCAAGAACAGCTTATGAGGGATGATATCATGGTTGCTGGGAGCGACTGCTATGGGACCTTGGGGAGTTTCTCTCAAATTGTCATAAAGGAGATGCATATAAATCCATTCTTCTCCCCCCTCTGAGAGCCACAGTTTGTCTCCCCCCTTCAAGCCTCTTCAGAAATCACAGTGCCAAAAAGCTGAGAGTTCCAAGAGTAGAGGGAGGGGTGTAGGTACGCAGGGGGAGAGGAGGGGCCTAGTTTCTCTGAGATGAAGGCGACACCTAGTGGTTTTGAGGGGGAAATTAAGGACAATGACCTTTTATTCTTAGGTGTGATATTTCTTTAATTGAACACTGGCTGACTTGCACGAGCTGTAGGGATGAGTACAAGAAAAGCTGAATAATACAGCCCTTACCTTGGAGGAGAGTGTGCTGGAATCCATGGGGTGCAGAGGGCAAAGGCAAGCCCCCAGCAACAACTTGCCCCAAGTGCAGTAGAAATGGAAGCCTTAGGACTTCTTTAACACAGAGGGATGATAACTCTTAATTCCAGCTCCCGACACTGTGAGTAAAAAGGAATTTTGTCCTATCTGAGCAAGGAAGAGAAGGACAAAACAGTCAAAAGGGTGATGGGACAACCTGAAAAAGACATGGTTCTAACTTCAGATCACATCAACCAAATGATATGTTTTAAGCAACTATATGCAGCTTAATAAGAGAAGCAAATCTATAATGACACAATCTCTGCCAGAATCACTGAATTTCAGGGCTAGGAGGAGTTTTATAACTATATCGTTCAATCCCCTTATTTAAAGATAACTGAAAACTGGGAGCCCAGGCTGGCTCAGTCAGTAGAGCATGTGACTCTTGATCCAGGAGTTGTGAGTTCAAGCCCCAGGTTGGCCATAGAGCCTACTAAAAAAAAAAAAAAAAGTTAACAGAAAACTAAGTCCCAAAAAGGGAAACCACTCCACCCCCAACCCTACATGGCTTTCTAATAGCAGAGACTGGAATCTAGGTAAGACTACAGAAAGATATTCTCAAGGTGAGGCTCTGTATAGATACTGTGCTAACTCATGAACTTACTGTATGAAGCCATGTTTTTAGGATAAAAGACCACCAAAGACCCAGACAAGTCTCTCTGGAACACCTGCAGACCCTAGTAAAGACCAACACCACTGTTGCCCAGACTCCCACACAAGTTCAAGTACATGATATGTCATTATTCTGAATATTAAGAACAACTCTTAATTATGTTAGGGATTAAACTTTCAATCATCTTGCCCCTTTCCTTCCCACTGGCCACTAATACTAGAAAGTGGGAAGGGGCAGGGAAATAAAAGTCAATTGCTTAAAGCAATTTCTTCTTAACATCCAGTGAAAGGTTTTTGTTGTTTTTTTTTTTTTTTTCATTTTTGAGGAAAGGCTGTAAATATTATGTAAATGAGTACTTTGGTTATCTATTTATTCCCATGATCTAAGTGATCACTGTTCTCATTGATGTGGACAAAAAGATTTTGGCTGTATTTGGTGACCCCATTGTAATTTATAGAAAACCTGAGAAATCTAAAGACCCTGTTAGTCTGAGCAGCACCCAGCCAGGCTCCACCTTTCTCTCTGTAGGGTTGGTATGGCCTCCCACTACTTCACAGACACCACCAATAATTTCTTCTATAACAGGACCAGCCCAAACACCTCTTTTCTCATCCACTACGAAACTGCCAAGCATCAAATCAGCTAGCCGCTAAAAGCTGCTCTGGTTTCCAAAATGCCCAGTTCCTTAGCGGAAAAAAATCCTACCTCCAGTCACACTCAGGCCAAAGGAAGCTCAAAACCCTTGCTGAGTTTTGGGACCACCACAGGATTTGGGCTCATGCTAATCCACTCCATGGCAGGCCCTGGGGCCCCAAACTGACTCCCAGTTCAGTGTTAACACTGAACAGTGTTAGAACTTACATGATTTCACAGATAACTCTGGACCCTGAGGTTTGCTCCACACCAGACCATGCCTCCAGACCTGAAGGGTTCCAGGAAAACAAGAACGAAAACAAAACAAAACAAAATTAAAAACAATAACTACACACCTTCCAGTCTTCTCTCTGCTTGACTGACCTATATGCAGAAAGGCCTTTAACTATATGTGAATTTTCTCCTGCACACAAGACGGACAGGTCCAAAGGAACCTGCCAACAGAAGGCAGAGAACAGCCATGGAAAGTAGGAGAAAATAAAGGAGAAAAGATACATTTCAAAGCAGCATTTCAATAAAGGGAGAGGAGGAGGCAGTATAAAAAGAGAAACACAGTGAAACATATTGAAGGCAAAAAGAGAGTTTACAAAAATTCTCCATTGCTTCTTTTAGCCCCAGTGAGGGAGAGAGAATCCTGAAAACAGGTCAAACCCCATTATTGCTCATGTAGCCCATTCCTCTCCACCTCCTTACTGCCCTCATGCTCTATACAGCAGTGCACAATACGGCTTTAGACCTTGGGTCCAGTTCACCTTCTCATAATATTCAATATCCTCCAAGAGCTGCTATTATTATTTAAAGGGTCAAGGGTTTTTACTTGGTATTCACACATCATTTCATTTTATAAGTTAAAAAGGTTTTGAATTTAAAGTATTTTCAAATCAGAAATCAGATCCCAGCTTCTAACTTACCTGTCTAGATATGTATGCTGAAAGTTGAACTGGTACCATACTCTGAGGGCCAGAAACACCAGTTTTGTGAAAAGACAGTTCACATGGGTAGTTTCTCTATGGATTCTTGAGTTTAAGAATGTCAGGAGGAGCAACTGTATATGTTTATCTTCATAACAGTTATCTTCATAATAGTTCAAGCTCCATCAAAGCCTGGACCTGCACCTCTGTGCATTCCCAGTGGTTTCCATTGTTCTTCCACACGTGGCATGCTCTCCCAGATACATATACTGCTTCCCTATGTTCCTAATACCATCCTTCAGCATTATTACCAACCCCAGTAATTACTTAGCTCCCACTGGGAGCCCCTGATAACATAAAGCTTCAGATATAATATTCTCTGTTATATTTCTTTCTCCACTCCACTTAAAAGTCTACTGTGTCCACAAAATCTTTCACTGAGAAAAAGAGGCATATGTTCCCTGCCCCACAAATATGTCACATAAAAAGAAGTGAAGGAGGGGTGCCTGGGTGGCTCAGTCAGTTAAGCATCCAACTCCTGGTTTCAGCTCAGGTCATGATCTCAGAGTCCTGGGATGGAGCCCTGTGTCAGGCTCCGTGCTCTGTGGGGAGTCTGCTTGAGAGTCTCTCACTCCCTCTCCTTCTGTCCCTCCCCCCACCACTCACTCTCTCTCTCTCTCATGAATAAATAAATCTTAAAAAAAAAAAAAAAAAGGCAGCAGCAAAGGAAATATGACCACAACAGCTTCTAGAGAATGGAAATGTCTTAATCACTTTTTAAATGTTTCACTCTACTTAGAATTTCCTAGAGAAGCCAAAGACTGGGAAGAAGAGGAGAAATCTGAAACAGGATCTCACAAAACTGTACTCTTTTTGCATGGCTACAATATGTCATGAAAAACAAAAAGAGTAGCTAGCTGTGGCCATGTAGAATTGGTTGGCAGACAGACTAAAAGCAGGAAGACCATCCTGAGGCTCCTGGAGAAATCTGAGCATGAACTGCTAAGTGCCTGACTTAGGGTGATGGAATAGTAATGGAGAGAGAAAAACAAATATGTGATAATAGGAAGGAAGAAACAACAGGACTTGGTGGCAGACTAGATCCACAGGATGAAGAGGGAGAAGGCGAAGACTACTCTAAGGTGGGGGGGTCACATAGGCAAAGGCCAGGTGAAAAATGTAAATGTGACAAGCAGCTGGGTGGGGGTCTACAAACCATGAAGCCCCTGCTCCATCAGATGTGGATGCCCCCACTCTGGGATGGAGCCCGGAGTTGTCAGCTGGTATGGTTTTCCCTGAGGACTGTTAAGACAGCCTCTGTGACAACTCTCTGGGCCTCCAGTCTCACCTCCCTCCAAGCCATCCTCCACAATGTGCTCAGATGCCAAAGTGACCTTTGGAAACAAAAATCCAAGTATGTCACTTTCCTGCTCAAAATCCTTAAATGGTTCCCCATGGAAGATGTGTTTTTCAAGCTGTTATTTTTAGCATCAAAACTCTTCCTTCAAACCACAAATTTAAATGTAAAACAGAAATGAACCCCAGCCACTCCAGATGCGATAGCAGTGGCAGGCCCAGACGCCCGCGGCCCTGCCCTTCGTGCCTCTCCACACAGAGCCCCCAGGCCTCTGGACCTCTACCCTTCACATAGGGGGAGCACTGATTTTCCAAAGTGTATGTGTGTAAGATGGTTTCAAGGAATCCACTTCCAGATCCTCGCCTTCCATATGTACTCTTTCCTAAAATTGAGCTGCCAAAGAACAACCTTGTGCTCACACAGACCTCCTGCTTTACGGAAGAAAGCCATGTCCCTCGCTCATGCCAAAGCTATTTATGAGGAGTTGTTCTAGGGTGTGAAAACTGCTGGGACACCAAGCAAAGGGATATATAAATGAAGACATTGATCTAGGAAAACTTTGAAAGACGAGTCAAGGTGCCTTAAATTGATAGGGCTTCCTGCCTTTTCCCACCATATATGTAATTCTGTAAAGGGTAAAACAGCATTGGAAATGGCATGTTTAGGGGCACCTGGGTGGTGCAGTTGGTTAAATGTCCGACTCTTGGTTTCAGCTCAGTTCACGATCTCAGTCAGTCTTGAGATCAAGCCCCCGCACTCAGTGCAGAGTTTGCTTAAGACTGTCTCTCCATCTTCCTCTGCCCCTCCCCCTCCAAATAAATAAATAAATCTTAAAAAAAAAAAAGGTAATGGCATGTTTAGCCCAGGCTGGGATTCATTAGCCAAAGAAGGATACATTAGTGACATAGTTTGTCCTAAAAGTAACTGAAATACACTAAAATAATTGGATTTTACTATATATAAATTATACCCCAGTGACTTAACTTAAAACAAATAAACCAAAAAAATGTAACTGGAAAGTTCTGCAGGTCATCAAAAAATTCAGATACATTAAATAAAAATCATGGGTAAACAGTTAAGCAATTTATTTAGTATTTAGTGTGCTTTGTAAGATAGCTAAAAGTCTACTTTATTGAATCGCCCTGAGATATCTGTTACAATTACAGTCAATCCTCAGTTCATTCCGACTTGTAAAATGATCAATGTTTTCCATCTCCTATTTACAATACATAAAGGTAAGCTTGGATTATAAATGTGAGATTTCAACTTAAAATTGTGTAAGTGGGTTATTATTATTTTAAGGAGCTCAGGAGCAAAAAAGTTGAAGGTCTGTGGCTCAAAATAACACGATGAGGGGTACCTGGCTGGCTCCATCCGAAGAGCATGCAACTCTTGATCTATGGGTCATGAGTTCAAGCCCCACATTGGGCATGGAGTCTACTTTAAAAAATAAAATAAAACAATACCTTGAAAATCAATGGCTACATAGTGACTCTTGATCCTCTCAGATGTTAGTCTCCCTTCTGCTAATAAATATTTTAAATAACAGCAACTTACTAACCTAAAATGAAATTCAGAGATAATATAAGCTATCTATACACATAATTTCAAAACACCAATAAAATGTCCTAGCTGTAATAGAAAACAGAAGTAAAAGACAGTAACTGGTGGTAAAATAATAGGTATTTCAATACATAAGTGGTTGGACAGGACTATGATAGAAGATTCAAGGAAGCACTCATATGTTTGCACCTAATTATAAAGAACGAGTAAATAAGGATTTAAGAGATGATCAGAAGCCATCCCATTAAAAAAAGAAAAAAAAACCTTAGATTAAACACCAGTGTTAGGATACGTAATAACAGACCAAATTTATTTATATATGATACCCTACACAAATGTTTGGTGGAACATCTGAGAATCACACAAAACTCAGGAGATCTAAATCATGCAGAATCCAGGGCTTTTGACAACCAAAATGTATTGCCAATGTTGAAGTACAAAGAATGACAAGATAAAATTCCTTCTCTTGTGGAATATATGAGCTAGTAGCAGAGGTAGAAAAGTAGAGAAAATACTAGAAAGGTAGAAAATACCTGCTTTAAAACAATATTCTCAGTTACATGGATCTGCTCTCACATCGAAGTCTAGCATCTGTGGCCCCAACTACTAACAGGCCAGTAGCACCCACCTCCCATCACAATAGCAATGAAAAATGTCCCATAAATGTCCAAAACGCCCCTCCACGAGCAGTACCACTGCTGTTAAGAACTGTTGGCCTCCAGGATAGAGAACAAGCTTGTTAGCTCATTGGGATCTGGCGCCAGCTTTTCTTTCCAGCCTCCTCTGCAGCCACAAAGCCTTCGAAACATACAGAACTCTCTGTCATTCCCTATGTGGGCCACACTAGTCCATGCCCATGCTTTTTCCAACAGCCTGAAATATCTTCTCTTCCCTTGCCCTCTGACTAACCACTCATCTTTGAGGACTTTCAGGCCACTTTTTGTAACCCTTACTACATTGTCTTTAAAGTAGGTAGCTACTTTCTACCTACTCTGCTAGACTGTGAATTCCATGAGGGAAATAATTCTGTCATGTTTAATCTTTGTACCTCAACACCAGCAATACATTTTAGATGTCATATAAATGGTTTATCAATGAATAAACAAGGGGACAATTGGAGGGATTCACTTTACAAGAAAAGGAGTTATTTCCTCTGAGATAGCAGGGAAAGATGGGACAATGGATCCAAGGATGGAATTAGTGATAGGTAAATTTAACCTCTGTTGAGCACTGAACTCAGTTGGGCATAAACATAACCTCCCACCCGATCACAGTCTTAATCTGTGCCATGACAAATGTCTCCTTTTCACTCACCAGTATGGACAGATTCTACAACTCTCTGTTCCCTTTCAGTTCTGCAAAAACTCAATCCAATCTGACTGGTTTAAAAGCCGATCTCGGGTCCAGTGAGAACTCATCTCCTCCCCTCTTCCAGCCTAAGCTTGAGCTACGGCTTAAGGAACCTGAAGTTGAAAGGGGACTATGGTCCCTCCTATGGCTTCTCCTCTTCTGCTTCTAGTTCTCTAGAAAGTTCTCTAGGAAGGTTCTAGCTCTTCAGGGGTTGGGAACTAGGAGGAGAGCAGAGACGAAAGAAGTAACTGTCTCTTTACTAAACGAGGCAGTTATCGCAAACCTCTCCTGGCTGTGGAGGACGGGCCATTCCAGCCTTTGCTTGGCAGATATCAAAATGCCAGATCTCTCATACGGTGCTCATCTGAGTTCTTTATAAAGTCCCATGAGGACTCTCCATTGAGCTGTGCTCTAATGTAGACAATCCTGTTCCAAGTCATTTTCCTTAACACTCCTAACTTCCGTCTAGCAGGTAGCCTCTTGTATGGGCTACCAGCAAGAGAGATGAAGCCCAGCTATCCTTCTCAGGGTCCCTTTGACCACAAGAAACACAAATAACCTTGCTAAGCCAAACACAAGGACACTCTCTGTCCTTCCACCTCTCTCTAGTTGCCCTTCCTCTTCTCAGATAAATGCAGAGCTGAACAAATCCACTGTCTAAATAGTTCACCCAGGAAATGAGAAACCAGTTGCCTTTATGCAGACTCTCTTTGACAGCTTCTTGCTTGGTTTGGGGGCTAAAGGAGGCGTAAGTATTCCCTGCTAGGGTCATGACTCCCTCCCCCTTGAGTCATCTTACACCTTATATAGACTGGGAGTGAGGTGGGGTAATGAGGAATGGGTGGGGTTAGTGGTTGGAGGTACCAGGGCCAGTACTGCTCCTTCTTTATAAGCCCTGGAGACGGTGACTGATCCCAATTACTAGCAACTCTCTCTAGAATGGGTGTTACTTAGTGTTTCTTTGTCCCCATTTTGGGCCCTCGTCACCAATTCCAGGGCAAAAGGAAGGACTCAACTCAATATCTGCTACAATATGCTGAAATGAATGAAAGGGTATATGAAATAAGCAGCTCAGCTGCATTCCTAAATGAAGAGGCAAGATCATCTTCTGAGTGACAGAAAGAACCAGGAGTTTAAAAGTTCAGGCAGAATATGGGGCACCTGGGTGGCTCAGTTGGTTAAGTGTCTGCCTTTGGCTCAGGTCATGATTCCCGGGTCTTAGGTTCGAGCCCCAAGCTTCTTCTCCCCAACTTGTGCTCTCGAGCTCTCTCTCTCTCTTAAGTAAATAAATAAAATCTTTAAGAAAAAAAGGTTCAGGCAGAATAAAGAAGACAGACACAGACTGTATAGAACACCAGATAAAAGCCATGGATAATTTCCCCTCAATTAAAAAAAAAGGCACATATGCATATTACACGTAAAACTTTGCATACCATTTCAGGGGCACATGGATCCAGGATCCCCTAAAACATCCAAAGGGGCCAAAGGACCCCAGGTTAACAAGTTTTAGGCTAAGAGAAAGCAAGCAGGAAGGTAACAGTTGATTGTATATGTAGGAGGAAGGAGTGGTATTTTTGCAGGTAAAGCAAATGCTAGAAGGTCAGACATTTAGAGACATACACCCATAAGCATACACCCAGAAGCAGTCCGTGTCAGATGCCAGTTTTCTAAATGCAATGTTTAATCCAAACTACTCTGGTTGCTTAACACTATTCAACTTATTTTTCAGTATCATGCCATGACACATCCTTCTATATAGTAAATATAACAAATAATTGAGGGACTTCAGAAAAAGGACCAAGTACTTGATTATGCCTTAAAATATAGTTGTTAGACTAGAAATCAGTAACACTAATTGCCTCTGTAAGGGGAATGAGGTGTCTAAGGGGAAAGAAGGGATATATTTTTTATTATATATCATTTTGTATTTCTTTAATTTTGTAACATGTGCAAGTATTACTCAAAAAATTAAGTTGAAAATTAATATTAATCATAAACAAAAAAGTATAAAAAATATAATATTGATAAAGGGTACTTGGTATTTTAAATATATTAAAGGAAGGTAATGGGACATCGAAGCAAAAGATGGCATTTCCTTAAATAGGTAAATCCACATGATGAGTTCCTCACAGCTGCACTAGGAATATTTAAAATATTAGAGGGTGGAATGGTGACATCAGAGCTACTGTAGATTAAATGTTTGTGTCCTCCCAAATTCCTATGTTGAAATCCTAACCTCCAAGGTGATGGTATTAGGAAGTGGGGCCTTTGGCAGGTGATTAGGTCATGAGAGTGAGTCCTCATGAGTGGGATTAGTGCCTTTATAAAATAGACCCCAAAGAGCTCCTTCACCCATGTGAGGACACAATAAAAAGACCACTGTCTATGAGGAAGCAGGTCCTCACCAGACACAGAATCTGCTGGCACCTTGATCTTGGACTTCCCAGCCTCCAGAACTGTGAGAAATAAATGTTTGTTGTTTATAAGCCACTCTGTCTGTGGTGGTTTGTTACAGTGGCCTGAATGCACTAAGACAAGAGCTTAGAGGCTTCTTCTGAAAACCAGTGACTTGGGGCAAAAAGATAATGAAGTATTATGAAAAAGTGTAATCCAGTATTAGCAGGTCTTAGAGTTAGGACTAGAATGTTTTACAAGAAATGGGCACTTAAAAAAAACTCTCCAAACATGATTTAGGTAATTTCATGTATTATGTGATAAAAACAAAGCTAAGATTGCTTGGGGTATCTCTGACCCAAGAATAAAGTCATGAAAGCAATCTGATTTTCCACAAAGCAAATCTTGGCCATACACCAGACAAGACGAACCATAAGGTTGATTTAGACTCTTTCTTGAGGACTGAGCCTGATTATTAAAACACCTAAGTACATACATGGACAGTCGGATGAGAATAGGGCTCTAAAAACAACACGTGTGATGTGTATGACTACAAGACCTCCGTGTGAGTAGACGAGTCAGTCATCGTCCTTCAAACACCTGCTAGGTCCCTGAAAGAGGAAAATGGAGTGGTAATGTGATGCCAGCTTCTCCAGCCAAATGACAGCTGAGAACCTCTCTCATCAGCTACTGAGATTAACAAAACTGTCTAACAAAAAGGGCATAGAAGGTTGTCCCTCATGTGAGGTTCAGAAGAAAAGAACCCTAATGTTTTTCCTTCAAATCTAAGCTTTACACTAACCTGACAGGGGTCAAATAAACAGATTCCAGAATCCCCAGACTAAAACCTCCTTATAAGGAAAACAAACATAAATGTACTTTGTAAATTGTCAAGCATTGTATACGTGTTAATTATTATGGTAATTATCAGGGATATTTACTACCCAAAAATGAACTAGACCCCACCATCAGCAGGTTGACGTCATATTCTGGAAAGTGAAATGTTTTAAAGGAATAAGTTTACTTGTTTTTATAACAGTGCACAAAGGTTTTCAATTTTTCATCTCTTCATTGCAAAGTCTGAAAAAAGGAGCCAGTCGGTGACACATGACCAAAAGAGTTTAGAAATTGTGAAGTTCAGTTCAATAGAACAAATATTTGTTGAAGGGCTGTCAGAAGATACAAAGTTAAGTGAGAATACAGTTCCCTGCCTCACCCACCCTTAAGAAGTGTACTAACTAGAGGGGCACCTGGCACCTGGGTGGCTCAGTTGGTTGAGCCTCTGCCTTCAGCTCGGGTCGTGATCTCAGGGTCCTGGGATCGAGCCCCGCATCAGGCTCTCTGCTCAGTGGGGAGCCTGCTTCCTCCTCTCTCTCTGCCTACGTGGGATTTCTCTCTGTGTGTCAAATAAATAAATTAAACCTTAAAAAAAAAAGTGTACTAACTAGAAAGAGACAAAAGCCCATTTATGTGGCACAGTGATCCCGTGTTTATGTGAAGTAGATATGGATATGCTCCTTCCAACTCCTACAGGCTGTCCAACCCACCCCAGTCAGTCCTTGGTTTGTTTCTTATCCGATCCACTCGTCTCCCTCTCCAGTGAGGCCAACACTCACAGACTGAGTCCCTGCTCAATTCAGTCCATGAGAGGCACTGGCAGAAGACTGGAGTTGGAAGGAAGCCGGAAGCCAGAAGCCAAATTCTGTTCCCCTTCTCCTTCCGTCTTGGTCAGCATCTCTGACAGAAGGTGTGTGACACTGATGGCTCCAGCTGCCGTAAGCTGGCTCTCCAAAGTTCCAGCTTCTCACTTACCCTGGCCTCTGGTCTTCCTCCCCTTGTTCCTTCCGCCTAGGGACGACAGATGATTCCTCCTGTTGGGAATTTCTGGGTTGCCTCGCCTTCCCTTGAACTCTTCCTTCACTTTTATAGCTAATTCTCTGGATGAAATTCTCTCCGGTTTAAACACTTAGAGTGATTTCTGTTTTCCCGGCTGGAACCTAAATGTGGCAACTAAATAAAAAATGAATTTACTGGTATGGAGAGCAAAGACCCTGATTTCAAAATCTGCTAAATTCAAAATTAACTGCTATTGGTGTGAGTCCAGATAAGTTATGCAGAGAAAGAAGTGATTTTTCTCTTTTCCCAAAAGAACAGAGGAGAGAAAAAAGTTTGGGGAAAAGAGAGAGATGGGAACTTTATGGGTTTCCTTCTTCCCGTCCTCATGGTAATATGGGGAAAGGGCTGTGAAAGGACAAGGACATAATTGAATCCCTCCTTGAAATCTGCAATGAGTCAAAGAATGGATCTGCATAGGGCCAGATTAAGGCCTTTAGAAACCCAAAACACTGAAAGATTATGACACTCCATTCCCCCTGCCCGCCACCCCCACCAAAACAAATAAAATCAATCCTTAAGTGTAAAGAAGTATAATAAATTGATTTTTTTCCAAAGTAATTACTTTCACATTTTGAAAAATACACCACATCTTATCCTCTAAATCTATTTGATGGCCCTGCTCGGCTGGTACCATAGGCACACACTTAGTCTGCTCAATGGGTCATCCAGTGATGAATCTGTGTAGCCTGCCTTGTGCACAGCTCCAGTGGCCAGCTTCTTGGGGATGGTGCATCATGCGTTTCTATAGGGGTGCAGGGGGTTGGAGGATGAGTCACCTGAGGGCCCAGGAGTGGAAAAAAGGGACTCTGAAGTTCACATGGGCCCAGAGGGAGCTGGTATACCAACCCTAAGGGTCCATGAAAGAGCAAGAGGATGTGCAGGGGTCACCTGCTGGTGTAAGGTTTATGGTGGATGTGTTTCCAAAGGGTTATCCATATATGGAAAAAGCTAAAGCACCATCCATCAAAATCATCATCCATCAAAACCACCACTGGCCATGATCTTCTTAGAACCAACCATGGGGGAGGGGAGGGCATGACAAGCTGTTGCAGAGAGAGAGGAAACAACTAAGATGAGACCAATAACAAGCGTATAAGCCTCCCCTATAAGGACCTGGCTGTGTACAAGTTCTGACAGTTAGAACCAAATAGGCAGGGAACAGGCAGAAAGCCCAGAGATGGAGCTTTGAATTGGACTGGGAGTTGTAAATCATGAATCTTAGTTTCCACATGCACATGCACACACACACACACACATACACAATACTGAATTGAACCAAATATATGGGAAAGATACAACACTAAGTTTTCCTCTATCAGTGTGTGTGGGGAGGGAGGTGGGGGGACATCAGTTCTAAAAACAAAAATTAAAATCTCTGCATGTCCAAGTCTGTGACTATGCAATTACATATTGACCTGCTTCCATGATTTTAGCTAACGCCAGAGGTTGACAATGCCTACATTTCCATCTCCAGCTTTACTTGCCTTCTTGCACAGATGATTCCTTCTGCCAAGAATACCCTCCCCAGTCCCATCCCATATTTTGCATATTCTAATCCTAACACTTCAAGGTCCGGTTCAAGCGCTGCCTTCTGTAGAGAACTGTCTTTTACTTGAAACTTCACAGTGTTTTACCTGCTTCTCTCTCATGGAGGCTTTCACTTTTGGCCTCGTATAAGAGCGATATGGGTATATGTCATACCTCCTGCTAGGCAGTAAGCTACTTGAAAACAGAAGACGTGTTTTATTCATCTTTGGATCCCCTTAGCACCCACAGTATTTTTTGATAGAAACTACGCTATCCTTCAGAGTCTAGATGATTACTCCTAAGAGGATATCTTTAAAAACTATTCTTCAGGGCGGTCTGGGTCGCTCAGTCGTTTGAGCGGCTAACTCTTGGTTTCGGCTCAGGTCACGATCTCAGGGTCCTAGGATCAAGCCCTGCATCAGACTCTGCTTTTGGCATGGAGTCTGCTGGAGATTATCCCCCTCTCCCTCTCCCTCTGCTCCTCCCGTTTGTGTGCTCTTTCTCTCTCTAAAATAAAATAAAACAAAACAAAAAATTAAATTAAATTAAAATAAACAAAATATTTTATTTTATTTTTAAGATTTTATTCATTTATTTGACAGAGAGAGAGAGACAGCGAGAGAGGGAACACAAGCAGAGGGAGTGGGAGAGGGAGAAGCAGGATCTCCCCTGAGCAGGGAGTCTGATGTGGGGCTCAATCCCTGGGAAGGCAGGCACTTAACAACTGAGCCACCCAGGCACTCCCAAAATATTTTTAAAAAATAAAATAAAAAGTGTTCCTGCAACTCCACTTTTGATGCTCCTTTCAGCTTAAGAGTCAACAGAAATCAGTCTCACCAGTAATGCTAATATTTATTTTGTGACATATGCCAACTATTGGGCCATGAATTCTGCATCTAGTACCTCATTTAATCTGCCTAACAATCCTCTAAGACAGGTACTATCATAGTGCCCATTTGGTTAAAGACACTGAGGCTTAGAGATGTTAACCAATTGCCCAAGGCTACCCGGTAAGTGACACAACTGGGATAGGGCCACTTCAGAGTCACATCCACAGTCAATCAAAAACAATATTACAGGGCGCCTGGGTGGCTCAGTGGGTTAAAGCTTCTGCCTTCAGCTCAGGTCATGATCTCAGGGTCCTGGGATCGGATCAAGCCCCGCATTGGGCTCTCTGCTCAGCAGGGAGCCTCCTTCCCCCTCTCTCTCTGCCTGCCTCTCTACCTACTTGTGATCTCTCTCTCTGTCAAATGGATAAATAAAATCTTTAAAAAAAAAAAAAAAAGAAAATATTTTTAGTAATAATACCTAATTTTAGCAAGTGTGCACGAAAATGGTACTCTCATACACAGCCAGTGGGAGAACAATCTGGTACAACTTCAATAATGAGGATAATTTTTCATTCTTATTTTATTTTCTTTTTAAAGATTTTTTAAAATTTATTTGAGAGTGAGTGAGTTAGAGGAAAAAGAATCTAAGGCAGACTCCGCACTGAGCACAGAGCCCAACCTGGGGCTTGATCCCACAACCAAAAGATCACGACCTGAGCCAAAACCAAGAGTCCGATGCCCAACAGACTGAGCCACCCAGGTGTCCCCCCCCCCCTTTTTTAAAAGTAGGGTCCACATCCAATGCGGGGCTTAAACTCAATACTCTAAGATCAAAAGTCACTTGCTGTACTGACTGACTCAGCCAGGCGCCCCTAAATATGATACAACTTTAGAGAGCAACCTGACAATCTTCATCAAACACCTTTAAAATATTTTTACCAAAATAAATAAATAAATATAAAATAAATAAAATATTTTTAGCATTAACCCATCAATTCCACTTCAAGAATTTTGCTAAAGAAACCAATCATAGATTTAGCCTCAAAGATACCCAACACAGCATTGTTCATAATAATAAAAAATCAGGAAAGATCTAAATTTCTTAACAACTGAGCCACCCAGGTGCCCCAAGATCTAAATTTCTAATAATAGGGCGCTGTATAATTAAGCCATGTCACATTCATACATAATTAATCTGAGCAGCCCATTAAATATTTTTTCAGAGATACATGATATCAAAGATTGTTCACCACACATCACTAAGTGAAAACAGAAAGTTGAAACATGTATGCAATGAGCCCAGTTTCATTAAAAAATATATACACACACACGTACAGAGTAGAAATCTGGCACAGTATAAATCCAAGTGTTGAGACTGGCTATCTCTTGGGGATAGTATGGCTTAGAATTTTATATATAACTGTGGTTTTTTTTAATGTTTTTTAAGGATTTAATTATTTGAGAGAATGTGAGAGAACTAGCACAAGTGGAGGGAAGGGCAGAGGGAGAGGGAGTGAGAAGCAGACTCCCCAATAAGCAGGAAGCCCAACATGGGGCTTGATTCCAGGACCCTGAGATCATGACCTGAGCCACCCAGGCGCCCCTATATAACTCTATTTTCAATCATATGTATTACTCTTGTAATAAGAAAAAATCATGAGGTTTTTTAAAAAGGTATCAGAGATGAAAGGATACCAAAAGATTTTTTTAAGAAAAGTACGTGTTTTTTTTGTTTTTTGGTTTTTTTTTTTTTTTTTTTTTTTTTTTTTTTTAGAGAAAGAGAGTGTGGGGGTTGGGGGCAGAGGGAGAGGGAGAGAGAGAATCTTAAGCAAGCTTCATGCCCAGCGTGGAGCCCAAGGCGGGCTCGATCTCACGACCCTGAGATCATGACCTGAGCAAAAATCAAGAGTCAGACATTTAACTGACTGAGCCACCCAGGTGCCCACAAAAGATTTTTTTTTTAATCTCACTGAAATAGGTCTGTGGTTTCCATTTAACAAATATACTAGATAAAATTGAAGGGAGTTTTTATGTATAAATTACCAGTATATTTATTTAAAACACTTTATGTTTCTTTTTTTAATTTCCACACCCAACGTGGGGCTCGAACTCGCAATCCCGAGATCCAGAGTCGTACGCTCCACCAACTGAGCCAGCCAGGCGCCACTTTATGCTTCTTTTATATAACTGCACCACAGTTAGTGTGCAGCTCAATAAATAGTTGTTGAATAATCTAGTGTAAAATTTTTATAAATGATTTAGATGAGAAAGAACACAGAGATGTTCCTGGTTTACACATGACAGTAAGTTCCTCTGTTTATATTTCAATCACATCTGACACTGTTAACCACCAACTCTCAAGACTTCTACCGCAGCTCATTCGCCTAGTTACCCTCCCATCTCAGCGTCCACTAATGTCTTACTGTAGCGAAGGTCCCCTTCCTCCTCTGAACTGTGAGCTTCCCCCCAACGCCCGTCACCACCCTGGTCCTCAGCTTTCTGCATTCTTTTTTCCATGCTCATTTCTTTGGTGAGTTCACCTGTAGTCATGGCATCATCACCTGTCACCTCAACGTAGATAATTTCTGGTAGAACATGACCTTGTTTCACTGGGTGTGGGCATGTGTGCTGTCACTGCTACATGTAAAAGGTATTCTGGTATTGTGCAGCAGTAATGATTAGAATTTTACACAACTCACCAAGAAAATGATTGCTTGGAGGATCCGAGGAAGAGTTGTTGGCATCAATGGCAGTGAATTCCTACCCTCTCTTCATAAAGTAAACCAAATTAAAATACATAAATAGAAAAAAAGTCAGCAAAGCATGTGTTTGAAATTCTCAGATAATGGTATACCTTGTTTGGGGAAGGAATAAACTAAGTAAATGAATTAATTGGCCAAGAGAAGATTTTTTTAAGGCTCTAGATTCTACATTTATAAAACTACTTAAATGAAGAAAGCACATATTTTTATTAATCACATCTTTGTTTTATTATTTTGCTGGTAGTCAGTCCTAGTCAGCCAATCACATTACTCTCGTGGACTCAGCTTCAAGACAAACTTTCTAATTGCTTCTCTCCCCTTCCCATCAGATTTCTTTCTTTCTTTCTTTTTTTAATTTTATTTATTTACTTGACAGAGAGAGAGAGAGACAGGGAGAGAGCGCACAAACAGGGGGAGCAGCAGGCAGAGGGAAAAGCAGCTTCCCGCTGAGGAGGGAGCCCAGTGTGATGTGGGATCATGACCTGAGGCTGAAAGGGAGACTCTTAATGACTGAGCCACCCAGTCGCCCCTCCAATCAGATTTCTGCCCTTAAGCTTCTCCTGTATGAAACTGCAAGCTACAGGGGGCATGCAAATTTATTATTTAGACCTACGATATATTAATCATAGGTCCTGAAATAAGTTAAGGGCTACAGGCATTCCTGACCCAATACATAGAACAAAGAGGTTATAGACTTTTGGAATAGGAAGATAGAACTTTTTATTAATTTCTGCCTAATCCCAGCAGGAAAGAAAGCACATGGTAAAAAGCTCCACAGAATATTACCCCATTGGAAAAGCCATCAAAACCCTTATGGCCATGAGCAAGACTAGGCCCAGAGAGTAGCTGAGAATAGCAATAAAAGCCAAGATTCGTTGAAGGGTAGAAACAGCAAAACAGGACAGCAAAACAGGAGAAAAGGAGATGGTTGAGGAAAACAAAACTTCTAAGGGTCAAAGCCTCTAGATATCTACAGTCCTGGGCCCTACCCTGAGGTGACTGCTTATTAAGGCAGTACGTAAGGAGGCAGCATCTGGGGCTTGCCAGCCATGCACAGGGCTTATTAAAAGTATGTATATATGGTGGGGCACCCAGCAGTTAAGCGTCTGCCTCCCGCTCAGGTCACGATCCCAGAGTCCTGGGATCAACCCCGTCAGCCTTCCTGCTCAGCAGGGAGTCTGCTTCTCCCTCTCCCTCTGTTCCTCCCCCCTCGCTCGTATTCATGCTCATTCGCTTGCTCTCTCGCTCACTAATAAATAAAAATCGTTAAAAAAAAAAAAAGAAGTATGTATATATGGACGTTACTACTCAGAAAGTAACCAAAGATCAAGAACCAAGGGAAATGAATTAGGCACCAGAATCAGAGTGGCAAAGACAGAAAAGAGGGTGAGGATCAGCTTTGGGGAAGCGATAAGGTTGTAACAAAATTTGTGGGATGGTTCAGGTCCATAGACTGGGATTTCCCTGGATCCTGCTGAACCTGATGAGGTTAAAGGCGGAGCTCTGAAGGTAATACAGCTGTATGGGAGCCTTCTTCTTCCTCTGAGCCCCTGCTACCTCCTGGAGTCCCGGTCTCTTCAGATTTGACAGGCAAAAGGCTGCCATGTTATTACGGAGACACTTGAGGTGCCTGGGAACTCAGGATCTACTCCTCCGATCCTCTGTAGCCTACCGGCCCTATCAAATATTATAGGTAACTTCAGCAGCACCAGGAGTCCAGCCAAACACTCTGACATTTCTCTGCAATAGACTATAGTGGGACACCTTCTGTGACACCACCATACCACAGGTTTCTTCCAACCACCTGGCAGCTCTCTCTGTTTCTTACTGGTGTTTCCTTCTCTACCTCTCCCTCAGGTTCATTGGTATTCCTGGAGGCTTTATTCTAAATTTTCTTTTTTTCTCCACTCAACTCTCAATAATTCTATCAACACCCATGCATAACTGCAATAACTATCTCCATGTGCCAAGCATGGATTTGGTCAGCTCTACGTTAATATATCCAATTGCCTACTGGATCTCTTCACTTGATGGACTTGCAAGCACTTCAAACCCAATGTCCAAAATCAGACACATGATTTTCCCCCAAAATATCTTCCCACCCCAAAGCTCTCTTACTGGTAACTGGCACCATCATCCACCTGTATGCTCAAGCCAAAACCTCAGTCATCCTTGAATTCTCATCTCCCTCACTGTCCACATCTAAGTCTTGCTGGATAGACCTCCAAAATATTCTCTCAAATCCATCCACTTCTCCACTGTTCTACCCTACACAGGGAAAACCACCATCATCTTTCACCTGAACCAATGTAACTGCCCTTTAACTTGTCTCCCAGAGTCTAGTGTTGATCCTCTCCAATCTGTCTATAAAACAGCCAACATGCAGCACTGGCTAACTCACACTTCTGTGTAAAACCCTAGACTGGCCTCCCCTTTATAGGATGAACTACCAACACCTTATCATGGATTTCAAGGTGCTCCATGATCTGTTCCCTCTGCGGAAACATTCTTCTTACTTCCACATGATCACCTCGAAATCATTAAGGTCACCACATAAACACAGCTACTTCTTTAAAGATTCATTTTAGAGAGAGTGCACGCGTGCGAGTGGGGGAGAGGGAGAGAGAGAATCTCAAGCAAACTCCTCTGGCACCTATCCTAACCTACCTAGATGGGCCCAATCAGCCCCTCTTGACCACAGTTGCACAGGCCTGCATCATTCCACATTCAGTCCTGCCTTACCTCATCAAAGTTGGTGGATGAGCTGACTGGTACCCTTCACTCACATGAAAGTCTTGTACATCTTCACAGATGCCGATACCACATCCTTCAGAAGTTCGCAACCAGTTTAACAAGGTCAGATCTGATCCTGTAAAGTTTGTAAGGTACTGCTCAGACTCTCTTGAATCAAAGTTGCTCAGTCTCTTAGAGAACCACCTCTCCCCTGCTTTTCTATCTGGAATGGATCTAGATATGAGGGGAAGGGGACTTTCTAGCAGCAAGAAAAAGTTGGACTCCTTGAGCAAGTGGTCCTCTGGCTTCCCAGATCTTCAGTGCAATGTTCTTTGGCCTTTGCTGCTTAGTCCACAATCATGGACCAACTCTGTGGCTGGTATAGTTCTATGGTCTCTCTCAGGCCAAAATAGCCTGAGTGGTGCCTCCTGACAGAATAAATTGCACTGTCTTCCCCTGCACTATATTTCTGAGTCTGGTTATGATACCTATCACAGCCCTCAGATGCTTGTACATTCAGTACAGATGCAGCAGAAACCCTTCATAGCCTCTGCACCAAGGGCTTCCCTACTCCCCCAGGAAATGCCCCATATCTTGACCTCCTAGGTCAGACGTTTTTACAAAGTCTCACTGATGCCTTTCAAAATACCTCTCCACTTAATGTCTACATTTCTTTTCCTATTATCTAGTTCCAGTCTTACCAGCAAGAGTGATACCATGATGCATTAATGATGTCTGCTATAGATAGATGATAGGGGAATCATACCATGAATGCTATATGTACCAATCCTTAATCTCTTCTTCCTCATGTCTGTTAATCTGAATTAATCCGCCCTCTTTGAATCCATCGAAATCTTACTCATCTTTCAGAACTAGTTCAATCTTTATTTCTCCCACAAAGGTCAACCTGAGTCATAGTGATCTCATCCTGCTCTAAATTAACACCACTTACTATCTGGTTATTAATATTTGTACTCGTTTATAAACGTTTATAAATGTTAATAGATACTTGAGGTGGCTTGAAGAACGGTGGTATCATTAACGCAAATAAAGTATGACCGGTTTTCGGAAATACATAATTGGTTAGTTATAGGAGATATCTGGTTCTCTGGCTATTAGGAAAGAGATCTGGGAGTTCTATAAAGATACTAACGGTGAACTGTTTCAGAAAAAAAATACTATCAAAAATAGGATTGGAGACAAAAACAAACTGTTTTGTTTTTTTTGTTTAGGCCAAAGTCTGGTCCCTGTATCTCAATAGGAACAGGAGCATGAGATCACTTATTATGGCTTTCTATCCTGTACAGTTATACCACTTTTTGCACAATAGCTGGCCATATGCAGCCAATTCCCTTCTCTCTATAGATCAGTGGCCCTTTGTGGAAAGTGGTTACTGCTTTATCGTACAGTGAGATTAAATAGATTGCCAAGGATCTGAAATACTCCTTTCACCTGAGGAATCACAGAGGGACAATAACATTTCCTTGACTTTGCCATGCATACAATGGATGCTCACTAAAAAACACCACCTCTCCACTAAAATGTAAACTCCATGGTGCAAGGATGTGTCTGGTGTGCTCATCACTGTCTCCAGTGCCTGAAGTGCAGTACATGACTGATACATATTTTACTAACGAATAGTTAATAAATATTAGATGAAGACAACAGTACACAGAACAAAAGTTTAGTATTTCTATTCTACAATCTCTCTTTTTTTTTTTAAAGGTTTTATTTATTTATTCAACAGAGAGAGAGAGAGATCACAAGTAGGCAGAGAGGCATGCAGAGAGAGAGGGGGAAGCAGACTCCCTGCTGAGCAGACAGCCCGATGCGGGACTCGATCTCAGGACCCTGAGATCATGACCTGAGCTGAAGGCAGAGGCTTTAACCCACTGAGCCACCCAGGCACCCCTACAATATATCCTTTTTTAAGAGATCACCTTTATTTCAGATTCTTTCTTTCTTATTGTGTCTGTTATACAGTGAGGAAAGGCAAAGGAAATAATCAAATTGGATAATAAACATAAAAAGACCTAACACAAAAGCTAAAACTATAAAATTTCTAGATATAGAAGAAAACACAGGAGAAAATCTGTGACTTTGGTGTAAGCAAAGATTTTTTTTTTTTTTTTTTAAGCACAGATTTCTTATGTAGGGCACAAAAAGCATCAACTGTACAAGAAACAAAAGTAAGAAATTAGACTTCACCAAAATTTAAAACTTTTGCTTTCCAAAAGACGCCATAAAGAAAAAAAGGCAAGCCACTGACTTGGGGGAATATTTTCAATTCATATACTCACATATACTCACAACTCATAGACTTGCTTGTATCCAGAATATATAAAGAACTTTTTTTTTTTTTTTTTTAAGATTTTATCTATTTATTTGACAAAGAGAGCAAGAGAGCACAAGCAGGGGGAGAGGGAGAAGCAGACTCCCCACTGAGCAGGGAGCCCAATGTGGGACTCGATCCCAGGACTCTGGGACCATGACCCAAGCTGAAGGCAGACGCTTAACCATCTCAGCCACCCAGGTGCCCCTATATAAAGAACTCTTACAGCAACGAGACCACATGCCAATTGTTTAAATGGGCAAAAGATTTAAACAGACTTCATTCACCAAAGAAGAGATATTGGTGACAAATAAGCACATGAAAAGATGCTCAGGACCACTAATCACTGGGGAAATGCAAATTAAAGCCACAATGAGATATCACTACACACCTACTAGAATGATTTTAAAAACTGACAATACCGAGTGCTGAAGGGGATGCAGAGCTACAGGAACTCTCACACAATGCTGGGAAGTGTAAAGTGTACAGGCATTTTGGAGAACAGTCTGGCACTTTTTTCCTACATTAAGATAAACATTCACTTACCACAAGACCTAAGATTTCACTCCTAAGTATTTATCCAAGAACAATGCAAACTTATGTCTACAAAAAGACTTGTATGTGAATGTTCAAGCAGCTTCCAAAAAATGGAAAACAACTTAAATGTCCATCAGCAGATGATTGGATAAACTCAGTACCATTAATCTTTGGGGAAGTAATCGTGGTATATTCAACAATGAAATACAGCTTAGGAATAAAAAGGGATGGACTACTGATATACACAAAAATATGAGTGAATATGAAAAATATAATGCTGACTTAGAGAAGCCTAGAACAGGATACACACTGTATGATTCCATTTATATGAAGCTCTACAATAGACAGAACTAATCTGCAGTGATAGAAATCTGATAAGCAGATGTCTGGGGTGGGGGCAGGGGAGACTGACTGCAAAGTATAACAAGAGAATTTGTGTTTGGGAGAGTAACTGAAATTTCTACAATCTGGGAAGATGATTATATAGGTGCAAACATCTGTCAAAACTAACTACATTGTACACTTAAAACACACACATCACCTTTTTGTAAATTATACCTTCATAAAGTTGAAAAAATGATTATTTTGCAACAGTCAAGAAGTTATATAAGTCTTTTTTGTTACCTGTAGTGGCTGGCCAGCAAATCATTACAGAAGTTAAGCAGCCCATGGGTAGTATAGAATTATCCTTGATCCGTCAGCCTTCTGCAACATACCAAAGGAATGGATTCTCTGTCCAGTGGAAATGGAAGGCCTTAGGGAATTTGTTTCCCAAGTCATAGAAGTTAAGAGTGTGAATTTGCACACCCTCTCATGATCAACCCAACCAAGTCAATGTTTTAAAAGGATTTTATTTATTTATTTACTTATTTGAGAGATTGAGAGTGAGCGGGAGGGAAGGGGAGAGAGAATCTGAACAGACTCTGCACTGAATGCAGAGCCCAACATGGGGCTCGATCCCACTTCTTCAAGAACATGACCTGAGCTAAAACCAAGAGTTAGACACTTAAACAACTGAGCTACCCATGCGCCCCTAACCCAAATCAATTTTTAAAAAATCAGGCCTAAGCAATGATAAGAGTTAAAGAAAGCTATTCTTTTAATCAGGAAGTTAATGCTTCGAAAGTAAAGAATTCCCACTGTAGGAAAACAAAACACTTCTAATACATGCTCTGACTAGGGTCTGGACCTTCCAAAGAGCGTGGAGAATCATCTGTGTGTTGGCAGGAACACACGCGCGCACACACGCACACACGGACACACACACGGGAGATGGGCAGAAATGCCTCCCTGGCCACACACTACACGGCACAGGGGAAGAACGGCTCCACCATCAGAGAAGCAGATTGTTAGAACAGCCAGATGGATAGTTTTTATTTGTAACTTGACTTACAAATGTTTATTATGATCATTTTTTAAATGGTCGGGCACTGAAAAGGCTTTCATGCAAACACAGTTAGGGCAGAACGCAAAGTAAAACCTGCCAACTGCCCTCCCTACCTGCTGTCTTGCACTGCTCTCCCTCATCCCCATAACTCACTGTACCTCAAGCTCTAAAGTAAATGCTAAAACCACACCTGAGGACTTGGGTTAAGCCAAAAGTAAAGAAAGGTCTAGGATGGAGGTGTAGGTAAGAATTGCAGGGAGGGGTGATAAAATCAGTGGACGTTTGTCCTTTCTAGTTCCCAGGGCCCATGCCTCCTTCCTAAGAGTACTCTGCCGGCATTTCAGGCAATTAACTCTTCTGTTCTCTATACATCTTTGTTGGGAGAGGAAAATCAAAAGTTTTCCCTCCCTCCACTGAAACCAAGGACTTTCTCAGGGTGGAGGTGGGGGCTCCTTCTCCTAGACCCTTTCTCTCTATATCCTGATAGAGCCATAGATGGCCCTTGATTTAAGCTTAGCCAATCAAACGATCTCTTGGCACTTCACTTCTTTAGCAGAGTGATGCAAGAAGCAAAGAAATGGTTGGCAGCAGATCCAGCAAGACAGCTGAGCAGTTCCTTCTCTGTCAGCTCCAAGCCTGCTTCGTCAGGTTTCCCTTCCACCCTGTGAGGCTCTCTTCAGTGGAGAAATAAATATTTTAAGTGCCCCCCTTCCTCCGCTATCCCCCACCGTTCTTCAATCCCCCTCCTTAGAGTTAATGTCTGTTATCAGTTAGGTATATTTTCTTCCAGAAAAGTTCTATACATCTCATTCTTGTTTTCAAACAAATGTGTGTATGTGTCATATAAATCGGACATATTGTGCAACTTGCTGTTTATGAGCTATAATCTTCTATTTCTTTTGTATCTTCTCATCATGCCTGATTAAAACTGTACACACAAAAATTCTGCCAAGATTGGTGTTTAGGAGTAGGGTGGGACTCATTTAATCTCACTATTTTAAATAGTCCCTTAATTACCCATAATATGATGGATATGGGCAAAAGTTCAGCTAGTTGAACAATAAGAATCCTAAAGAATACTAACAATGCGTCAAGCTGAAAAATTCCAGGCAATATAGAGGTTCTTTTTTGTTGTTGTTTTTTTAAGATTTTATTTACTTCTTTGTCAGAGAGACAAAGAGCACAAGCAGGGGGAGCAGCAGGCAGAGGGAGAAGCAGGTTCCCTCCCAGCTGAGCAGGGAACATGATGCAGAACTCGATCCCAGGACCCTGGGATCATGACCAGAGCCGAAGGCAGATGCTTAACCGACTCAGCCATCCAGGCATCCCTAGAGGAGGTTCTTAAGCAGGGAAATCCCGTGATAAAGACAATGTTTCAAGAAGAATAACATGGCAACCATGTATATAACATAGACCAGGAGAAGAGATTGGAGAGCAAAGAGAATAATTCAGTGGGTAAGGGAGGATAGATCTGAAGAAATAAAATTCTGGATTTCAATGGGGCCAGAGAAATGGAGAGAAACTTTTACTGAATTACAAGAAGTTGGGCTAGTAGGGTGGAAGACTAGGATTAGAAGGGTTAAATTTGAATTCCAACTCTGAAATTTATAAGCTGTGTGACTTCTGGCAAGACATCTCCCTGCTCCATATCTCAGTTTCTTGGTCAGTAAAATGAAGAACTTAGAATATCAGGCGTTTACAATTTTTCCCCCAGTGGAACTCTTTTTTTCTGGGGGAAAAACAAGGCAAGATTGTTCTGGCTGAGCATAGGTAAAGGGCTCAGAGCCTCACCTAGCCTCCATTTCATTTCTCTCAGCCACCTCTGAGGCATTCTTGAGATATCTCCAGAGGACGAGGGAACAACATTTGAGAAATTTTTAAAGATTCCACTACCAACTCTAATATTCAATGACTCAAGGGGGTAAACTTGGCAGAGGTGCTTAGGAAAACAGTAATGACTTTAAGAGTTGCCACAGAATCATATAACAGAAAGGGTAAATTGACCTCCAACAAATTTGCCTGCTTTTTCTTCCAGGCCAAACTCAATTTAATGTCCCAAACCTCATCCAAACCTTGTGCAAGCAGTAATCTAACCTCCGTATAAACAATACGGTCACAAATAGTTCACTGCCTAACAATTCAGTTCATTCCAATTTGAGGTCCACCAACTAATAACCTAAGTCTGTCCCTCTATCACTGTCATCTGAAATAAAGGTGCTTATTCTAATTTCTGGACCTAAAGCAAGTAAATCTAGCCCCTCCTCCACAGGAGAATCCTTCAGCTGTTTGAAAGGAGCTATCAAGTCTGCTTTATCACCTTTAATTCTCTTTTGCTCCGACCGGCCAAGATGCTCCATGGAGGTGGCCTGCTCTAGTTCTGGATCAATTCAACATTTTCTAAGCATCTAAGTGCTTAGATGTGCGAGCAGATTTTCATTTATTCAGGGCTTTAAAGACTTAATCAAACCAGATGATCTTCCTTAAAACCAATGACTAGCTTTATGGTGAAATGTAAATAGAACTCAAACTCATTATCTGGTAACTATTCTGTTCTTGCTTAACGTTAGCTGCTCCCAGTTTATCAGAAGTAGATTGCTAAGTCTTTTGACCCAAAGCTAATTCTGAAAACACCTATCCAGGAATCCAAAAAGATCTAAGACTCAAGGTCCACTGAGGCAACTATCAATAATAGAAATAAATTAAGCATTCTGACTCCAAAACCTGTAATGTCATCAACTCACAGGGGAATATAATTCTCACCATATAAAATTCAATTATCACCAAGGTGACACGGAATATCATCAGTGTTAGGAAGAAAGCTTCATTCACCATTCTCCATGCCACCCATTGCATATTCTACCACCAGATCTGTAAAATCAGGGTCTGTGGCTTGGGCCTGGGTATCTGCCAGTCTGAGGAGTTTGGGGATGGGAAGTAGAAAGTATGACTGAGCCCCTAAGGAGAAATCAAGCCAGTACAGCCACAGTCCATGATGCCTGTGGGAGCGCAGAACCTTTATGGTTTCCTGTGCTCCAGTTGTCCTGGTAACCTGAGGCCTCCTTATTTGTGTTGGCATCTTGAGGCCAAGAGCGGAAGCAAAGCTAGAGCACCAGCAAGATCTGCAGAAAAGAAATGTGGGTAATGCAGCAGTTATGCCACAGGAGGGTCAAGCTTAGGGCATAAGAATTACCTGGTTAGGGGAGAAGAGGGCATAGCGTCCTGTAAAAATCAGATTTCCAGATTCCACTTCCAATGTTTCTGATTCAACAGGTCTAGGATGAGCTCAGAAACCTGCAATTTTAAGAAGCTACCTCCTACCAAGTAAGACAAAGACCACACTTTTAAAAACTCAAGCTAAGCAAACAAATCAGCAGTTGGAGAGAAAAAGTATAACCACCTATCAATTTCAGAAAGCCATATTCTCTCATAGTAGTTCTCAACATGGTGGGGTGGGTGTAGATTTCGCCTTCCAGGGGGAAGTTTTGGCAATGCCTGAAGACATTTTTGGTTGTCACAGTGGAGGTCAGGGATGCCCCTAACATCTCACAGGTCATAGGACTGGCCCCAAACAACAAAGGATTATCCAGCCCAAAACCTCAGTGCCATGGTGGAGGATATTCTGCTCCTTGACACCACCATTCCAAATCCACAGAAATCAATGCTAAATACACAGTTTGGGTCACAGTACAGAAAATTATATGTGGTCCCCTAGAATAAATGAGACCCCAAAAATCACTTAAAAAAAAACAGTGGGGGGGCCTGGGTGGCTCAGTGGGTTAAAGCCTCTGCCTTCAGCTCAGGTCGTGATCTCAGGGTCCTGGGATCGAGCCCCGAATCGGGCTCTCTGCTCAGCAGGGAGCCTGCCTCCCCCTCTCTCTCTGCCTGCCTCTCTGCCTACTTGTGATCTCTCTGTCAAATAAATAAATAAAATCTTTAAAAAAACAAACAAACAAAAAAAACCCCAGTGAATGTTATTAAAGATATGGATAAGAAGGAGACTAGAACAAAAGACAACAGGGGTGCCTGGCTGGCTTAATCAGCAGAGCATGTGACTCTTGATCTCAGGGTCCTGAGTTCAAGCCCCACATCGGGCATGGAGCCTACTTAAAAACAAAAACAAACGAACAAAAATTAGAACAACGGACAATGATGGGAGGTAGGTATGGGCAATGATGGTGAGCCAAGAAGGAAATCAAGGGAGGACAAGGCACTGGGTGACAGCAGTGGGCAATGATTGCCACTCCCTCAATGGATGCAGCCTCTTTCCACATGTAGAGTACTGGTAAAGGGAAACCTATTAAAAATAACATAAGCAAAAAAAGAAAAGGAAAGGAAAATGGATAAAAGAACTGTAAAGAAGGAGCTTTTAGGATACATCAAGCATAGATCTAGAGTGAAAGAAGACAATAGAGATTCCTCTGTAAAAGAATGCTAAATAAAGACTCTTAAACAATGATAAGAAAATGAGAAGACTCCTAGAAGGAGGTCAGAATTTATGTGAGAAAGGAAAAAAAAATTTTTTAATGATCTTCTGGCCATAATTTCCTCCCTCACCTTCACCCCAAGAAAGATGGTCCGTTAAAAGTTCTTTGATTTTACCAAGCAGACATAATGAAAGCGGGGGGCGGGGTGGGAGGGTGCGCCTGGCTGGCTCAGTCGGTTAAGCGGCTGCCTTCTTCAGCTCAGGTCATGATCCCAGGGTCCGGGGATCGAGCCCCACATTGGGCTCCTTGCTCAGCGGGGAGCCTGCTTCTCCCCTTCCTGCTGGTCCCCCTGCTTGTGCTTGCTCTCTGTCTCTCTCTCTCGCTTGCTCTGTATCAAATAAATAAATAAAATCTTTTAAAAAACTTAAAAAAAAAATAATGAAAGGGAAGGGAAGTTGGACAAAGAGGAGCACATCTAAGAATTATTTTTTTTTTTAAGATTTTATTTGATAGAGAGAAAGAGAGAACAAGCACAAGCAGGGGAGTGGCAGGGAGGGAAGAAGCAGGCTCCCCGCTGAGCAAGGAGCCCCATGTGGGCCTCAAGCCCAGGGCCCTGGGACCATGACCTGAGCTGAAGGCAGACACATGACTGACTGAGCCACCCAGGTGCCCCTAAGAACTCTTCTCAAAGGAGAAGAGGGTGGTGCTCAAAAAGAATGGAGAAGTAAGGTTCAAAGAGAAGGAGAAAAGATGTTTTGGGGAAAGAAGAGAAAAGATGAGGGCGAGATCTGGTAGCCACTTGAGGGAGAGGGACTTTAGGGACTCTTTCTCTTTGGGAAAGAGAAATTAAATGAGGATTTTTTTTTTTCTTTAAGCATTGCTTTTGGGATATGAGAGATGAGATATAGCCTTTATCTTCTACCCTTTCTAAGGAACCTTCAGTAAAATCTGACATTACTTTGGGGATTGAGTCTGCATTTTCTTTCAGTTGTGACAACATGTAAGACTGGCCTTTAGGCAGATCAAGAGCCCAGTTACACACATTTTTACCATGTTTGAAGTGACCGTAAGATTTCTGGAGCAGCCAAAATACAGCCATATGACAATAAACTAACTCCCAGAGTTTAGAGGTGTACCAACACAAGTCATTCACCTCATGGGGCTATTTAAATTTAAATTAACTAAAATTTAAAATTCCATTTCTCAGTTACACTAGCTATATTTCAAGTGCTCAAAAGCCACATGTGGCTAGTGGCTAAGGATTAGACAGGACAGGTAGAGAACAGTTCCATCACCACAGAAAGTTCTATTGGACAGTGCTGGAGTAAAGAAAAAAGCTTAGATGAATAGCTAACAAAAAATGAACCCTTTTCAAATATTTAAAGAGCTGCCACATTGAAAAACAAGTCTATTTTTTTTCCCCATGTTGTTTCAAAAAGCAGAATTAAGGGGGGAAATGAGATGCCATAACATGACAGATTTCAGCTTAACAGCCGTCTAGTACCGAAAGCCAGATAACAGTAGAAGGGGCAGTCTCTGACCTCAGAAGTAACCCGTTTTGTTCAGTAGAGACAGTCAAGCAAAGACCTACTTGATCATCTTTCAGAAGTAACGAAGAACTAGATGCCTTCTAAGTATCTAGTTTTGAATCTATAATTTTAAGAAAAGAGCAATTTACAAATAAGATAAAAGTGAGAGTCATATATAGAATTTTCAAAGTCACTACTGCCACAAGTAGACTGTAGAGCAGGCAGGAACAATAAAACATTTAAGTGGACAGGGAATTTAGTCAAAAATTAACGGTAGTTAGGGGTTAATTATTGGTGGTACAGGCTATCAAGAATGTAGTAATCTGTAACGAGAAAAAAATTACACAGACTTGTTAAGAATGGTACCAGTGGTCAGAGACAAGGTGGGAAAACTTCAATATGGGTTATTAATGGAAACTTGACCGCAGTTGAAATCAGCACTAGAACCAGAGGATATTTTCTGTTCTCTGCCAGAGAGAACACCAGGCTGAGTAGAGTGATTGAATGTTCTTGGAACTCTGGCCCCTCCATCCCATTCTCCTGCTGTTCACCCCCAGTCTTATTTGTCATCTCTCTCAACTCCTGAAACTCAGTCTCCTTCACGTGATCTCCTCGTCTGCACAGGAATGGCTTCTCTCATCCTTCTCATCTCAACAGAGAATGCCAAAGGATGAGGTCTCTTAACTTTCTATCCTAGCTATGAACTTAACCCATCCTCATCCTCCACCCCAAAATGTACTCGGCTTGATTATAATGTAACATACTGAATATATATTCATATACATGTACTGACTTGTTATATTTATCTGTGCATTTTAGTGTTTATGTGTACATGAGAGAATTCATGCACACGCATGCAATAACATCCTTTGTTGGTAAACACTGAGGAATCTGGCGCCAAAATTGTGAAATGCACTCTTCAGTGGCTAGCACAACGCCAAGCTTAAGTGGGGTCATCCAATGGACTCTACAATTGACTATGTCATGCTTCTGAATGCAAAATACTGGAAGAAGAGACTTAGTAGATGTAAATTTGAAAACTCTTATCCTTGTAGGAAAAATAGTGGAAACATAAGTGTCTTAGAGGAAGAATAGCTTAATCATAAGGGAAAGGTTGAAGCCTTGGTGAAAGCAAGCATAAGAGGCTTTACAAACAGTCCAGAATCAGAAAAGGGTGAGAGGAGAGGAAGGAAGACAGAAGTAGATCATGCAGAATAAATAAAACCCAACCTTTTAAAAAAATCTAAGTTCTTACCAAAGAGAAAGGCGGAAAAAAAGATTTTAACAAGAGAGTGTTAAAGATGGAAAAGAGCCAGAAAGGGCTGTAGGCTTAAAAAAAAAAAAAAAAAAAAAAAAAATCAATGAAGAGGTAGAGGTGTATGTTGGCAAAGAGAAGTGTAGAGTTGAGGGAAGGGATAGAATTTATGGTAGGGGAAGTTGGTGTGAAGTTTTCCTCTAAAGATGCCCAGCAGAGTAAAGAAGGAATGAAGGCAAAAGCCATCAGGAATAAGGTAGGGCTGGGACTAAAACAGCAGAGGAGAAAGCAACAGCGTCCAAAGTAGGAAATTATTATTATTTTTTTAAATTAACTGACCCAGATTTTCTTCTGGGGCCAAAGACAACTGTAGGATTTAAAGATCTTTAAAATAAATTATAAAGATCCTACTCCTTGGAATTGCCTTTGGCCCAAAATAAAATAAAACTATAAAGATCATGACAGAATTAGTGTCAGTTTCTGAGACAAGTACAAAATACCATTGTGGAATTGATTTTAGAAACCAGAATAATAAGTGCTGTTAAAGAAATGCTACTGTGAACAACACACCTTTAGCTTTCTCTTTTTATCAGCCACAGGGTAAATATAGAAACTTCATAGTTACATACATGTCCACAGAAGACAGTAAGTAACCTAATATACATGGTTACTTGTCTTTGTATACTGTAGCCTAATGCCCACCCCCCAAGAAATGTTTTACTTGGTTCAGGATTCATAGGACAGGTTAAAGGGCTGCACAGAGAAAAGTTAAGGTTAAAAACAAAGACCATAAGATGAGGGCGGGGGAAATGACAGGTGTTGTGCTGATACAGAACTGAAGCATTAGAAACAGAATTCACTCAAGTCAGCAAGGGGAAAAAGGCACAAAAGCACGGCAGTGCTGTATAACTAATCTTGATAGCCTCACTGTGGGTTCTAAATCAAATACTACTTCCGATTTTAGAACTCTTCTATTTTTAAAACGTCAACATTGAATCACTTGATATATGCAGTTACATGATTTTAAATGACTATTAAAATTAGTACATCAATGCCTAATTCTTTGGCAAAGACTGAATGGCAGGTAGTAATGTTAGACACAGATAACGTCACCTTTAAGTCACTACTCTTCTTGCTCAGAGGCCATCGATTCTACCTGCCAGGGCAAATCCCAATTCCTCACGCCAGGATTCAAAGCCTTTAATGACCTAGCCACAACGGTACCTACATAACCCTAAATCCCCCTACCCCCAAAACCTAGCCTCCACTGTCCGAGCGCACAGACCTCTGGACAGACCTTATCTGAGTGCTGGCCACTTCCACCTTCCTACCTGATGTGGAAGTCTCCTTCCATCTACAGGTTCTGGCTCGCCAAGGCCTACACCGGCGCTGCGCTCCTCCAGCACTCCAGTCCACCGCGCTCTCGCTCCGCAGCCCCGCACATCCCCCCTCCCTGGGCCACACCACCTCGCCAACTTGCCGTTTTGCCCCGGGGGCCCCGTTCCCTCCCCACGGCCAACTCTCTGGGGCCTTCTCCCTGCCCCCACAAGATTCTCCCAGGGGACGTTCCCGGCCAGCCTCCATTCAGTCACAGGCTCTGTATTCGGTGTCTGTTAGGGGTGAAAGGAGGACCTGGACCCCGCAGGGCCCCTCCCCCCTTAACTCTCTCCCCCGCGCTTCGGTGACCCTCCCGCCCCCCCTCACCCCAGCCACCCTCGGGGGCTCCCACCACCCAATCTCCCCGCCGCGACCGGTCCCTCCTATCCGGCAGCGGGTAGCGGGGGTCGGCAGTGACTCACCGGAGGGCCGGCAGCCGGGGGGCCGGAATGCGCTCACTTCCTCACCGCGCGCACCTGCCCGGTGCCGCTGGAGCGCCGCCCGGCCGGGCCTCCGGCGGATGTTTTTTCTGTCCCCGCGCTCGCTGGCAGTGCGCGCCAACCGCCCCCTCCCGGCCGCTCCCCCCACAACTGGCACCCCCAACCACCAATGCCCCAGGAATCACAGAATTGGGCCCTAACCACTGACATCCCCAACACACAAGCACACACACACAGCAACCACAAGCGTGGCCTCCGGCCCCAAGCAGCTACAGAAACGCACACTTGGGCGCACACACCAGCTGGAACGCCAAGTGGGTTCAACCAACACCTTCCCGATATCCACAGCTCCACCACTTCTGAGAGAGGGATCCTGGCTCAGCCCCAGCCTTTCTTTCCAGAAGCCCCTACTCCTGCCCATATGCCTGCCTCATCTTCATTACAGGCGGCTCTCACTTCTGTCCCCATTACCTCACACACACCCATCCCCACTGGGCCCCCTTTGCCTTCCAGCATCACCACCACCTTCCAGCTTCCTAGCTTCCCAGTCGGGTCTGCCCCCTACTGGGTTGGTTCCAGGTTGCAGGAGCAAAAGACTGGTCTAGACTTCCAGGGTGTCAGCACGTCCCCCTTCCCCAGAAAGGTAGCAGCAGAGCTACTGACCAACTGACAAGACTTCTGGGCCCCTGTGCTAGAAAGCCTTCTCATCCACCTCCTCCAGCCAAGAGAGCAATCCGGGGCCATGCCTCCCACACGCCAGCCTACATCAGATCACTCTGCTTCAACCATGAGTCTTCTTTTTTCTCTCGGTACTCCTCTGAAATAGAAAAAGTATCAAACCTGACTAGGGTGAACATGTGGTACAGTCGGCATCTCCATCCACTTAAGCTATCTACTTGGAAGAGGACAGACAGGGAATCTGAGATGGATGGATGTAGTCGTTTCTGAATGGTGAAGAGGTAAGGTAGGGTGGCCCTCTAAAAAGGTCAGCCAGAAGTAGTCATATCCGATCCGATGGGTGAAGGGGAATGGGAGTCTTGCAGTAAAAGGGACTGGAGCCACGGAAGGAAAAATAGAATGTCAAAGTGATTGGCCCTCTGCGTAAGAGGGGAATAGCTCAGATAGGGTCTTTGGAGTGTGGCAAACTGAAAGAAAGGGGCCATTAGTAGCAAAGAGATGGCCAGCATTAGAGTGGTCAGAAAGAAGAACTTGAGAGTTCACATGAGTGGGGATGGGAAGCAATGGATCAGAATCCTACATGAAAAGCAAGAGCCCCAAAGTTAGCTGGAAGGATAAGAAAATAACACCTCTTCCTAGGGCAGAAGTGAGAGTACTGAGCTAGGAAAAGTGGGTTTATCGGCAACACTGTTTTTCAAACTGGAGGTGGTAAGGGTGACATGGAACACAAATGTGAAAAGGGCGGAAGTCTGTGGTAGGAGACTGCAGCCCCCAACAGAAGCCCTCAGCTATGCAGAGCTGCTCAATGTGATTCAAATAAAGGACTGTACCCATTTTGTCTCTGAGTTCTAGAACCAATCACAGCAGCTACTATTTTCTGAGGGCCATGTGCCAGGGACAGTACTAACAGCATTACATGCATGGCCTCACTGAAAGCCTCTTAACAACCCTATGAGTTAGTACTACTATCCCAATGTGAAGAAAAGGAACCAGGTTTAGAGAGGTGAAGTAGCTTGCCCAAGGTCACACAGTCTTAAGTAGAATCAGGATCTGAATTCAACTAGTCTGATTCCATAACCTATGCTCTTAATCACCCACCTTGGGGGTCTCTAGAACCTGCAGGAAACCCAAAAGAGGATGTCGGAGGATTCCTCAATTCTCGTTCGATAATGAAAGAGGCATACCTCTGTGAAACTGGAGTGACTCATACCATCAGGGGATTTGAAGATGTTCCTCTTTGAAAGTACCATCCCCAGCTATGGGAAGATCTTGTATCTGCTGCATGTTTGGAGGTACTGAACAACACATCCTCAGGATGCCTGTGGAAGAGACACCTGCCTCCCCATCTCTGAGGGGCAGCCATGTCTCTAGGATATTTCCAGGGGACTCTCCCCTGGGGCCTGAGAGAAATATTCTGCGCTCCAGGTGCCTGTTCGCTCTCCTGGAGCCTCTGGCTGTCTCACCCTACTGCAGCTCCTTGGTTTGGCTGGGGCACAGGATTAGCCATCCCCAGGAAATGCCTCCCTCCGGTCCAGGCAAGGATCCCAGCGCACACACCCCTGGAGTGTGTATGTGTGTTGGGGGCAGGGTGGAATGCTTCCTTCTCTCCAGGTCAGGGAAGAGATGTGGGGACCACCTGGGGGGTCTCATCCCTCCCACCTCCTTGCTGGGGAAGTGCCCAGTCCAGTGCCCCTTCCATGGCCACCTCCCTCCCCCTAGCTGTGCCGGGGCATGAATCAGCTCTCACAGCTTGTTAAAGCTAGACCTCTTGTTTTCATGCCCTCACCTCAGGAAACAGAGTTACAGCTTTTCCAGCTCTACTCAGCAGGGGGCCAGGGTCCTCACTTTATAAACATCCCCAAGCCTGTGAGAGCAGAGGGCACGGAGATGGTGTGAGACAGGAGCCCAGGGGAGAAAGACAGAAACTAAGACCCAAGGAGAAAAACAAAGAAAAGCCAGAGACAAGACCAGAGTAGCCTGAACAGAGGCCAAGAACGGATCGAGAGGGCTGTGCTGCAGGAATGACCCTAAGGATGCTCTGGGCTGGACAGGCCAAGGGGGTCCTGGGAAGCCGGGGTATCATCTGCTTGGTGATTGCTCTGCTCCTCCAGCAGCCAGGAGTCCACAGCAAGTGCTACTTCCAAGCTCAAGGTAAAGCTGGGGGAGGCATTATAAAAGGACAAGGACAGAGGGGCTGGGGGAAGGGGGGCTTAGAGATGATCCTCTATCGGAATACCCAGACTCCCTCCAGCTTGGAAATAGAAGAGACTAAACATGGGGGTGATATGCACTTACTTTCTCCCATTCCAGACCACAAGCGATTCTGTCGGCCACCACCACTCCCCAACGCACTAACATTTGCTATTCTTCCCTAGCCCCCTGCCACTATGAAGGGAAATATTTTACCCTGGGTGAGTCTTGGCTCCGCAAGGACTGTTTCCATTGTACCTGTCTGCATCCCGTCGGTGTGGGCTGCTGTGACACGTGAGTGACCAAAGACGGCCAGAGAGAATGGCTCTGACCTGAGTGATTGAGGGCTGGCCAGGGTGTAATCAGATTGCTGTGATGTGAGAACGAATAGAACAGAGGTACGAGGCTGGCCAAACCTGAAGTTACCAACAAGAGTTTGAGAGATAAGGCTGCAGGCTACAAAGTAAGGGATGTAGGGGTGGGTCTGGAGGAAAAGTATTTCTGCTATGAAATGAAAAAATCCATATATGGTAGGTGAGAGCTTAGTTAGGGGGACCAAGAGGGCACTAAAGATATGGGAGGAATGCTGGCACAGAGGAAGTATGGGGAAGGGATAAAGGTGGCCCTTCACTGTGCTGACTCCTTTCCTTTGGTTCCCCAGGTCCCAGCATCCCATCGACTTCCCCGCGGGCTGTGAGGTACGTCAGGAGGCAGGAACCTGCCAATTCTCCCTCGTGCAAAAATCTGACCCTCGGCTGCCCTGCAAAGGGGGAGGGCCCGACCCAGAATGGGGCTCAGCTAACACCCCTGCTCCTGGGGCTCCTGCTCCCCACTCCAGCTAAACTCAACTGATCACCCTTCTGCTGACTGCCCACTGCTGCTGCCACTTCTAGGGAAACCACTAGCAGCTGTCGATTTATTCTGAATAAATAAATTAATGCTACAGCTGAAAGCCTGCCTCTCATTGTCCATGCCATTGGACCCCACGTGGGAAAAACAGGCCCTACTAGAGTCCAGGTGCTGAGTTCTCAGTATCCTGAAGAAAGATAGTGTCACGGTGAGCCAGTTTCAGATGGTTATGGTGCTGGTGCTGGGGCCTGGGGCTGCGTATGAGGCCAGGGTAGGGCTTGTGGGCAGCACCTTGATGGGGAGGTCCCAGCTGAAGGTGTCTACGGGCACTTGCTCAGGCCCTGTCCAGGTGACAGGCTCGGGCTGTTCCAAGGGAGGTAGGAGCACCAAACCTGGTTCTCGCGATGTTACAAATTCAAAATGCAATCGCCACTTCAGGGACACTGTGGGAATAAAAGATGAAGGCAGAGATATTAGAAGCCAGGAGTAAAAACCAAGGCAGGATGTGGTTAGTGAATGAGATAAAAAGCAGTATTCGGGAAGAGGAGGAGAAGTCACAGGGCTAGGACCAAGGGTTTCTCTAAAGAAATCTGTTAACTAGAAACATGACAACCAGGATAGCAAGGTCAAGCACTTAATAACCACAGCATGGGACAGTCACGACTTGGTAGCTTGAAGTAAACATGCTAGAGCATCAGAGATCAATGTACCATAGGGTCTCAGTGAGTAGGGGAAGGAAGGACACCTGCAAAGCTCTTAAGAGTTTAAGCGTCAGTGCATCTAGGAAATAGGCTGAAGGTCTGAACAAGTGTTAAGAGTCAGAGGCTGGGTGTGGGTATGGCCAGGAGTTTGTTAGGAATCAGGACCCATTACACTCTATAGAAATCGGGCATTTTACTCTCTTCCCCCCTCCGATAAGGGTCAGGATCTCACCAACGGCTGTGCAGAAGCCTGGGGTGGAGCTGAGAGGGATGGGGAGGGAGAAGCTGGTTCTGGTTGTATGCAGGCAGGACTCCTGGTGCCGGGCATGAGTCACATGAGACACAGAGGGGACACCCCCCGTCCTGCGGCGCCTCTGGTACTCGGGCTGTACACGCTCCTCAGTCTGTAAGCTTACTGAAAACTGGGAGCAAGAAAAAAAAGAAGTGGGTGCTAGCAGGCACTGGAAGTGCGGACTCTAGATGAGAGGCCTGAGCCCAACCTCAAGCTTTTTTACCAAAAGAACCCTGGGTGACCACACTCTTCACTTCTATATACCACCCCTCTTTATGCAGGCCCTTCTTCCTCCCTAGCCCTCCAAGCCCAGCACCCCAAAAGCCCCTTTCCCTCTCACCTGCAAACAAGCTACAGTTCCTTCCCCTAAGTTTAAGGTCCCCACCACATCCTCGCCGAGTCTGTATACAGATTTGAAGATGCCAAATGTCCCAACTTTTCCTCGGCCATCACTGATACTGTATAGATCTGGGGAGAATGGGACACTGTAAGCCTGGAGTCCACACTGGAGCGTACCTAGGGCTGGGAGCCAGAGGCCAAGGTGGGGCTTTTCTTTATAACGTGGGATATCAGTGAATCCTCAGAAGTACGGGCAATTAGGAAAACCTGTAATACTATGGGGGGATGGAGGGGGAAGGCAGTTGTGAAAGGATTCTCACGGAGGCTGCGGCAGGATGTGGCAGCCATGAGGCGCTCCCCAGCCAGCTCAGCTAGCCATGAATCCTTCTTCCCACCTTCATCCTCTTCCAAGAATGGACTAGATGGGGCAACAGCCTCATCCTGGGGAAACCGGACATCTTGAAGGCCTACAGAGAAAATGAGCAGAAAGTAGTGCTGGGGGGAATAGACAGTAGAGGTTAGGGTTTTAGACTCCAACCTGTGAGGGCTGAAGGTAATGGGAACCATGCCCCAGGTACCCATCTTAACTTATTGTCCAGAACCCTCCCTCCCCAACCCCTTACACCTTTACTGAGACCAGGAAGCCTCTCTCCAGCCCCCCTCACAAGCCCTCTACAGATCATTTCTCCTTTGGTGAGGCTCTTCCCCAGCCCTTCCCTCCAGAAATCCTTACTTACCTGTCAGCACAAGAACCCTCAGAGGAACCCTGAGTAAAGTGATGGGTGAGTTGACACGCTGGCAGCCAATCGTCAGTTTGTAGACATACTTGACTGACTGACCCCGAAAGGAGGGTGGTCCCTCTATGGGCAGCACTTCACTGTAGGAGTCTGGTTGGGAAGTAGTAGTCAGGGCAGCCAAAGGCAGCCAGAGAAGTCCTCCCTCCAGGAGCCTTAGAAGGCAATCCAGGGGTGGGGAGGAGGCAGTCACTCACATGATTTGGACTCTCCAGGATCTAGCCTCAGATCACAGAAAAGGATTTTTGGTGGAGTGGAAAGGATACACTGACCTCTCTCACCTAAAAGAGATTAAAAAAAGAAAAGACTGCAATTTAATGACCCCATTGTCCAGTACTGGATGAAGCTAGCACAGCACGTAGGAACAGTAAGCAGTGCCAACAAAGAGCAGCCCAAACTAAGCTACCCCTCGTTTCTTATTGTGAGATAGGGCCAGTCTTATACCCCCGAAGTAATAAATACATTCCCCCACATCTCCAATATGACGAAGACTAGAAGGACCCACTAGAACGATTTAACAAAGTCACTCTCGGGTGACAATGACTCCACCCCCTTCCGAAGGCAAATGCCCATCTCTAACCTCGGTGTGGCAGAAAGACAGTCTGGCTCTCCGGTTGGACGTCTGGCTGACTGGAATCAGGGGGAGGTAGTGCTACTCGACTCTCGCTAGCATGGAACTGGCAGTGGATTTGGGCACTGGCCCAGGCCAGAGCCTCACTATTGGAGGAGGAAAAGAAGGCATCAGAGGGGAGTTCCTGATCTCACACTCTCCCAAGCTCCCTAATCCCCTGAGGTGACGGTGGTGGTCCTAGGAATCAGAGAACCTAGAACCCCAAAGAGAATCCATTAGACAAAGAGAAGTATACTATGGGTAAAAGTGGGAATGGGGGAAGAGAGAGGGAGGGAGTGTGGAGGGCTCTGTCAACCACATCCTCTGTTAAACAGCCCTTTCTTTCCTACAACCAGAACACAATGAGCAAGAAAGTGGTGGCGTAGCTACAGGACAACCTGAGCTCTGGCTTAGCACTATAGATACCAGGCTTCCTCCCAGAAGAGCCACCTTCTTCAGTATCTGCCTCCCCACCTGGATGCAGAAGTGGCCGTGGGGGGCAGGGGGTTGGTGACCGTCACTACACACTCCAGCGCCTCCCCCGCCAGAAACACAGGACCTCGGCTCAGCTCTGCTACCACTTCAATCATGGCAGCTCCGGAATCAGAACTAGAAGGAAACAGGGGGGTCAGAGGTCAGTACCATGGCAGGGAGGGGCGTCTGGGGCGAGCCTGGGGGCGAGGACAGAGGAGACGGACGGTCACCACCACGGTGTCTGAGAGAAGCACCTGGACTTGGGGTGCGGGAGGTGGATGGGAAGTTCGGGTGGCAGCTGACTCGGTAGGGAGAGGATGTCGCTCCGCTCGGGGCCCCAGACCCCCGCCCCTCTTAGCGCCGAGTTAGTCCCCTTACCACCCACCCCTGAACCTCCAAACCGGCCTCCGCCCCCCTCCCTCCAGATTCCAGGTCCCAGCCCAAGGCCGCCGCCGCCCATCACCTCGTGCCCCTAGCCCGGGCACCTCGCACGGTCGAAAACGGGGTCTCGGCACACCGAGGCCCTCACCTGTCCGCCCCTGCAGGACCGGGCCAAGTGCGTGGCGGCGTCCGCGACAGAGGCGGGACTTCCCTTCAGCCCCTCTTCCCCACCAAGCGCCTTCCGGCCGGAAACGCCCGGCCGGCCGGACCGGAAGGGGCTCAGGTTGTCCCGCAGCCTTGGGTCACCTTCCCACAGGCTGGCACCTGGGCGCAGGCGCTGTCCCAAACACCAACCGGCGGGACCCGGTGTCCCACCCAGGGAAGGGCCTGCCGCCACGGCCGGGGGACCGGGCTGAGGCTGCCGGGAGCTCCCAGGCCGGTCCCGGGGGCGGTTCCTTGCGGGCTGGCCCCCGGGGCTCCTCCCCTTTTCGCGGACTCGGTAGCTCTTTGGTCGGGCAAACTAATCACCGCGGCCCAATGACGACGAGGCCCGACCCTTCCCTCCCAGGACCCAGAGAGACGACCGAGGGGGAGCCCGAGGAAGCTTCATTGCTGCCGCCGCCAACGCCGCTGCAGCAACAGCTCCCAGGCTCCACAGAGACACTAGCTCACCTCGGCTTTCCTCAGCGCCTGGCCCTCCAAGACGACACCTAACCACCACAACCGCCCACATCTGGACTTGGCTGGCGAGGTATTTTGTACCAAAAGACTTGGGACCCGGGACCATCGAGGTCGTGGGGACCCAGGAGCCAGGGAACATGGGAACTGGAGTCCCAGCCTCGGAGCAGACGAGGTGTGCCAAAGGGGATCCACAGGTTTATTGCCCTGAAAATGCTGGAGGCACTGAGGCTGAGCAGGCTACAGACTTCCAGAGCCCTGAAGACAATCGACCCCAAAGTGAGCCGGGCGACAGCAATCCGGAGGACTCTGGGCAACTGATGGCATCTTATGAAGGTAGAGCTAAGGGCTACCAGGTGCCTCCCTTTGGCTGGCGCATCTGCCTGGCTCATGAGTTTGCAGAGAAGAGGAAACCCTTTAATGCCAACAACATCTCCCTAAGCAACCTGATAAAGCATCTGGGCATGGGCTTGCGGTGAGTAGATCTCATTGCCTAGAGTACGTTAGGTTTCACTTTGTTCCAGCGCAAGACTTCCAGCAGAGGCGAGAAAGGGTGAGAAAGCAGGTGGGTGCTTTGTCCCAGTCAAGTGGCCCCCAACCCCCAATATATTCTAAGCCTGTGGTTTTAGGGGGTGAGACTGGATCACATCTCTGCAACCTCCTTCCTCCCAGTAATTTATCTTCCTAGTAGGAAAGAACAGGAACATCTGGGCCTATAGTCAGCCTTTCCCATTTAGGCTCCCTCTCACATACTCCTTTGACCTTTGCTATACTTTGTGGCAAGGTGAGAAAGGATAGTCTGGCTGTTGCAGTACTGACACAATGTTGTTTTATTCAGGAGGGGGAAGTTCTCAACCCTGATTATCCTTGGCTGCTGGGGTACTCCTTCTGCCTCATTTAGGCACATATTACGTTTCTTTCCTCAAGCTTTAGCTCCACAGAGTGGGTGACAGCCTGCCTGCTCTCACCCCAGGGAGAGGGTGTAAGAGGTGCTGTTCACTCTATTCTGGGATAGACAATCCCTGATATAAAAAGCGAAGAAGACCTCTGGCCAGAGAGGCACTGCCATAAGTGTCCCCAGTAATACAGTCTTACAGAGCCTGAATTGATGCCCTTTCCCCTAAGGGTTACGGACACCCCAAGCGCTTACCCTGAGCTGTAGAACTCCTTTAGATCCCTACAGATCTCCTCTGAGTTCAAAAGCTAGTGATGAGGAGCCACGACCTATTAACAGGAACAGGTGGATATGAGGACAGAAAGCATCACCCTGAGGTCATCCTGAGTCAGCCCACACTGTAAACACAGCTGGGGATGGAAGTATAAAGGTTGGAAAACCCAGCCCTAACAGCTTCTAAACTAGGGGATCCTTCCCTCTCCGTCAGTGCCGTAGGGCTGGGTTGGATAGCCCATTTACCTAACCCCAGCTCTAAGCAGTGGGAAGGGCCTGGCGCTGCCTGGGTATCTGGCTCCTTTGCTAGATCCTGTGGGTGGCCTGTACCAGAGAACAGTCATCCCTCCAGGCTACTTCAGAAACTGACTCAGCCTAACTTTGACCCCCAAAGCTTCTGGGTCAAAATAAGATCGAGTGCTAGCATGCTGAGAGAAGCACCCTGGGGCACGTGGTAGGGACACTGAGATCAGGAACAGGTGGGCATCCTAGCCCCTTGGTCCCTCACTGTGAGCCGAGTCAGAGGCCGGAAACCGCTCGGCCTCCTGGACCTTGGCTCCACGTGCCAGGATAGGGTGGACATCACCGACACAGGGCTTTTAGAACAGGATGCGGCCCTGCATTGAGGAGAAAGCAGAGGTGAAACAAGGAACAATTCTGAATGATAATTCTTAAATTGGGGCTGACATTATGGAGAAGATCAAATAGGTCAGGAACGGCCAGCTGCTAAGTTAAGGGAGTGAGAGGTGAACCCTAAGAGGAAGCCAGACTGGGGGTACTCTAATCAGGAGTTGCAGCAAGCCAGCGTTCTCTTGGCCTCATTGTGGGAAGAACTCAATTTTGATTGCTCTCCCTTCCAGCTAGAGTCCATTCCTTCAGTAAGTATTTATTGAATGCTTGTTCTATGCGAGATGCTCCTTTGTTCAGAGTATCTCCCTGTCTTGCATTTCTCCCTCGCTGCCCTAATCCCTGCTGCACCCTCCCCTCCCTTCCCCAATTCTTTCTGGCCTCTAGTTTTAAAGTCCAGTTTACTCTAGAATGGAAGGGCTTTGTGCCTTCCCTCCCCCTTCCCCTACTCCCAGAATGTATCCTTCCTATTCTATAATCACATTTCTTCTCCCCTTGCTCCTCTTCGCGTCCATCTGTCTAGTGCCCCAGTGCCTGTACAATCTTTGGTACATTTAGCAAATACCAGCTGCAGACCATGTGCCCTGCCTATGCTTGAAGCTGTGGGTAATCAACTAGTCTTTGTCAATATCCCTTTCCCCAAGGAATTTAAAAGTATGTCCGAGTCACATGAGGAACACTTAGAAATAATAAGACAGTGTCTGATTGGGAATTCAGGTAGTGTATATACAGGTGACGATCATACCTGACACATATTCCACTTGATAGCTTTCCTACCTATTATGCCATTTGCTCTTTCAACCATTCCATGAAGTAGGTAGGACAGGAGGCACCCCATCTTGTAGATGAGGAAACTGAGGCTCTGAGGAGTTACTTACCCCAATTACATGGTTATAAGTGGTATGCTTGAACAATGGGTATAAATAGGTGGGTAGGGAGGACAGTGGAATTGGGATAGTCTGGTGGGGCAAAGGTTGCTTAGTAAGAACCCACTCTGAATGGGGATTTGTAGGGCTTAAGATTAGAAGTTAGGCTGAAACAGATGTCAGAGTCTTGAATCCCAAACAGAATCATTTGCCTCCTGGAGCTGTGACAAGACCAGGAAAATGAGGGGATTTTTTTTTTCTTTTTAATTTTTATTTATTTATTTATTTATTTGACAGGGAGAGAGAGAGAGAGAGAGATCACAAGTAAGCAGAGAGGCAGGCAGAGAGAGAGGGGGGAAGCAGGCTCCCTGCTGAGCAGAGACCCGATGCAGGGCTCGATCCCAGGACCCTGAGACCATGATCTGAGCTGAAAGCAGAGGTTTTAACCCACTGAGCCACCCAGGCGCCCCAAATGAGGGGATTTTTTTTAGGCTTTACTAGGATGTTATGAGAGCGCATACTCAGAAAGCTTACAGTTTAAATGCTGAACTTTTAAAAAAGACTTAACAGGATATGCCCAAAAATGTAAATACTGGTTGTCTATGGGTGGGATTTTTTTGCCCTTCCATCTGGCATATTATACAGATTTTCACCTTTCACAACCAAGAAGAAAAATAAAATCATTTAGGGTGCCTGGGTGGCTCAGTGGGTTAAAGCCTCTGCCTTCGGCTCAGGTCATGATCTCAGGGTCCTGGGATCGAGCCCCGCATTGGGCTCTCTGCTCAGCAGGGAGCCTGCTTCCCCCTCTCTCTGCCTACTTGTGATCTCTCTCTCTCTCTCTCTCTGTCAAATAAATAAATAAATAAAATCTTTTAAAAAAAATCATTTTAAAAAAGAAGAAAGTTATCTTAGCCAACTGTGCCTATGGGGGGGTGGGTGTGGTTGGGAAACCAAAACTGGCCCTTTCAGCACCTTAAACAAAAGCTCCTGGGCTAAATTCAAGCAGTGGTAGTGGAATTAGAGGTGAGGCAAGGTCAGAAAGCTCCTGAGAGGGGAGAAACAAAGACAGTCCCGTGCTGTGAATTGGGGTGACTGGGAAGAGGAGAGGACCTTGAACTGTTGAGAGATAGAGAGGAGGAGAGATTTGGAAGTGAAGGGAATGGGTCCTCTGCAGACCCATTTAATTGATTAATTAATTCTAAAGATTTTATTTATTTATTTATTTTTAAATATTTTATTTATTTGACAGAGAGAAAGAGGGAGAGAGAGAGCACAAGCAGGACGAGTGGCAGGCAGAGAGAGGGAGAGACAGGCTCTCTGCTGAGCAGGGAGCCCGATGTAGGACTCGATCCCAGGACTCTGGGATCATGATCTGAGCCAAAGGCAGTTGTTTAACCAACTGAGCCACCCAGGCGCCCTAAAGATTTTATTTATTTATTTGACAGAGAGAGAGAGAGAGCACAGCAGGGAGAGCAGCAGGTAGAGGGAGAGGGAGAGGGAGAAGCAGGCTCGCCAAGCAGGGAGCCCAATGTGGGGCTTGATCCCAGGACTCTGGGATCATGACCTGAGCCGAAGGCAGTCGCTTAACCAACTAAGTCACCCAGGCGCCCTAAAGATTTTATTTATTTGACAGAGAGAGAGAGAGCACAGCAGGGGGAGCAGCAGGGAGAGGGAGAGGGAGAAGCAGGCTTGCCAAGCAGGGAGCCCAGTGTGGGGCTTGATCCCAGGACTCTGGGATCATGACCTAAGCCTAAGGTAGATGCTTAATGACTGAGCCACCCAGGCGCCCCTCTGCAGACCCATTTAATGGGAAGTTACACCTGGATGTCTAGAGAGAGGCAGGTGACTGCAGCCCAGGAGGTACCACCCCCTGCCCCTTCCACTCACACTGCCTCTTGCTCCTCAGGTACCTGCAGTGGTGGTACCGGAAGACCCAGGTGGAGAAGAAGACACCTTTCATTGACCTCATCAACTGTGTACCCCTGAGACAGATCTATGGTGAGCCTCACCCCAGCTCTCTGCACAGAGAGGGCCCAGCCTCCGGTCTACTGCAGAGCTAGGCAAAGAGGCTTCCAGCTTAAGCACGTTGCACTGCCCCATCCCTGGGGTTTTCTTTCCCCAGCTTTACTGAGCTATAATTGACACAAAACATCCTGTAAGTTTAAAGTGTACAATATATTGATATGATATTCCCGTGGTTTTTAGAAGAACTCATCTTTATAGTCTAGAAAGTAAGAAATGGACTTCTTTTCCTCTCCCATGCCCCACTCACCATCCTGATTCTCTCTAGGTTGTCCTTTGGGTGGCATCGGGGGAGGCACTATCACCCGAGGCTGGAGAGGCCAGTTCTGTCGTTGGCAGCTTAATCCTGGAATGTACCAGCACCGGACGGTCATCGCTGACCAAGTAAGAACCAGGAGGTGGAGGAGAGGTCCAGAACAATACCCCAGGTCAGGAAGAACCTCTTGGCCTGTGTAGGATGTGGAAGTTAGATGTGCACATATGCACGTGGTTCACTCCAATAAGTATTTTCAGGATGCTTTCCATGTGCCCAGCCTTGTGCTAGGATGTACTAGGAATGAGATACTCCAAGAGCACACATTTCTTAAAAGTGTAAACAGCCCCAGCACCCTCGTGTCCTCCATTTCGCTAGTAAATGCCTCTTACGTCCTTCGCTGCCCCAGCTCCACTAGCTCAGCCAGTACCCAGCCACAGAGGGTGCAAGGAATTCCCAGATCACTTAACCTGGTTGAAAGAGGACGTAGTAGGACTAGAAGGGAAAACAAACCCAACAGTCTATAAATGCGTGGGGAATAAAGATGTACAGAATACCCACTGTTCACCGTAAATTGCCCACCTTCAGCTAGAGGTCAGCTCCTCCGCTGATGATCACGCCTCTGGAGGTCTCCCTCCAGAGACCTGAGACCTGAGAGCCTGGGAAGCCCCTCCTCTCCCAGGCATAGCTCTCTAGCCTTTTTCCCTTTTCTGAAGCTTCACTTTTTGCTCTGTTCCGTCATCACATCTGGACCTTCAGTTGCCACAGTCATGTGGTCTACTTTTGATCATTATCTCTCCAGCACCCTCAGAGGTGGAGCTGTTCACCACATTCCCATTTCCTGTCTGAGGGATGCCTCCAGCTTTCAGCTCATCTTCAAAGAAAAAAATGATTAGCCAACATTGAGTCCAATTAATGACAATGCCCTTCCTAGTTCAGGTTTACCAGCCCTGCCCAGTGCCCCAAGCTTCCTCTCTGGCTCATCCATTAGGTATCCTGAGGGGAAGTGCCTTCCAGAATCATGACTCTAGAGTTAAAGTAATTATTACATACTTAACATGTGCTAGAGATTGTGCTGTGCATTTTGTATGATATTTAATATTTAAAGACAGTCCTACAAGGTAAGTACCATTATTATGCCCATTTTATAGATGAGGAAACGAAGATCCAAAGAGATTTAGTAATACGCCCAAGATCATGTGGTTGGCAAAGGAAACACGTTGGGATTCAGAACCAGCTTTTGCTGTGGTTAAAAGCGCATGGTCTTAACCATTCTCTACCATTCCAACAACATAAAAAATTATTGTATACATACATTAAAAATGTAAGGCATACTTTGAAGCAAGAGAAGAGATATTAACCCCTCATAGACCCTATGCTCCAGAAGCTTAATTTTTTATTAGGGGAATAGGACTTTGAGAAAATGGTGACTGTGAGACCACATAAGAACCAAAATGAGAGGGATAGACAGTACACTGAGAAAAAAGGGACACTGCTCTAGACTTTGCCCATTCTCTCCTTACACATGCCAACTGTGCCTGTCTCTGGTGGTGGAGTCGTAGTAGAGAGGGGGGTACTTAGTGAATTGGAGAGGGCCCTGCCCTCAATGAACCCATAGAGCAGTCATGGAGTCAGGATGTAAACAAAAACATGCTAGACTAGAGAGGTAGGGGGACATACAGGACAATGACTCACTGCTTGAGGATGGAGATAGCATTTGACCTAGGCTTTGAAGGCTGAGAGGTTCCACCAGGTGGAGAATGAGCAAGAGCAAAGGCACAGAGGAGGAAATGTAGTGTGTTCCACGAACAGTGAGTATTTGACATGATCAGAATATAAGTGCTTGAACAGGTCTTGAGTGTGATGGGCAGGGAGAGGCCAGATCAAGGGCCTTGAAAGCCAGGTAGAAGAGTTTAGACTTTAGCCTGAGGGCCATGGAGAGTCACTGAAACATAAACACAGACTAGCATATCTTGATTTGTCTGTAAGAAAGATTCCTCTGATAATCAGATGGGGAGAGGCAGAGCATAAACACAGAAATGGTGAGGGCACGAAGACCACCATAGTAAGAAGGGAGAGAAAGCCACAGAGAGAGGAGGTAGGACCTGGTGGTGACTCACAGTGTGGGAGAGGGGCCTGGCAGATGAGCGAGGCTGTGGCACAATGATAATAACCCCTGTAGGCTCGGAAAGAGGAGGGGAGATGAGTTTGAGGTGCCTGTGGTTACCCCATCCCAGCCTATCTGCCTTCTTGGTTTAGTTCACAGTGTGCTTGCGTCGGGAGGGGAAGACTGTGTACCAGCAAGTCCTGTCCGTGGAGCGCCCAAGTGTCCTGCGCAGCTGGAACTGGGGCCTGTGTGGGTACTTTGCATTCTACCACGCCCTCTATCCCCGAGCCTGGACTGTCTATCAGCTTCCTGGCCAGAATGTCACCCTCACCTGTCGCCAGATCACACCCATCTTGCCCCATGACTACCAGGTGAGGCTCCCACTGTGTTTCCTCCATTGCTCTCCCTTCCCTGAGATCTGTCTCTGCTGTAAATTCCACAATCTGTGAAAGAGAGGGGACTGGAACATGACATCATGCTGGTTTTCCAGGATCTCCGCTCATCGGTAAGACAGCCTGCCTGGGAATATGGGGAGATTCGAGTGGAAACTAAAGAGTCCCCTGGGGGCAGCAGTAGTATTTGAGCCAGGTCCTCAGTACCAGGGGGTACTGGGCCAGGCGGGGCTACACTGGGACCATCTGAGTCTGATCTTTTGCTCCCAGGACAGCAGCCTGCCTGTAGGAGTCTTTGTGTGGGATGTGGAAAATGAAGGGGACGAAGCCCTGGACGTGTCCATCATGTTCTCCATGCGGAATGGACTGGGGGTTGAAGATGATGCCCCCGGGGGATTGTGGAATGAGCCCTTCTGTCTGGAGCGTGATGGGGAGACTGTACAGGGGCTGCTGCTGCATCATCCAACCCCTCCAAATCCCTACACAATGGCCGTGGCTGCACGGCTCACGGTATGTTCCAGCCTACCCAAGACCTTGGCTCCCATGCCCCTCCCCTCAGCCTGGCCCCTGAGTGCACCCCATCCCAGAGTCCCATCTTCGCTACCGCCCTTAAGCCTCTAGAACTTGGAGGTGGGAATTATAACGGGAACTGGAGAGGTAGCCCAAAGCCAGCGTACTCGTGGAGCTTCCCCTGAGTCTTTGGCCCCCTAACAGGCGGATACCACGGTAACCCACATCACAGCCTTTGACCCTGACAGCACTGGGCAGCAGGTGTGGCAAGATCTGCTTCAAGATGGACAGCTGGACTCCCCCGCTGGTGATGGGGGGATCTAATAGGGAGGTGTGGGAAGAGAGGTTGTCCCCGTCTTGGGAGGAGGGGTGAGGACCTGGTAACAAATAGGCCTTATTTTCCCATATCAGGGATCCCTGGGACTGAAGGGGGTGCCTATGCCGATTTCTCTTGTGCTTCTCTCAGGCCAAAGCACCCCCTCGCAGAAAGAAGTAGGCATCGCTGGGGCTGTGTGTGTTACAGGCAAGCTGCCACCTCGAGGCCAGTGCCGCCTGGAGTTCTCACTGGCTTGGGATATGCCCAGAATCATGTTTGGAGCTAAGGGCCAGGTCTACTACAGGTGAAGGGACCAAGAGAGTACAGGGATCCAAGGTGCCGGAGCTCTGACCTGGAACCTGAGTTCTCATCTTTCCCCTTTCTTTCAATTCCAGGCGGTACACGAGGTTCTTTGGCCGCGATGGTAATGCAGCACCCGCCCTTAGCCACTATGCCCTGTGCCGATACGTAGACTGGGAAGAGAAGATCTCAGCTTGGCAGAGCCCAGTATTGGACGACAGGTGCCAGTGGGGCCGATCTCTTGCCTTTCTCCCGGGCACGCACACTCCAAATGGGACTCCTTGGTTCAGTCTCCACCCTCCACAGTCAGCAGAGTTGGGCTGGGATTCATTTGGTGTCCCCCGCTCTGCAGAACTCCAGAATCCTCCCCTTCCTGGGAGGTCCACACTCTAAATTAGACCATTCCCTCCTCCTGACTCCCCAGATCCTTGCCTGCCTGGTATAAATCTGCGCTGTTCAATGAACTGTACTTCCTGGCTGATGGAGGCACGGTATGGCTGGAAGTTCCCGAGGACTCTCTTCCAGAGGAGCTGGTGGGGAGCATGTGTCAGCTCCGCCCCATCTTCCAGGAATATGGTCGATTTGGCTACCTTGAAGGTACGGGCTGCTGGTAGGGCGCAGTATGGCAGGCCATAACCATGGGCCAGCTCGTGCCCTACCACAAGGCAGGATGGTGGGTTTTGCCTACCCTGGGGGATTGGTTGGGATGAGGGGGTAAGTGGCAGCTGTGGGGTAGGCCGGTGCCCCATCCTCTAACTCCAGGACAAGCTAGGGAGGGGAACTGAAGGGGAAGTGGGATTCTGGCAAGTGTCTCTCCCTCCTTCCTCCAGGCCAGGAATATCGCATGTACAACACATATGACGTCCACTTTTACGCTTCCTTTGCCCTCGTCATGCTCTGGCCCAAACTTGAGCTCAGCCTGCAGTATGACATGGGTGAGGGTCCCCTTTGTGCCCTTTCTGCCCTCTTAGTCCCCCACACCCCTGAATCTTTGTGGTCCCTCAGATTGTCTCCACCCTCCTCTCCACCCAACATATCTGCATTCTGCTTACTGGTTCCCCTCTAGCGTCATAAACACAGTTCTGAGCCCCACCTCAAGTCTGCCCATTCCCTGTCCCCCACCTTGTGTGTCTACTCCCCCAGCTCTGGCCACACTCAGGGAGGACCTGACACGACGACAGTACCTGATGAGTGGGGTAATGGCACCTGTGAAAAGGAGGAACGTCATCCCCCATGATATTGGGGACCCAGGTAAAAGTTCCTCTACCCCACAGTTTGCTTCCCTCCCTCAACCTTTACCCCCTCTACTCTATCCCCCCCAGTGCAAATCAGTCAGGTCCCCCCCCCCCCCAGATGACGAGCCATGGCTCCGAGTCAATGCATACGTGGTCCACGATACCGCTGACTGGAAGGACCTAAACCTGAAGTTCGTGCTGCAGGTTTATCGAGACTACTACCTGACGGGCGACCAGGGCTTCCTGAGAGACATGTGGCCTGTGTGTCTGGTAAGACATTGCATGCGCCATGGCCCGTGCCAAGGGCGTGACTGGTGTTTGGGGGAAAGCCCAGCTGGCTAGTGTTGTCTCTCTGTAGCATCTATCTAGGTCTTCAGTGTCTTGGTCCCTCTCTAGGCCGTGATGGAGTCTGAAATGAAGTTTGACAAGGACCAAGATGGACTCATTGAGAATGGAGGCTATGCAGACCAGACCTACGATGGATGGATCACCACAGGCCCCAGGTTGGGGAGTAGGGATTTCCAGGGTGCCTGAAGTGGGGAACTGGGCACCAAGGAACTGTGGGCTCAAGGAAGAATGGCTCATTGCTTGTTATGTTGCATGGGAGTGGCTGGAGCTGCCAGTCTGACCCCCAAACCCGTGTCTCTGATCAGTGCTTACTGTGGAGGGCTGTGGCTGGCAGCTGTGGCTGTGATGGTCCAGATGGCTGTTCTGTGTGGGGCAGAGGACGTCCAGGATAAGTTTTCTTCCATCCTTAGACGAGGCCAAGAAGCCTATGAGAGACTGCTGTGGAATGGTGAGTTGGAGGACCCTAAGGAGTCCTAAGGCAGCTCTGGGGACACAAGGAACCTTATTTTGTCTTCCTCTACACCAGGCCGCTATTACAACTATGACTGCAGCCCTCAGCCTCAGTCCTGTAGCATCATGTCTGACCAGTGTGCTGGCCAGTGGTTCCTGAGGGCCAGTGGTCTAGGAGAGGGAGACACTGAGGTGAGAAAGACTAGGAGAAGCCAGAAAGGTGGGTTTTTCCTGGAGGTGGGAAGCAAATTTAAGAAACCGTGATTCTGCTTTGCCTCTCTAGGTATTTCCTACCCGACACGTGGTCTGTGCTCTCCAGACCATCTTCGAGTTCAATGTCCGGGCCTTCGCAGGAGGAGCCATGGGGGCTGTGAATGGGATGCAGCCCCATGGTGTCCCTGACAGATCCAGTGTCCAGTCTGATGAAGTCTGGGTGGGTGTGGTCTATGGGTTGGCAGCCACCATGATCCAGGAGGTAATGCACCGCCTTTCCATCTCTCCATCATCTGTACCTTGGGCTGGCAAACTTCCTCAGCCATCAAACTTCTATAGGGCCCTACCCATCTGGAAAGCCTCTCCTTTCCCCTGGCATGCCTTCCATTTTCTGCCTCCAGGCTTCTGTCTATGGGTCAGGTTTATTTCTGCCACTAGCTGGAAACTCCCTGAGGGCAGAGGCCCAGTTGTCTCCATCTGTCCAGCTGAAGTAGCTATCCAGGGATTGCGAAGTAATGTGACTGACATCTCTTCCTACAGGGCCTGACTTGGGAAGGCTTCCAGACGGCTGAAGGCTGCTACCGAACTGTGTGGGAGCGTCTGGGCCTGGCCTTCCAGACCCCTGAAGCATACTGCCAGCAGCGGGTGTTCCGCTCGCTGGCCTACATGCGGCCACTGAGCATCTGGGCCATGCAGCTGGCCCTGCAGCAGCAGCAGCATAAAAAGGCCTCCAAGCGAGCAGCCCAACAGGGCACTGGACTGGGCACAGGGCCTAACCTCGGACCAAAGGAAGCCACGGCAAACCCAAAGGGAGCCCTGTGAACTGTGGGAGGGAGGCTCTAACAGCCCAGCCTCCAGCCTGGCCTTTCCTCTTCACCACTCCCCCCTCCCCCCAAGTCTCCTGCAACCCTGAGCCACCAAGACAATCATGCCCCTTCCCTTCTCCCTACCCAGTCACGCCAGTAAAGAGGGGATGAAGGTGACCCAAGCATCAGAATCACTTATTTATTTCTCTCACCCAATCCCCTCACTGCATGAAATGTTCAAGGAGGTCAGTTCCCCCCAGACCCATTCATGGGGTGGCAGATTTACATGGGTACAAATAAAAGACCCAGAAAGCCAGTTAAGTGTGGTGTGTTTGGACTCTCAGTCTTCCTGACACAGGACACAGGAGCTCAGGCTAGCCCTCTCCCACTCCTTTCATATGGACCCAGACTAGGAACCTCAGGCTCTGGCTTAGCCCCCCACCCTCACATCTAGCCTGAATATCTGCCCTGTAAGATAACAGATGTGGGGCTGTGAGTAGGGAGCCATCCCCCACCTCTTGTGAAATTTGCATGCAGGGGAAGGACGGGACCTGGGCAGGGGGACTCTGAGGAAGGGACAGGAAGTGGCAGCTTCAGGAGAGGCTCAGCACCAGGAGCCTGAGGCATGTGGAAGAGCAGGCAGCAAGAGTTGCCAGGAGCCTGGAGCTCCTGGTCTGAGCTGTCCCTCGGTGCCTCTGACTGCAGGGCAGGCAGCTCCAGCTGGCGGGGGTCCTCACTGGGGAGGGCACGAAGCTGGCGGGACAACACTACGGAAACAAAGACTCCTCAAGGACCGGCCAGGCTTCCCCCCAACCCTTCCTAAATGGTATTCCCAAGCCTCTCACCTCCATGCTCAGCCGGCAGGCTCCCCCTCGTGTCAGAGGAGTACATAGCAGGTACGATGAGCAGACAGAAGGAGAAAAGTAGGACCTGGAGAACGGAAAAAATGAGGGGCTCTAGGTTGCAGCCCTGTCCTGCCACCTGAGAAAAGGATCTCTTCCATCACCATCCTCACCAAGACGCAGGTGCTGGTACTGCTCGTTTTGTTTGATATCTGGATCACCATGGCCTGGAGTCTCCTCACCTGGTCTAGAAGGGACCTGGAAGAAGAAGGGGACAATGAGCAGCCCTTGGCCTGGCATCCTGAGATACAATGAAACCCTCCTATTAAGGCCACCCCTCCATCTGTGCAATGAATCATCTCTTTTGCTTTTCGTCCTATGTTTAAATGGATTCCTCCTCTCTGTGGACAAAATGCCTGAAGTTCCTCATTAAAACAAACACCTTTCTGTCCTGACCTGATTTAAACTCCTTTGCAAATACCTTCAGTGGTTCCACACTGCCTGCTCAGCTATTAACATAATCCTCACCAGGCATTCGATGTTCTCTTTCTGACTCAACTCACCTATGTTAATGTTCCTGCCAGACTGCATTATGCCATTTTCTTTCTGCCTAGAGTGTTCCCTATCCCGATCCCCACCCCAGAATCCTACCATCAAACGTCATATGCCCCGTGGGGGTCTGTCTGTCTTTCTTTTTTTGTTACTTTTTAAAATTAACATATAACGTATTATTTGTTTCAGGGGTACGTGTCTGATTCGTCCGTCTCACACAATTCACAGCACTCACCATAGCACATACCCTCCCCAATGTCCATCACCCAGCCACCTCATCCCTCCCACCCCCCTCCCCTCTAGCAACCCTCAGTTTGTTTCCTGAGATTAAGAGTCTCGTATGGTTTGTCTCCCTCTATGGTTTCATCTTGTTTCTTTTTTTCCTCTCTTTCCCCATGATCCTCTGCCTTGTTTCTCAAATTCCACGTTATCAGTGAGATCATATAATTGTCTTTCTCTGACTTATTTTGCTTAGCATGATACCCTCTAGTTCTATCCACATCATGGCAAATGGCAAGATTTCATTTTTTTTTTGATAGCTACATAATATTTCATGTATACAAACACATCTTCTTTATCCATTCATCTGTCGAAGGACAACTGGGCTCTTTCCATAGTTTGGCTGTTGTGGACATTGCTACTGTAAACATTGGGGTGCATGTCCCCCTTCGGATCACTACATTTGTATCTTTGGGGTAAATACCCAGTAGTGCAATTGCTGGGTCATAAAGTAGCTCTATTTTCAACTTTTTGAGGAACCTCCATACTGTTTTCCAGAGTGGCTGCACCAGCTTGCATTCCCACCAACAGTGTAGGAGGGTTCCATGGGGTCTTTCTTACTCCCTCCTCTCTTTTTCTGAATACTTAGTTACTTGTGAATTTGTTCCCCGTTACTGTGAGCTTCTTGGAATCAGATCCACTAAAGGCCAAGCACCAGACCTTGCATGTAAGAGCTGCCCAGTGTGAAGCAGGGGAGAGTGAGATGGCATAAAATGGGAGGGAGAAGGGACTGACGTTAGGGAGTTACTTACAAATTCTGTTCCTCCAGGAGCTGTACTTTGTTCTGTAACTCCAGATTCTGGGCTGTATATTTCAAGACCCTGGGGAAATAATAGGATATGGGGATATGGCCTGTATCCCCACTTCAAAACCCAATACTTCCAACTACCTCTGCTCCCCACACCCCCCACACCCCTGTCCCTCTCCCTCTTATACCTGCTCTCTAAACCTCCCAAATACACCTTCTTCTTCCTGCGGCTCTCTTGAGCAGACTTTTTGTTTCTAATTTTCCTCCGCACGCGTGTCAGAACTTGTTCCTCCATCTAAGAGAAGACAGAAAAGAAGTCTCATCAGAGGAACACTGGACCAAAGAGTTGGAAGGCAACTAAATTCAATCTTCTTCTTAATGCAGGAATCCCTTCTACAGCTTCCCTGACCAACAAGCACTTGGCTTCTCTCTGAATGCCTCTGAAGGCCAAGGGTTACGTCCTCATGAGCAGACCATTTTTAACAATTCTATTAATTAAAACAACAATGACAACAACCACCACCACCCTTGGGGTGCCTGGGTGGCTCAGTTGCTTGGGAGTCTGACTCTTGATTTCAGGAACAACAACCCTTGGGGCCCCTGGGTGGCTCAGTTGCTTGGAGTCTGACTCTTGATTTCAGCTCAGGTCATGATCTCAGGAGTCGTGGGATCATGCTCAGTGGGGAGTCGGCTTGAGATTCTCATTCTCTCTCCCTCTCCCTGTGCCCCCTACCCCACCCTGCTCGTGCACACAAGCGTAATCTATTAAAATAAATCTTTAAAAAAAATCTTCCTTATCCTGAGCCAACATATTATTTCTATAATTGGACTTACCTAGTACCTATATCTGAGGCCGTATAGAATGAATAGCATGAACAGTTTTTATTTTAAGGCACTTAACATTTCTTCAGAGTTAAAAAATCTGGGCATAAATTTTAACTCCTCACCTTATCTTCTTTCCTCGGGATGGACTGCATCCTCTCAACATCTGTCAAAGATCTGGGTTCAAAACTAGACACTAAGATGTGCTCTGGCCAGTATAAAGGATAATAAGATAATAAGATGGTCACTGCCCTTCTAGAGACAACACCTCCACTGATACAGCCTTCAAACCCCACTCACTTTCTTAGTCATCTCAAACTGCTACTCATCTTGTACTTTTAAGAAATTAAGGGGTGCCTGGGTGGCTCAGTCATTAAGAGTCTGCCTTCGGCTCAGGTCACGATCGCAGGGTCCTAGGATCGAGCCCCGCATTGGGCTCCCTGCTCAGCAGGAAGCCTGCTTCTCCTCTCCCACTCCCCCTGTTTGTGTTTCCTCTCTCGCTGTGTCTCTCTCTGTCAAGGTAATAAATAAAATCTTTTAAAAAAAAAGAAATTAAAAATCTCTCAACTTTTCTGTACTGTTGATTTCACAACAGTACCACAATACGGTGCTTGTAAATCTGCCACTCATTGCTCGAAACTTAAAAACGTAAAACTTGGGATTTTATAATTATTCTTGCTATTAGTCCAACCTTGATGAATTCTAAAACTTAATTCTACCATCCAGCTATAGGTGGATTACGATGAGGCTCTTAGTGAAATCTAAGCATCAGGGCCCTTTGCTTGCACAGTCCTTTCCAGGTCCCTATACTAATGTTGCACTGACGATTTTGAATTCTTCTTTCTTAAAGAGAACACCAAAAATTTGTATAAGCCCCACAAAACCAGGATCTGCCTCTGCATCCACCTTATTAATGACATGCTCCAACTTCCTATTAGCAACAAATTGGCTGTTTTCTAACCTCAGTCCTTCCTGATATAAAATTAACAGAAGTGGGTGCTTGGGATTCAACCCCCCACGCCCAGCTTTCACTCCCACCAATGGGAGTCTTACCTTAGTAAGAGGAAGTGTCCCGTGCAGAGTAAGCCCCTCCTTCTCCAACAGCCTCTTCTCCTCATCTGTCAGTATCAGCCTAGCAATTTCCTGGGGTTACCAGGAGGTGGGCAGCAGAGTTGCAAGGGGATGTCAGAAAGTTATGGGGAATCCTCCCCCACCCGTACAATGTGGAAATAATCCCGCCATAAATCAAGTACCTGCTCTGCCGGCTCCTCCACACGCAGTGGAGTCGTCTGGGCCCCGCCTTTTCCATAGTTCCCACCATCTGCAAAAGGGAAAGTATAAATAGCCAGGCCCACGAGTCCTCTCCTCCCACCAAACCTCACTTATTTCAGACTCACCTAGATCTATGGAGACATGCTGCTGTGAGAGAGAGTAAGTGTGATCATGGTGAACAAGACAGGAATCAGAGGAGCTAAGGACGTTCAACGATGCTGGGGGACTCAGCAGGGAACTCAGGAAATCCTCTGCCTCCCATTCACTCAGCGCCTGCGCAGGGTTCAAATTAACAAGCCTTGACCTATTACTTCCCACCGCCTCATGAACGCGGTCCCAGCGGTCCCAGCAACCCCGCGCCTCTCGGACTCACAGCCCCCACCCACCTCGGAAAGCGGCTGCTCGGCCCCCAAATCTCCGCTTTCCTCTAGCAGGAAGTCCAGCAGGTCCTGGTCACCCAAGTCCAACGCCAGTTCCATACCGGATATCAACGGGAAGGATGGGGAGAAACACAGAAGCTAACCCCACTACCTACTCGCTGCCCTGAACCAGTCGCTCTCAAACCGCACCAGCCCCCTAGACTCGATCCTCCCCAACTTCCAACACCACGGAAGTGACGCGCTTACCCCCGAGGCATTCCGGGACTTGGAGTTCCCTCTGACGCGGAAGTGGCTTAGCCGCTGCACGCCACGTCCTGGGAGCGGCGCAAATAGAAGGGACGTCCCTGCTGCCTCCTCACACCCTGGGGGCGGGCATTCTGGGGGACGGGCTCCGCCTTGGCCCCCGGCTGAAAAAGGGAAGGGTTAGAGACTAAAAGGGAACTCGGGCGCAGTTTGAGCGTTTGCTCCGGATTTTGCCGCACCCTTGCTTCCTGCCGGGGTGGGGCCGCCTGTCTAAGGCCAGCTCCCGAGCATCGAGAGTTGGGGCCAGAGCAGCTTCCTGCTGTCCCCCACAACCATAGAGCGCGGGCCCAGGGCGCCGCCCGCGGGTGGGGGACGTTTCGGGGACGGAAGTGGCCGAGAGAGTGTCGAAGGGAGGGCGAGGCCGGAGCCCGATTGCCACCGGGAGAACGAGCGGGTTAGCGGGCCGGCGGGCGGGGCACGAGCCGGGCAGCGCAGGTAGGCCGGACCGGGCCGAGCCGGAGCCTCAGGGTGGGGCCGCAAGGCCAGGTCCGGGAAGCGGGCGGGTGGGCGGGCGAGGCCCTCTTGACTCTCCTTCCTCTCCTATTTCGGGTCCTGTTGGAGAGATCAGCGTCCAGTGTATCTCGGCTTGGGATCGTAGTTAAGTAGGCCGTTTTAAGGGAGCCAGGCCCTTACTGGGATCAATCCTCTGTCTGGAATAAGTTTTGGGGAGGGCGAGATGTGGGTGGCAGTGAGGCGCAGGGCGGGGATCGGCTTTGAGGTTAGCTGATAGCGGGTATGTGGAGAGGAAAGCTTCGGGTGAGTTTGGGATTAGGTGGAGTTGGGTTTAGGAATCAAGGTTAGTTTAAGGACTTATGAAGCCGGAGTTGGAAATTTAGAGTTACTAGTGTGAGTCAGGTCCGTTTTATGTAGGTGAAGTTTGGATTAGGTCATTATTTTGTTTTCTGGCCAACGTGTCAAAGGTAGAATTCAGGGCCGATTTAAGGGTCAACACAGGAATTAAATTAGAAATCCAGTTTTGGGGATTAGAGAACGTTAGCATGGTACTAGAGATAAATAGCAAAGGGATGGGTCAGGAATCAAGTGACAAAGGAGTTTTAGGCTTAGAAATCAACATTTAAGGTTAAGGGCAGGGAATTTGGTGCTAGAGGTAAAAATTAGATCAATATTAGGGATCAAGGATTGGGTACGGGTGTCTGTTAGGAAAAGGATGAATGTCAAAGCCAGTATTGGGAAACAGGAAACAAACTAGGGTCAGGGTTAATGTTAGGAATTAGGGTTAGTTTTAGGAGGGGGTTATGGTTGAGGTTCAGGTAGTTGTCCTAGGATAGACAAAATTTAAGAGATTGGCAGTAGGTAGGTGCACTCGTTTTGTGGGGAGGTCTCGTTCCTACATAGTTTTGGGGCTTCTCTAGCCCAGAGATATGATAAACTAATTTCACGTTAGGGTTCTGGGCTTCACTAGAATTGCAGGTATCTGGGATACCAGCTTCTTTATTCTGCTCTCTAAATCCAATGCTCTTGCTGTGGTCACCACAGTTGAGGGACAGGGGTTCCTGGACTATGTTGTTTACAAGATAGGAGGTGGGAATGGGCCTGGGATCCAGGAGATGTACAAGGCCTAGTCATAAGTGGGGGACTACTTAGGAAGAGGGGACTCTGATTAAGGGGAGGCTGACCACGGAAACACTGTTGCCATGGGAGAAAGAAATGACTGAATCCTCTGAAAGTTCAGCCCTACTGACTCCCAATTCCCTCATTCTCTGGCTATTAAGTCCTCTCTCCAGCTCTCCTCCCTGGCCCTGCAGTTCACACCCTCCTTGCATACCCCTTTCTGCAAGCACAATCCTGCATACAGAATTCTCCCCTCACCCGTAACTCTCCCATACTTGTTCATCTTGCCAACGGTTCCCAGCTGCAGTTCTGCCTCCCTTCCTATCCCTGATTTTGCACCTCCAATCATATTTTGCCCTCCCAAATCTGAGCTTTCCCATTGTCTTAAAGCACTCTCCCACACTTTCCCCACTCACCCATCTGCACACCTCCTGGTCATCTGCTGAATACCCTACCCCCAGCCCAACATAACCATCAAGTACCCCCAGACCCTGCTATGGGCCAGCCCTTGGCTCTAAGCCTTCTTAATTTCTTGGTCCAGTTGTAGATCCCCTTCCCCCACTCCCCAAACAGAAAAGAGGAAATGAGACCCAAAGAGGAAACTGGGTCTTGCTGATCCCACGCCCAGCCAGGCCACTGCCCACACCCCCATTTCACTCCCAGCCTGACCCTGCCACTGACCACAGCACTATCCCCTACTCAGTGTGGCCCAGCTGCTGGTTATGCCCCATACCCACCCACCACCACCAACTCCAGCTCTGCTTATGTACTGCCACTGTCCTGTCACTCTCCCCCCAACCCCCTCCCAGCCTTATTTAGCCACTGACCACAGCCCCATCTCTTTTCAGCCTCCGGCAGCCTGATCTGACCTCTGACCTCACTCTGTCATTCCCTGTCTTAAAATTATTTTTCCCCTTCGCCTAGCCTGATCCAGTGTTTGATCGTATATGTATTTTTCCTACCACCGTCTTCCCCAGCCTTCTTCCCCATTTCTAGTCCGATACAGTCACTAAACTCATCCCTTCTGCCCCTTCCTGGTGCTAACCACATCCCCATCTCCTGTGCCCCCAGCTCGACCCGGTCCTGTTGTTCTCCCCTTCCCAATTCCTTATGTAAACTCAAGGCACCCCAGCCACTAAGTGGCTACTGGTGACAGAAGCTGTGGGACTCCAGTCTGACTTTGGGCCCTGGTCCCTGAAGGTTGACAAGACAGACTGTCATCAGGTCCTGACAGTTCTACCTCTTAAAACTACAAATGAGCGACATCCTCCTCTCCACCATTCAAACTGCTGCCGTCACTTCTCATTTGTGCTATTGCAGTGTCATTCTGACCTATCTCCAAGGTAACTGCCAGAATTATTTTCCAAAATCTAGTTCTGGTTATGTCCCTTTTCTGCTCAAAGCCTCCCTTGGCCTCCTGGTACCCTCCAGTAGGTAAAATACTCCTTCCTTTCTAGTCCTCCCCTGCCCTTCCACCTGACCCTGACTTCCCCATCGCTGCTCCCTTGCAGGTACCCTGTGCTTCAGCCAGCCTGCCTGCTCACTTCCCTGAATGCTCCTCCGTGATTTCCTGCTCCTCCACCTTTGCTTATGCTCTTCTCTCTGCCTGGAATGCTACCCCTGACTCACCTCCGGCTGGCGTAGTGGAGACAGCTTGGGCTTTGGAGTCAGAGATGTGGGTTCGGATCCTGGCTTCACAACTTATTAGCCGTATGACTTTGGAGAAGTTCCTTGAACAAGTATTTAACATCTTCGTGCCTCAGTTTCCTAATCTGTAAAAATGGATATAATGATACCTATATTGCCGGGTCGTTGTAAAGATTAAATGAAATTATGTATACAAGGAAATTGACATATCATCAATAAAAGGTAGATCCTTATGATTTTTATTATCTTTATTTAAAGTCCTAACTTCAAATGACACTTTTCACAGAGACTTTTTGGTCCCTCTTCTCTAACCTAAAGAGATCTCTCCCCTGAACACACACCTCTTGACTCTGACCACATCCTGCCCCGTATTATAATTCTGTATTTGGCTTACCCGCTCAACTAACCAGGAGCCCCTTGAAAGTGAAGGCGAAGGCTTGCTCTTCGTACTTCCTAGTCACTGAGAGTTTGGCCCGGGGCCTTTTTCACAACAGACCCTCAGAAATGCTTGTTGGATGAATGGAGGGAGAATGTCTGTGTAATGGGGAGATGTTGGGGCAAGTTGTTCTCCTACGGATAGAGGTGTGTTTGTGGGGAAGCTGTGTGCGGGAAGATAATGTGGTTGTGATGGGGTCTGTGTAAGGGACTGCATGTTTGAGATAACTTGTATGTGGAGACAACATAAGAAGCTTTGTGGTGAAGAGCTCTGCATAGACTGGGGTGCAGTTGGGGAGAATGAATATGCATAGATAGGTATAGGTGGTGAGGGGCTATGTCAGGGGAGATCAGGTCCAGCCCCCTTCAGCTGCCCAGTCCAGCCCGAAATGAGCCTCCAGCAGCCTGAGGCCGGATATGTCAGTCTCACCCACAACCACCACCCTCTTCTCTACCCCCCCAACCTCCCCCCTCCCCCCCCCCCCAGCGGTTGCGGACTCAGAGGCCAAATTTGGTAACAGACTGAGTGTTACTCCCCCAACCCTCATACATTCTGACTTTGTCTTCAGGTTTCTTTCTCCCGTGTCCCTTTCTGTAGCTCCCTGTCTTTCTGCAGTGCCCTTTGTGGGTATCTGTTCTGACTATATTCTCCATGTACCCTAAATTCTTTACCCCCCAGTATACTTACATTCCATTCCTTGCTAGGATTTGACCTCTTGTCCTCCACCCCCCCCCCCCCAATTGCCCAACTCCTCTGGAATGCATCTCAGGAATGTCTTGAGGGAGGAGGAGTTCCCTGGGAGAGGGATGGGGGTGGGGGGCATTGTTGCTGTTTCATAAAACATGATGGAAAAGGGAGCAAAGTTCTCAGGCCAGAGGAGGAACTGGATAGCTTCTCCCCATACTTCCAAGGGGCTTGTTCTGTGCCCTCATTACCCTCATTCACTTCTCAATTCCTTTTCCTCCCTCACCATCTTGTAGCTATGTGGGTGTCCACTCAGGACCAGCCTGGGAGTAAGGGTAGGCATGACTCATCTCCCTTATCGGGGTCTCACCAGAGGTTTCCGTGCTTGAAGAAGGGGGTGTCCACATGTCCGGAGGAAGTGGGGGAGACTTGCAATTTCAGCTTAGGGTGGAGGGTCCTTTCAGTCCTGCCCTCAGCTCCTCTGACTCCTCCACTTCGCTGACCCTCCAGCCCTCCAGCAACCCCACAGCCAGGTCTGTCAAGCTACTGGGCGAGGTGGCCGAGGAATGGGGGAGGTGGGCAGACAGCTGGGAGACTGGAAGGGTCCTCACTTGTTTGGAAATAAAGATAGCAAGCTGTGGTTTCCTGTGAGACTCTGGACTGTTTATAAGGTCAGAATGGTCTCTCAGATCCCTGCTCTACACCTTTCCTACATATACCTGTCTCTTGTTTCTAGATTTTTCAGTCTCTTTCACCTCATCCTTCCTAACCTCTTCACCTTCCAAAAACCTGTCCCTTCCCAACTTCCCTAGTTCCCAGCTGGCTTCAGTATCCCAGCACTCCCACCTGTTTCTAACCTTCCCCCAGTCCTGCGTTTCCCCACTTAGGGTTTGCCACTTGCCAGGAGGGGAATGGGCAGCCCGGATTTGCTCATTCTCTTAGTTGAGAGGAACCGATCCCTGTACCAAATTGGGTCACATCATCAGCTGCCAGGCAGACTTGTCCTCTTGTCCCCCTGGGTGCCACCTGCCACCTACAAGGGTTCCTCCAGCCTGCTGAGAGATGGTGCCAAGGAGGGCGGCGGAGGTCAGGGTGGGACTGTTATCTCGAGCTGCACTGAAAACACTGTCAAGGGAGGCAGTGAGACGGAGGGCAGAGCTTAAGAAGGACTTACTGAAAACAGGAGAGCATGAGACCAGTTGTCGTGAGGACTGGCTATTCACTTGGTGACTTGGAGCAAGGACCAAGTTAGAGGGACTGAGCTCTTCCTCTGACCTGCCTTGAAACTACCCCACCTGCCCCTCCATGTCTGATATCCATTCTGCAAAACTGAGGGGTTGACTAGGTAATTTCTGAGATCCCTTTGGATTAGAAAATCATCCTTGTAGCTTGATTGCCAAGGAAGCCAGGTACGGGGCCAGGCTTGCTGGGAAGGCCCCTCCCTCTCCAGTTAGACGGCACAAGCAGCCGGTGTTTGGTCTCCCTGCCGGGCTAGCTAGAGTCGGTGTTTGCAGGCTTCAGGATCTCTTGGGAATTACCTAATATAACGTCCTCATTTTGCAGAGAAGGAGACTAAAGCTGTCAGAGGGGAGGTCACATGATGAGTCAGGGCAGAGCTCTGAAAATCCCAGACAGGAAAAAGCCAGCAAGACCTAGTGAGAGACAAAGAGAGAAAAAGACTGAACCAAGAAAAGATGAAAACAAGGCAGAGGCAGGGCTGGGAAAGGAGCAGGGTAGGGGCCAAGACAGAGACACTTGGCAGACAGAAGGGAGGCACAGATTCTAGTGGTAGGGACAGGACGGTGTCCTCAGCGAACACTGCAATGCAGACCAGACTCACACCTAACCACTCTAAGGTGGTTAGGATTGGTTCTTTGGGTATAAATAATCTTCCGCTCTTTAAAATGCTCAAATAAAACAAAATAACCTTGTTACTATTTGTGGGTCCCTTTCAAAAACACCGCTCCCTGGGGCTCCATCTGGGGACCTCTTCTCCTCTAACGAGGACGTGTGCTAACGCGCTGATGCCACGGACCAGGTAGAGGCAGGCTGGAGAGGAGAAGCTGCTACCATGGTTGCACTTTCGCTGAAGATCAGCATTGGGAATGTGGTGAAGACGATGCAGTTTGAGCCATCCACCATGGTGTACGATGCCTGTCGCATCATTCGTGAGCGCATCCCAGAGGCCCTGGCTGGCCCTCGTGAGTCGGAGTACCCTGGTGGCGGGGGGTGGGAGTCTTCCGTCCCTCCTTGTTCCCAGGCTCTTGGCTTTAAGGGATGACCCCATTGTCCCTCAAGGCTACTCATCCCTCAGGCCTATGCTCCCTGGTTCCCTCACTCCCCCTTAGGCCCTTGGTCTCTGGGGAAATAGTAAGGGAACCGTGCAGCCATTCAGCCGCACTGGGGTCCTCGTAAGTCTGAGCTGATCCTCTCTTTTAGCCAGCGACTTTGGGCTGTTCCTGTCAGATGAAGACCCCAAAAAAGGTATATGGCTGGAGGCCGGGAAAGCTTTGGATTACTACATGCTCCGAAATGGGGTGAGTATCACTTCATCGAGGCCCATCAACATCCCCTCCTCCACCTCCTCTTTCCAGCACCCATGTCTGTTGTCCCTGACCCCCTCCAGGCTTTCTATCACAGGCAGTCAAAATAACCTGCTTTTTGACTGAGCCACCATAGTGTTGCTTTTAGTACTCTAGTTGCCTCCCCTCTGGCCGTGGAAAAAGGAAGTAATACCTCTGGCTTCAAGGGGGCCCCTCCTCCGATTCCCACCCCACCAGGACACCATGGAGTACAGGAAGAAACAGAGGCCACTGAAAATCCGTATGCTTGACGGAACCGTGAAGACTATCATGGTGGATGACTCTAAGACCGTCACCGACATGCTCATGACCATCTGTGCCCGCATCGGTAAGGGGTCTCGGTGGGGCTGACGGCTCGGGAATGGAGGCTCCCGCTCCGCTAGAGAACACAGAGGCAGTGCCTGGGGTGCCACCAACCCCTGCCCCTCCCCAGGTATCACCAACCATGATGAATATTCACTGGTGCGAGAGCTGATGGAAGAGAAAAAGGAGGAGGTGACAGGGACCTTACGGAAGGACAAGACACTGCTGCGAGATGAAAAGAAGATGGAGAAACTAAAGCAGAAGTTGCACACGGATGATGAGTGTAAGCAGAGATAGAAAAAAGAGGGCCCTGAAAATGGTCGGGATGGGGGGAGCAGGGGGGGCGGCTGTTTATTCGTTAGTTATGGAGAATCTGCTTTTGCGAGGTACTGTTTGAGACGCAGGACGCATCAGTAATAAAACAAAGTCTTAATGCTCGTGGAACTTCTCTGTGAGAGAAGGTAGGAGATGAAGAGCAAAGAGCAGACAAGGCAGGCGCCCTAGGGGCTGGGCACTGAGGGGACTGTCTGTGTCTCAGTGAACTGGCTGGACCATGGCCGCACGCTGAGGGAACAGGGAGTAGAGGAGCACGAGACGCTTCTGCTGCGGAGGAAGTTCTTCTACTCAGACCAGAATGTGGACTCCCGGGACCCCGTACAGCTGAACCTTCTTTATGTGCAGGTGTGGAGAGGATTTGCCTGGGGTAAGGGAGGTAGGGAGAGGGGGCAGAAGCACAGCGAGAGGTATCCCCACGCCCACACGCAACATCCGCCGCCTTGTGTTCTCCAGGCACGAGATGACATCCTCAATGGCTCCCACCCTGTCTCCTTCGACAAGGCCTGTGAGTTTGCTGGCTTCCAGTGCCAGATCCAGTTTGGGCCCCACAATGAGCAGAAGCACAAGGCTGGCTTCCTTGAGTGAGTGACCCACATCCCACACCCTGTCAGGGCCCAGGACTCATCGCCATTGGGACCCCAACAGCCCTGCCCCCCTCCCAGGCCTTCTCTCTCTGTTCCTCTTCCGATGCACCAGGGTTTGACCCACACGGGTCCCTTTTTTGCTGCTGTCAGCTGTTTGTCTCCTCACTGGCCCCACGTGGAACACGAATGTAACCCAGAATCTCTGCCTCTGCCCCATACCTCTCAAGCAAGCACATAACCTCTTTGAGATTCTCTGAAGAATTTTACTGTAGTAGCCGGAGGAAAACAGAACATTTCTCCTCATAGGGAACATAGACTTAGAAAGCTTCACAAGTCTCATCCACCGATACTCCTCAGAATGTGGAGAGCTCAACGTGGCTTGCTTAGCTTCCTACACACGTGGTCATCCTTCTACTGAGGTCCTTCTGCTCTTGGTTCCCTGCAGTAGTGCTCTAGACCCTCTTTCCCTCAGGGACTGAGCCTGCAACTCAGGTTCCCTCGGTCCCTTTCCCTATAGGGAGAGACACGGGCTGCACCCAAGAGCTCATGCTAGGTCGTCTCGACTTCATGGATAATCCCAACTCTGTTCCCTCAAGCCTTCCTTCTCCCCAAAGATAACACTGTCCTAGACATTCCCTCACACCCCCAGGCCCACAGTCCATGGCCCACATACCCCTGGTGGTGTCCACTACATGCTGACCCTCCCTTTTCTGGTGTAGCCTGAAGGACTTCCTGCCCAAGGAGTATGTGAAGCAGAAGGGAGAGCGTAAGATCTTCCAGGTGAATGGGGGTAGGGGAAAGTGTTGGGGATGCCCCGGGAGCTTTGCTGCTTAATCCTACTGACTGAATGGGCCCCTACCCCTTCCTTGTCTCCTCCCACCCCGCTTCCACCCACCAAGCTGCTCTCCCACCTCTCCTGTGCCAAGAAAGCGGAAGACCTGGGCCTTTCATCTCAGCTCCATCACTGCACTTGCTGTGGAATTCAATTCAATATTCCTGTTTTCTTTTCTTTGCCTCTAACATGAGATGACAGTACCTGCCCTGGGTAGGATTGATAGGAGAAGCAAATGAGACAGTATGCCTGAAATTACTGAGAAAAGTATATCTTTGTACAAATGTGTTATCCCCACTTCTCAAATACTCAGCCCCAAAAGCCTTCTATTTGACCTCCTACTTCTTATCTGTTTGTTTCCAGAACATCTGCAAGTTCTTTAACTGTATTCCCTGAATTGTCGCTTCTGTGTATCCTTCGTCAGCCCCCAGCCCATCACCCTCTCATTTCTCACATCCTGCACCCCCTAACCTTTCCTGTGTCCCCCACAGTACGCTCCCATTGTAGTTAACGTCGCAACTCCTTGTCTGTGACACTGCCCTCCCGCATTTTGCTTAACGTTTTTTTCCATTTCCTACTCTCAGGCACACAAGAATTGTGGGCAGATGAGTGAGATCGAGGCCAAGGTACGCTACGTGAAGCTAGCCCGTTCTCTCAAGACATATGGCGTCTCCTTCTTTCTGGTCAAGGTGGGCTATAGACCCTTCTCACTGTCCTCCTCAGTCCTGCTCTTATCCTTTCCCCTCGAAGTCTGGCCCTGCCCTTGGTCACATTTTCTATCATCCCTATGAGTCCCAATTCTCTGCCTTGCTCCGACCTTGTGAAAACTTGCCCTGTTGTCAGCCCTCTGCCACCACTTGGCTCCCGCCCCTGTGTTTTCCCTTGAGGAGCTTGTCCCGGCTCCCATCTCGACACCCAGTTCCGCTCTCCTGCGCTCCTCAGCACCCCCTTGTGGTCTACATCTGATCTGCCCGTTCACTCTGTGTGGCCTCTGGCCGCACGGCACCAATGACCACCTCTGCCTCACAGGAAAAGATGAAAGGAAAGAACAAGCTGGTGCCCAGGCTTCTGGGCATCACTAAGGAGTGTGTGATGCGAGTGGACGAGAAGACCAAGGAGGTGATCCAGGAATGGAGCCTCACCAACATCAAACGCTGGGCTGCCTCTCCCAAGAGCTTCACCCTGGTGAGTGGGGGCCCAGAGGGGAAGGGGCTTTGGAATTTCCAGGTGGGGGCAGCTGCAGAGGTCTCTCCCCTCCCTTGGGATAGCACAGTGAGTGTGACTCCAGAAAAAGGGAGAACTTTGTAACAATTACAGGACCATGGAGATCAGAGTAGAGGAGAAGCTCTCCTGGAGAGTAAGTGATGATAAAGTGAAACGGTCTTAAAAATCAACAGGACAGAACCGTCACCAGCAAGCTGAGCTCGCAGGATACTTGGGGAGAGGGAAGGAAAAGGTGATAGAAAAAATAAGACTCCTCTCTTTCAGCAGCAACTATATAATAGTTTTCCCCCCGGCTTTATATTTCAATGTGTTGGATTGGAAACTGATACCACCTTGATGAAGTGCCCCGGTGAGAGGATAAGAATTTCATAAAAGCTATTTTTCCATTTTGGATACTAGCGCTAACCCTCAGTTGTGGTCATTCAATGATAAATGTTTGTGTCTTCCCAACTTTATTATCAGGGGGAGACAAAAGAGATTTCATGGGTGGCATGCATGTGAAACTATGCAGCACGAAGACTCTTCTCAGAAATAAAGTGTTGCCCTCCAAGGAGGAAAATAAGAAAGAGAAAATTGAAGAAGGGTGGGCCTCTCCCTAGAGAGCTGTGGGCAGGGGAAGCCCTCACCAGCTCGCCCGTGGGGCTCCCATCCTATCCTTTTCCATCCTGGGTAGATGCCGGCTGTCCCTCCAAGCCCCCACCTTGTCACCCTAGGATTTCGGGGACTACCAAGATGGCTACTACTCAGTACAGACGACGGAAGGAGAGCAGATCGCACAGCTCATCGCTGGCTACATTGATATCATCCTTAAGAAGGTGCCCACCCTGGCCTTTTCCTTATCTTCCCCCTCCTTCTACCCAAGTCGGTCCTTTCAAAGTGGGGAGCCAGGTTCTGGAAAAAGGATGACTAGGGGAAAGAAGAGGCTACCTTTTCCCTGCCTCTCCTTTCTTTAATTGTTGTTCCTTTTTTCTTCCTACAGAAAAAAAGCAAGGATCACTTTGGGCTGGAGGGAGATGAGGAGTCTACTATGCTGGAGGACTCAGTGTCCCCCAAAAAGTATGAAGGCAGCTGGGCTGATCCCATCCGTCAGGGGCAGGGATGGCAGGGCCTGACTCCAATGACTGCTGAGGGGTGGGAAATCCCTAGGTCGGTTCTTTAACCAGTCACAGGCTCTCCTGACACCTCACATGCCCCCTAGACCCCAGGACCTGCAAAGGTAGTAGAGCTTGCTGGGCCAGGGGTGAGGGCACAGGGTCCTCTGAGTGCTGCCCAGGGTGTCCCCTCTCCAGGTCGACAGTGCTGCAGCAGCAGTATAACCGGGTGGGGAAGGTAGAGCACGGCTCTGTGGCCCTGCCCGCTATCATGCGCTCCGGAGCCTCCGGTCCTGAGAATTTCCAGGTGGGCAGCATGCCACCGGCCCAGCAGCAGATCACCAGCGGCCAGATGCATCGGGGACACATGCCCCCTCTGGTAAGAGTGTGCTGCCACCAGGGCACCAGGCCGTTCTCCCCCGCCCCCGTCAGTGGGGCCCAGCCAGGAGCTAGGCAGTCTTTCCCCACGTCCCTGTTTGTATTCTTGTCCCTAGCCTTGAGTTCTCCTTTACCTTCTCTTGCCTCTAAGCATTCCCTGTTTCTCCTGCCCTTGTGTTGCAGACGTCAGCCCAGCAGGCGCTCACGGGGACCATCAACTCCAGCATGCAGGCCGTGCAGGCTGCCCAGGCCACTCTGGATGACTTCGACACTCTGCCCCCTCTGGGCCAGGATGCTGTGAGTACGGGAGGGAGGAATGGCCGGCAGTGCTGAGGCCGGGACTCCCCAGAGGGATCGGGGTTGACCAAACCAGGGCAGACCCTGAGCTTTGCTCCTTTGTCTCTCCCTCGCAGGCCTCTAAGGCCTGGCGTAAGAACAAGATGGACGAATCAAAGCATGAGATCCACTCCCAGGTCGATGCCATCACGGCCGGTACTGCCTCCGTGGTGAACCTGACAGCGGGTAAGCCGGGCACCAGGTTCTCCGTGTGGCGGGGAGGGGGAGGAAGAGCGTGTGCGAGCACGAGTGTGACTGGCTCTGGGTGGGACCGCACCTTGACTCACGGAAGAGCGTGTGTGTGTGTACGTCTCTCGCCGGATGCGTGTGTGACTAACGCCTCTGACTGTGCGCCTCCCCCGCCCGTTGTCTGGCCTGCCCGCCTCTCATTTGTGCTCTTCCTCGTCTTCCCTCAGGGGACCCTGCAGAGACAGACTACACGGCAGTGGGCTGTGCAGTCACCACCATCTCCTCCAACCTCACGGAGATGTCCCGCGGCGTGAAGCTGCTGGCGGCGCTGCTGGAGGACGAGGGTGGCAGCGGCCGGCCCCTGCTGCAGGCCGCCAAGGGCCTCGCCGGGGCAGTGTCCGAGCTGCTGCGCAGTGCCCAGCCCGCCAGTGCTGAGGTTGGGGGCCACGGGCTGGCACCAGGGCGGAGAGCCCAAAGGAGAAGGGGGCAGTCCAGGCTGCGGGGTGGAGGCGGAGGGCCCGAGGGCCTGTAGGACCCAGGGGCACGTGGGCAGGGACTGGGCAGCTTCTGACTGGTGTCCACTCTCCACAGCCCCGTCAGAACCTGCTGCAAGCAGCTGGGAACGTGGGCCAGGCCAGTGGGGAGCTGTTGCAGCAAATTGGGGAAAGTGATACTGACCCCCACTTCCAGGTTAGTGACTTACCCAACCCCTAGAACGTAAGCTTCTTGGAGGTAATCTCTGACTCTGAATCTAGCTCCTAATCCTGTTCCTACAAATCGACTTCTCAGAGCCAGTCTGAACCTCTGCAGGGAATGACACTGGGAACCTCCAGTCCCTTTTCTGGGGGATGAGAATTCAGAACTCCTGAGTCCAAACAAAATCTACTAGTTCACCCTTGGCTGATTGATATTTTGTAGCCACCTGTCATCTTTTCCTTGTCTTCCCCATTTATAGCCCTTGTCCCAACTTAACATCCTGAAACCCCCTCCATGCCACCCCGAGGACACTGTTCCTCTAGCTGCCCCCTTCCCCACCCCATGCCGGTTTCTTCAGCTGACTTGTCATCCTGGATTTCCCACGCAGATATGTGCACCCAGAGGGGCTGGGGCTCGATCTCCCCTCGATACCCCCACGGTAACGGCCTCTGGCCTGGGCCTTCCCAGCTTTGTCCTCTCTGAGCCGCATACACTCGCTCTGCACCTCTCCCCAAGCCTTCTGGGGGAGCAGAACATGATGGGAGATGGGTAGGGATGTCACAGGCAGGGCTTGGGAAGATGGGATCAGGGAGGGTTGTGTGAGTTCTCGTACTCCAGGGTGACTGCTTCCAACCAAGATTGAGAAGAAATGGAGGAAAGAAGCTGAGGGTGGGAGGGATCCCAAGGGGTACCTCTCTCCATCCCACTGTAACACCACTGCCCTTCCCTCCCCATCGCCGTCCGAGTGTATCCGCCTCATGCATTTCTCCCTTTGGTGTAGGCTCTGTTTCTCTTGGTGTAGGTTTGTTCCTTGGTGGGGGTTCTGTCCTACTGGGCACTCGAGGCAGGGGCTTGGGGTAGCTTCTGGTTGCTTCTGCATACACTGTCCTATGATTGGAGTCAGTGGGAATAATGAAACAGCTTATGCCTCTGAGAAGGGTCCCTGGATCCCAAGCCCAATCTCAGGCCCTGCTGACAGCTGTTTCCTCACAGGACGTACTAATGCAGCTAGCCAAGGCCGTGGCAAGTGCCGCAGCTGCCTTGGTCCTCAAGGCCAAGAGTGTGGCCCAGCGGACAGAGGACTCGGGGCTCCAGACCCAGGTCATTGCTGCAGCAACACAGTGTGCCTTGTCCACCTCCCAGCTGGTGGCCTGTACCAAGGTGAGCCCCAAAGATGGCGCCAGCCTGTGCCGAGGGGTGATGGTGCCGCACACCAGAGCCCCTCGCCTCACCTCTTCGGCTCCTCCTTACCTCTCCCAGTGACTGCCGCACACACCACAAACACCCCACCTCGCGACTCCTTTCCACGGCCTTCGTCTCTCATGTGTGGTTTGCCCGCAGGTGGTGGCCCCTACGATCAGCTCACCCGTCTGCCAGGAGCAGCTGGTGGAGGCCGGACGCCTGGTGGCCAAAGCCGTGGAGGGCTGTGTGTCAGCCTCCCAGGCAGCCACAGAGGATGCACAGCTGCTGCGGGGGGTAGGAGCGGCGGCCACTGCTGTCACCCAGGCCCTAAATGAGCTGCTGCAGCACGTGAAGGCCCACGCCACAGGGGCTGGGCCTGCTGGCCGTTACGACCAGGCCACCGACACCATCCTCACTGTCACCGAGAACATCTTCAGTTCCATGGGCGATGCTGGTAAGGACACCACCACCACTCCCGGGAAGACCACGATCCCCAGTGAGGCTCCCCGAGCCCAGTGGACATTGCCTTGCAGACCTGCCACCTCCCCCTAAGGACTCAGCATGGTAGGCTAGGTGTTTAGTGTCTCTGAAACCTCCAGTTTCTCCTCTGTAAAGCAGGAATATTATCCCTGTTCTGCCCTCTTTGGTGCATTTAGAGAATACGCAGAAGCTTACACAAACACAGCTGGAAGTTGGAAGGTGGCATTACTAAGAGATTGCCTTCCCCACTCCACCCTACCCGCTCACCCCTAAAAGCCTTCACAAGGAGTATCTTATCCTCTCAAGACTATTTGCAGAAAATACCCATTACAAACCGTCTTCCCATGAAAGCCCACCAGGAAATCTCCCTCTCCAAGATCCTAAACTCAAAAAACAGTAACTCCACGGGAATCACTTCGACATCCTTTGCGTCTCTTTAACTGTCCTCAAGAGCACCGTCTACCTTGTCTGCACCCTCTTCCCCCACCCCTGGCACCCTCGCAGTGTCTCTGGCTTACCTGACTGTGTCCTGTCCTCTCAGGTGAGATGGTACGACAGGCCCGCATCCTAGCCCAAGCCACCTCTGACCTGGTCAATGCCATCAAGGCTGATGCCGAGGGGGAGAGTGACCTGGAGAATTCTCGCAAGCTATTAAGCGCCGCTAAGATCCTGGCTGACGCCACGGCCAAGATGGTGGAGGCTGCCAAGGTACAAAGCCTTCTGTGCAAACTCCCAGACTGAGACCTGAAAGGAAATAGAAAGGTCCAGACGGTCACCCTTTCCTGATGGGAGAGACCCAGGAAAAGCAGGAACTACCTGAGAACAAATAGAAGCACTCAGGAAGTAAATGTGGCCCAGGCTTCGAGCCAGTGTGCTGGCGGAGTGCTTGCTAACTGGCAAGGCACCCCTGTCCTTTTTCTTCCCCTAAGTCCAAGGTCTGCTGTCCTTACTCTCCCCTACTTTTTTGCCTGCTTCCTGGTCTCTCCTGGGAACGCACAGAAGCATTCAGTCCTTGGCAAGGCAGGGGGACACAGGGACGCGGGGTGCAGAAAACTGTCAGGAGGAAGCTAAGAGGCTCTCACACTCCCCGGGCTCTGGGGCTCTTCAGTTTGCAGGAGCAACCAGGTCCCCTGATGTGGTTTTTGTGATCCCAGCTCTAAACCGTGTCCCCCTCGTCCCAGAGAGCCCTCCTCACCCCCATTTGCTAGTGGCATTTTGTGGGGAGTAGGGAAAGACACATGGCTCCTTCCCCCAAGAGGGACAGAAGCAATAGTTCCACCTAAAGAGGGTCCAAAGGGAATCCAGGGCCCCCCTACACCTCCCTTTTTCCTGCCCGAGGCAGCTCATATCAGCTGTGGTTACCTTTAATGCGGAGAGTTAGAAATGAGGAAAATGAGTCTGGAGGGGTCCGAGCAGGACTTATTTGAGTGACGACTGTCTTTCCACTTCTGTCAGGGAGCAGCCGCCCACCCTGACAGTGAGGAGCAGCAGCAGCGGCTGCGGGAAGCGGCCGAGGGGCTGCGCATGGCGACCAATGCAGCTGCGCAGAACGCCATCAAGAAGAAGCTGGTGCAGCGCCTGGAGGTGAGGCTGGGAAGTGAACGGGGAGCAAGGGTGTGGGCGCCGTGGGAGGGATGATGCAGGGAAGGACGTGCAGAGAGAGACTCGAGCAGCGTCTCCTCGTGGGCTAGCACGGCCAGGGTGGGCCAGAGACTGAGTAGGGGACCGCCTGGGGCTTGGCCTAACGCCTCTCTCCTCGCAGCACGCAGCCAAACAGGCTGCGGCCTCAGCCACACAGACCATCGCCGCGGCCCAGCACGCAGCCTCCACCCCCAAGGCCTCTGCCGGCCCCCAGCCGCTGCTGGTGCAGAGCTGCAAGGTGAGACTCAGTGGGAAGAGGTGTGGGAGGAGGGACTTTCCCCCGGTCCGTGGCGAGGCGGCTCTCATGACGTTTTCCACCCCACAGGCTGTGGCAGAACAAATTCCACTGCTGGTGCAGGGCGTCCGAGGGAGCCAGGCTCAGCCTGACAGTCCCAGTGCTCAGCTGGCCCTCATTGCTGCAAGCCAGAGCTTCCTGCAGGCAAGGCACCCTCTCCCACCTCTTAGACAAGACCCTTCCCACCCTCTGAGCCCCCGAGATCGCCTGCAGTTTAAAGCTCCGCCAACAGCCTCCTTCCTGGACCGAGCCACAGCACTGCCCGTGTCCTCATCAGTCCGTGTACCCAAGCAGATGGTACATTCATCTGCCCGCCTGTTCCCCAACAGCCAGGTGGGAAGATGGTGGCCGCTGCGAAGGCGTCAGTGCCAACAATTCAGGACCAGGCTTCGGCCATGCAGCTGAGTCAGTGTGCTAAAAACCTTGGTACTGCCTTGGCCGAACTTCGCACCGCTGCCCAGAAGGTATGGGAGCTGGCTGGCTTTGGAAAGTGAGGGGAGGGGCGCCTAGCTGGTGCAGTCGGTTAAGCATCCAACTCTTAATTTTGGCTCAGATCATGATCTCAGGCTGGTGAGATCAGGCCCCATATCAGGCTCCACACTCAGCGCAGAGTCTACTTAAGTTTCTCTCTCCCTCTCTCCTTCCCTGCTGTGCATGCGTGCCCATGCACACGCTCTCTTTCTCTCTCAAATAAATCTTTAAAGAAAAGAAAACAGAGAAAGAAAGAAAGAAAAAAGAAAATGAAGGTGGAGTTCTGGGATGATGGGGAGTCTGCAGAACAACCTAAAACAGGGGTAATTGTATAACCTGGGGCATCACTGAGACACAACATTACCTCCTGTACCCAAAACCCCTTATCATTGTAGGCTCAGGAAGCGTGTGGGCCTTTGGAGATGGATTCTGCCCTGAGTGTGGTACAGAATCTAGAGAGAGACCTGCAGGAAGTGAAGGCAGCAGCTCGAGATGGCAAGCTTAAACCCTTACCTGGGGAGACTGTAAGTATTCTTAAGGCCTCATTCTTGGGCGCCTGGGTGGCTCATTCCGTTAAGCGTCGGCCTTTGGCTCAGGTCATGATCCGAGGGTCCTGGGATCGAGTCCTGCATCAGGCTCCCTGCTCAGCGGGAAGCTGCTTCTCCCTCTGCCTACCGTGCCCCCTGCTTGTGCGCACTCTCTCTCTCTCACTCTCTCTCTGTCAAATAAATAAATAAAATCTTATTTAAAAAAAAAGAAACCCTCATTCTTAATCAAACCCTGAGGTTTTCTTTCCCACCTGCTCTCAAGAGCTGCCCAAAACCTTCCTTTATACTGCCAGCTGATAAATTGATAAACTCCCAACTAGCTTCTCAAGGTCCCATTTCCCGGGTCTTTCTGCCCCTGAGTCTCCCACCTCATCCCTAGATGGAGAAATGTGCCCAGGACCTGGGTAACAGCACCAAAGCGGTGAGCTCCGCCATTGCCCAGCTGCTGGGGGAGGTCGCCCAGGGCAATGAGAATTACGCAGGTATGTGGAGGGGCAGGGGAACAGGAGCTGAAGGAGGGATGGCGCTGACTGAGGAAGCCACGGGGATCGGGGCCTGGCAGTAAAGGCGCCTTTTCCATTCATCCGCCCAGGGATTGCAGCTCGGGACGTGGCAGGTGGGCTGCGGTCCCTGGCCCAGGCCGCTCGGGGTGTAGCTGCCCTGACGTCAGATCCCGCAGTGCAGGCCATCGTGCTTGACACCGCCAGTGACGTTCTGGACAAGGCCAGCAGCCTCATCGAGGAAGCAAAAAAGGCAGCCGGCCATCCCGGGGACCCTGAGAGCCAGCAGCGGCTTGTCCAGGTCAGGTCTGGGGAAAAGGCCACTTCCCCCATGGCCCAGCCTGACTGGAGTCAAGTCTCATCCGTGCTGATAGGCCCCTTCTCAGGTCTGCTCTTAACAGCTTCTGTCTGGATTCCACCGTTTCCCTCAGTCTTGGGAGGAGGGTCTCAGTCAGCCTGAGGCAGGGGCCTAGCTGAACACCAGGTTCGAGACAGTTGGATCACAATCACTTGATACCTTAACTTCAGCCCCTTCAGCTGCACACCCCTTTCCTCTTGGCTTTCGGAGGCAGTAGAACAGTTAGTTATTTCCCATGTCCCCGTGAGTGGAGGAGGGGCTCTCCCTAATTGTTTCCATTTTGGCAACGCCTATCTCCTTTTCCACCTCAGGTGGCTAAAGCGGTGACCCAGGCCCTGAACCGCTGTGTCAGCTGCCTGCCTGGCCAGCGAGATGTGGACAATGCCCTGCGAGCAGTGGGAGACGCCAGCAAGCGCCTCCTGAGTGACTCGGTAGGAAGACCACGGGTGTGGGGGGCACGTAGGAGCTGAAGAACCCCCAAGCCTCTCCTTCCACCTCTAGACCTCTCCTTGACCTTGACTTCCCAGATTTACCCTCTTTCATTACATCCAGGCTCTGTGCCCACCTCCAGTGCTCCTTGACCAAACTCTCCCTTGCATCACTCCCCATGCTCGCTTCTGACTTTCTCTCCGACCCTGCAGCTTCCCGCCAGCACCGGGACGTTTCAAGAAGCTCAGAGCAGGTTGAATGAGGCTGCTGCTGGGCTGAATCAGGCAGCCACAGAACTGGTACAGGCCTCTCGGGGAACCCCCCAGGACCTGGCTCGAGCCTCGGGCCGATTTGGACAGGACTTCAGCACCTTCCTGGAAGCTGGTGTGGAGATGGCAGGACAGGCCCCGGTATGAAAAGGCACGGGGTCCAGCTCGGGTTAGGCGAGGGGTGCCTGTGTGACTGCTCGGTCTTGAACTCTGCCTGCCTCCCTCCCCCCCGCCCAGTCTCTAGCAACATTTGAGTGTCTGGGACAGAAGAGCCCCTTTAGAGACAGATAAGAAAGGACTGACTGGACAATGGGTTGACCTTTTCGCCTTCAACAGAGCCAAGAGGACCGGGCCCAGGTCGTGTCCAACTTGAAGGGCATCTCTATGTCTTCGAGCAAACTCCTTCTGGCTGCCAAGGCCCTGTCCACAGATCCTGCTGCCCCCAACCTCAAGAGTCAGCTGGCTGCAGCTGCCCGGTAAGTAGGAGCTGGGAAGCCCAGCCCCACAGTGTTGAAGAGACTGGGGAGGGGACATTTCATGAGAAGTCCCAGCTTAGGAGTGGTAACAGATAGAAGAGAAATAGATACTTCACATGCAGAGAGGACCCAAGAACAATGACCTGTGCGTGTATCCACTCCACTTCCTGTTCCTCCCAGGGCGGTGACCGACAGCATCAACCAGCTCATCACCATGTGCACCCAGCAGGCACCGGGCCAGAAAGAGTGCGACAATGCCCTGCGGGAACTGGAGGTGGGCACTTGGCAGGCTGAGTGGTGTGGAGGCTGAGGAAGGTATTCTGGGTTTGGGGGTGAAGGAGGTGTCTTGAGTCTTACTTTGTCCTCCCCCCGTACAGACTGTCCGGGAACTCCTAGAGAACCCGGTCCAGCCCATCAATGACATGTCCTACTTCGGCTGCCTAGACAGTGTGATGGAGAACTCAAAGGTAAGTAGGGCAAGGGGCCCAGGAGGGCGGGGGGCAGGAAGATGGGGTGAACCGGGGGCTCCTCCGCCCCTCTGAGGACAGGGACGGACTCTCCTGATACCCTTTGTTTCTCAGGTACTGGGTGAGGCCATGACTGGTATCTCCCAAAACGCCAAGAACGGGAACCTGCCAGAGTTCGGGGAGGCCATCGCCACAGCCTCCAAGGCCCTCTGTGGCTTCACCGAGGCAGCTGCACAGGTTATTCCCCTGCGATGGTCCCTGGATGGTCCCCTGCTTTCCCTCCCCCACCTCAACAGCCTGACACTGCTGTAGATAATCAAGAAGTGATGTTTGCAAAACCAACTCTATGGAAACTGAGTTTCTTTCCCCTCCTCAGCGGAGATGTTTGTCAGCAACCATAGAGTACCAACAGTACTGGTCGCTGTCACCCCTGAACCCCTGGGACCTTGGGTTATGATGACACTGTCCACTCATGGGCCTTCGTCCAGCCCTGGCTTTCTTGGTATATGCTGATTAGCATATGCAAGTCCTTTTTCACATAACTCTCACTTCATTAAAATAGTACCAGTGACTACATTTCCAGTTAATTGAGTCACCACTTAGCTTTGCCTTTTTATACAATTATGAAATATAAAACAACCTGTTGGCTATGAGGATTTTGCTTAGTACCTGAACCCTGAAGGCAGACTAGCTCGAGAGTTCATCTCAGACTGTTTCCCTGGGAGCCTACCAGCCTGCGCCCCCAGCCTCCATCACCTCCCCTGCTCTGTTCTGTTGGGTGGCCTATTCTATATGGTGTGACGTATTTCTGGAAAAGCATAGAGAGGAACAAGCAGAGCGGCCATGCGTTGAAGTATAAATCAAACCTTCTGATCGTCTTCTAATTATAAAAAATTGTTGGCAGCCATTATACCCATCCTTTCCCTCTCTCCAAATCCCTGAAGCTTGGAGGTGTTGTAAATACCAGTGATCCTAACAACCTGCACAGTTTTCGAACTCTTGCAGAGGGGCTTTGCGTGTGTGCACGTGTGTGTGCGTGCCAGGGTGGTTTTCAAACCTTTTTTGACTTCTACTTAAATAAGCAGTACTTTTTACCTTATGATCCCCCAGATACACAGCTACACAGAAGTTTGATGAAACCCTTACCATGTGGGGCGCCTGGGTGGCTCAGTCGTTGGGCGTCTGCCTTCGGCTCAGGTCATGATCCCAGGTCCTGGGATCGAGCCCCGCATCGGGCTCCCTGTTCAGCAGGAGGCCTGCTTTTCCCTCTCCCTCTGCCCCTGCTTGTACTCCCTCTCTTGCTGTCTCTTTCTGTCAAATAAATGAGAAAAATCTTTAAAAAAAAAAAAAAAGATACCCTTACTATGTGGTTTTCCTTTTTTTTTTTTAACCTTTTTATTTTCTGAAACGTTCAGAAACATTTAACAAAGCAGGAGAGGTTTTTTCTTTTTTGTAGTGTTATTATTTGTTAATATACCACCACTCACATAGTACCCTGGCTACCAAACTTACTTACCCCTACTCCCCTGTGTCCCCACTGTCACTAGGCGGTCCCACCCGAGAGACAGTCTTTCTTCCTCACCCCACCCTTCTGTCTCCCCAGGCTGCATATCTGGTGGGGGTCTCTGATCCCAACAGCCAAGCTGGGCAGCAAGGACTGGTGGAGCCCACGCAGTTCGCCCGTGCAAACCAGGCAATTCAGATGGCCTGCCAGAGTTTGGGGGAGCCTGGCTGTACGCAGGCCCAGGTAACTTAACGGAGCAGGTACTATGGGCAAGTCTGGGAAACGGTGCCCAGCCAGGATGGACTAGCCCAGCGGGGAGACATGGGAGATGTGGGGGCACATCTCTGACCTTCCGCACACAGCTTCTCTGGGGGTAATTGTCTTTTCCTGCCATGTTTCTTGTCACTCTTAGTTACTGCTAAGTTCAGAACTTCTCCGTAGCTGTTTGAGTTCACTCTCCTTACCCTCCTGCAGCTTCTCCATCAGTGTGTCTGTCTTCCTTCTCCCCCTTCATCTTCATTGTTCATCTCTGGGTATCTTTGTCTCCCAAATATTCACTCTCAGGTGACTCCATCATTCATCTCTGGGTATCTTTGTCTCCCAAATCTTCACTTCTCAGGTGACTCCGTCGTTCCTAGTTAGACTTCCAGAGGTGTTGCTCTCCCTCCCCCAGCCCGCAGGGCTCCGCCTGGGTGCGTACACTTCCCTCTTGCGCTCAGGGTGGCTCTGCCGCGTGTCTGTCTCCGCAGGTGCTCTCCGCAGCCACCATCGTGGCCAAGCACACCTCTGCGCTGTGTAACAGCTGCCGCCTGGCCTCTGCTCGAACCACCAATCCTACCGCCAAGCGCCAGTTCGTACAGTCGGCCAAGGAGGTGGCCAACAGCACAGCCAATCTTGTCAAGACTATCAAGGTTATCAGTGTTTGAAATTCCCAGCCTCCCTCTGCCCTGTCCCATCTCCTCTTCCCTAGTCCCTGCATCAGTCGCTGGGGCCTGCGGCCACAGCCCGTCTACCTGAGCCCAAGCCCTTCCATGTCCATACTGGTCATCCCCAGCCTCTCCCCAACCCCCTAGCCCAGGAGAGGACACCTGGGCTTTGCCTCCTTTGCCTGCAGTCGGTCCTCAGGGCCTGTCACTCCCACTTCCAGGCGCTTGACGGAGCTTTCACAGAAGAAAACCGTGCCCAGTGCCGAGCAGCAACGGCTCCTCTGCTGGAGGCTGTGGACAATCTGAGTGCCTTTGCATCCAACCCTGAGTTCTCCAGCATCCCTGCGCAGATCAGCCCTGAGGTGAGGCGGTGTGAAGGGAGAACCGATGGGCCAGCCGCCCCCTCATCTTTGCAGGAGTCTTGAGACTCCCCTCCCTGCCTCCTCTCTCCCCAGGGCCGGGCTGCCATGGAACCCATTGTGATCTCTGCCAAGACAATGTTAGAGAGTGCCGGCGGCCTAATCCAGACAGCCCGGGCGCTTGCAGTCAATCCCCGGGACCCCCCGCGCTGGTCGGTGCTGGCTGGCCACTCCCGGACCGTCTCAGACTCCATCAAGAAGCTCATTACAAGCATGAGGTATTGCGGGGGTAGAGAACCAACGTGACTCGGGAACAGAAAACGGCGGGGAGGGTGGGTAGTGCAATTAGATGGGATAGTGGTGGACTCTTGTCCAAGATTTGGGGGATATGGGGAAAGCTAGACTAGCTTGGTTTTCAAGGGCTGTTCTTGGTGTGGGAGCCTATGATGTGTCCACAGGGACAAGGCTCCAGGGCAGCTGGAGTGCGAGGCGGCCATTGCAGCTCTGAACAGCTGTCTGCGGGACCTAGACCAGGCTTCCCTTGCTGCCGTCAGCCAACAGCTTGCTCCCCGGGAGGGAATCTCTCAAGAGGTAAGGGGAAAGTGGGTTATACGAAAGCTTGCCTCTGGGAAGAGAGATGGCAGACTGGAGGAAGATGGGCGATCCGGGAGCGTGCCTCACAGAGGCGTCAAGGGTACGGGAGGAACATGCCCAGGGGAGTGAGTGAGTTCAGTATGGAAAGAAGAAGCAGGCCCTGTTCTAGGTCACAGTCAGGGCTCAGATTCGCTTCTCTCCCAGGCCTTGCACACTCAGATGCTCACTGCAGTGCAGGAGATCTCTCACCTTATCGAGCCGCTGGCCAGTGCTGCACGGGCTGAAGCCTCCCAGCTGGGACACAAGGTACCCGGAGAGACAAGTGGGGAGCCCCAGGGCAGGGCAAGCGAGGGTTCCTGGCCCAGCCGACCTCCACTCGAACCCCTCGCCTCAGGTGTCCCAGATGGCCCAGTACTTTGAGCCGCTCACGCTGGCTGCGGTGGGTGCTGCCTCCAAGACCCTGAGCCACCCGCAGCAGATGGCGCTCCTGGACCAGACTAAAACCTTGGCCGAGTCAGCCTTGCAGTTGCTGTACACAGCCAAGGAGGCTGGCGGGAACCCCAAGGTACCGAGACCGGGAGGGAGGGGCTGCTACTAGGCAGAGGTCAGGAAAGCAGGAACACCAGAGCCCCCCTCCGCTCACTCGCTCTGCCCCCGCAGCAAGCAGCTCACACCCAGGAGGCCCTGGAGGAGGCTGTGCAGATGATGACAGAGGCCGTAGAGGACCTGACGACAACCCTCAACGAGGCAGCCAGTGCTGCTGGGGTTGTTGGCGGCATGGTGGACTCCATCACCCAGGCCATCAACCAGGTTAGAGTCCTGGGGTGCCTGTGGTCAGAGGCCCCCCTGGGCCACGGCCCCTGAGCTCGGTGTCAGAGACCCTGATAATCTTTCTCCTTCCCCCATCTGCCCCCCTCAGCTAGATGAAGGACCAATGGGTGAACCAGAAGGTTCTTTTGTGGATTACCAGACAACTATGGTGCGGACAGCCAAGGCCATTGCTGTCACCGTTCAAGAGATGGTAAGTTTGGGAGAGTGTCAGAAGGCTACCCCCGGGGAGCTTAGCGTGGGCATAACTTTACTTCTTCTGTTGTCACCAGGTAACCAAGTCAAACACCAGCCCTGAGGAGCTAGGCCCTCTTGCTAACCAACTGACCAGTGACTATGGCCGGTTGGCCTCCCAGGCCAAGCCTGCAGCTGTGGCTGCTGAGAACGAAGAGGTAAACATGGGGGCAGCTGCCGTGAAGGCCTGCCCTCCTGCCCCTCACAGAAAATCCCAGTGGCAGGCCCCTTGTCCCCATCATGTCAGCCTCTGGGGCCATCCCACCCTTACTCTGTCTAGCCTTCTTTAGAAAGGGGAACATCCCCGCAGGGCCACTCTGCTAAAGAGTGATCAGGAATCGTGTAGGGACAGGACCAAAGTCACATGGATAGAGGAGACAGCCGACAATCTAGAGATTTCGTGGTCTGCTGACCTCCCTCTGGGACTGTGGCTGCTTCTCTGCTATCCTGCAGGTCTGTAATCTCTTCTTAGTTCTTCCCTGTTGCAGGCCCATGAAGTTCTTCCTTCCCTAAGCTCCCGGCTTTCCAAGAAAGCAAGTAATTGGATCTTACTACCATACCTAATCCCTAGCCCCAGAACCCTCCTTAACCACATCCAGGCCAAATTGTAATCCGTGGCCCTCTGATTCAAATACCCCAGCGTAAAGTGCTTCTCCCTCACCTCCTCACTGTGCTTAACATAATCCTCACCAGTTGGTGCCTACATGCTATTATTTTCCATGTGTAGGAGGTGACCTCCTGCCTGAAGGATCTGAAACAGGAACTCTGCGTGCTGGGCACTTTTTCTCACCACCCTTTTAGTCTACGATGCATGTTCTGTTAGGTCGTTTGTGACGCCTCCAAGCACAGTGGAGGTCCCTGAGTGCCTTTTGTAAAGCCCCTCTCCCCTTCCCATCCGCCCGCAGATAGGTGCCCACATCAAGCACCGCGTGCAGGAGCTGGGGCACGGCTGTGCCGCTCTGGTCACCAAGGCGGGCGCCCTGCAGTGCAGCCCCAGCGACGCCTACACCAAGAAGGAGCTCATAGAGTGTGCCCGGAGAGTCTCCGAGAAGGTGACTGCGCTCATCGCCGTGGACTGGGGCACTGGCTCCCCAGCCCCGCGACCCTTCCCATCCTCTTCCTGTCTCCCCAGGCCCCTCCTCCATCCCATCTCCCAGGCACCAATGACCTTCCCCTTCCACAAGGCACTGACCAAAGTCACCACGTGCCTTTCCTCCCCCAGGTCTCCCACGTGCTGGCCGCGCTCCAGGCTGGGAATCGGGGCACACAGGCCTGCATCACAGCCGCTAGCGCGGTGTCTGGCATCATTGCCGACCTCGACACCACCATCATGTTCGCTACCGCCGGCACCCTCAATCGCGAGGGAGCTGAGACTTTTGCCGATCACCGGTGAGGAGGGAACCGGGCTTCCCGGAGGCAGGGTGGGGTGTGGGGCCAGAAGAGGCTGGAGGGGCTGGAGGAGACCTGCGAAGGACTGACTGAGCCGGGCACTCCCTCAGGGAGGGCATTCTGAAGACTGCAAAGGTGCTGGTGGAAGACACCAAGGTCCTGGTGCAGAACGCGGCCGGGAGCCAGGAGAAGTTAGCACAGGCTGCTCAGTCCTCCGTGGCCACCATCACCCGCCTCGCTGACGTGGTCAAGCTGGGCGCAGCCAGCCTGGGAGCCGAGGACCCTGAGACGCAGGTATCCACCTGACGCGCCTGCTTCTGGCCAGAGCCACTCACCGCCTGTGCCCTCTTTCCCTCCCACGGACCAGAGCCTCTGCTCTCTCGTGCAGGTGGTGCTGATCAATGCAGTGAAAGATGTGGCCAAAGCCCTGGGAGACCTCATCAGCGCAACAAAGGCCGCAGCGGGCAAAGTTGGGGACGACCCTGCTGTGTGGCAGCTCAAGAACTCTGCCAAGGTTGGAGGGGAACAAGCGCAACATCGGGAGGGGGGCGGCTGGCTGCGCCTCCTCCTATTCCTTAACGTGACCCCCTCTCCAACTCCTCGGATGCCCACAGGTGATGGTGACCAATGTGACGTCACTGCTCAAGACCGTGAAAGCCGTGGAAGATGAGGCCACCAAAGGCACACGGGCCCTGGAGGCAACCACAGAACACATACGGCAGGAGCTGGCGGTGAGTGAGTCTGGGTCGGAGAGGGATCGTGACAGACTGTGAATCTGTATTCCACGTATCTTCACAGACATGTAAACAGTCACGCTCATTCTCCTCGCTCACTGCCAAGCTTAAGTGAGCCGCGCTGGTGTCTGTTCCCTCCTCGCCTACTTCTCAGCTAGCATCTGACACCTGCCTTCTCCCACCCTCCCGCTTTCCCCCGCCACCCGGGGCCTCCGAGGTGTCACATTCAGTGGCCTCTTCTTGGCCTTCATCTTCTTCAGAGATTTTGAAATCATCTGACTTAGCGAACAAGCCTCTCTGGAATCCTTTCTTCCTTGGCCCTCCTGACAGCGGCTCTTGTCTTGCTTCTCCAGCATGTCTTCCGTGGCGTCAGCCAGCCTCCTTCAGCCTAGCACGCGCTGAGGCTGGCCCAAACTGGTGCGGATCGCCTACTTTCTCTGTCCTCTTCTTTGGCAAGTTTAACCACTTCCACGCTCCTTCTCTAGCAAGTTGGCTTCAGTCCTGAGTTTAGTTATTGTCAGTTGCCTGTTTGACAGACTGCCGAATGCCAGGCCTCCCCGCTTCTGGCCAGCAAGCCACTTCCTCCTACGATGGTAGCCGCCTCTAGCCGTGCAGTCCCCTCGGTCACCTGTGACTTCCCGGCCTCGTTCCCCAATCCGGGCCATTGCTTGTCCCCCCAGCCGCCCTCCTTTCCCGTCCCCCTGTGGGCACCGTGGTTGGGATCCTCACCCGCTCTCCCTCACTGTGACTGCTGCACGGGTTTTCTGCCTGGGACTCTCCTCTCCTTCGGCTGCTGCCATTTGCGTCTCATCTTGCTCATTTCTGAATTCACCTTTCTGATACAGTCCTTGGCGATACCCAAACTGAAACTCTTAACTTTCTGCCTCCCAAACCTGATCATTCCCTCATCTTTCCCTTCTCGGTCAGTGGCACTTTTTAATAACTCAGATCCTAAAGGCAGGAATACAGCTATAACATTTGTTTTTCTCTCGTTGCCCACATCTAAGCGCATTGCCAGGACGTGTCAGCGCTCCCTCCCAGTGGATCTCATTTTCTCTTTTTCCCACCCCCACCACCTCCACCTGTCCAGACCATCACCAGTCCTTCGGTGTATTTATGCCGTAGCCTCCATCTGCTCTGCCCCCTCCCTCACTCCTCCGATGCGCTCTCTGTCCACAGGAGCCACAGAATGTAAACCAGGTTATGTCACTTCACTGCTTAAAACCCTTTAGTGAGCGTCCTGGCGTTTGTGGCAAAATCCACACTCCTTACCGTTGCTTTCCAAGCCCCATGGCCCCTGTCAGCCTCCAGTCTCCTCATCCTGCTCTTCCCCCTTCCACAGCCCCACTGCACTCTGTCCCTTCCTTCCTGATGCAGGCCCTTGCACTTGCTTTGCTCCAGCTTTTGGAATATCTGGCTTCTTCCAGTCCTTCAGGCTGTAGCTTAAATGTCCTATCTTCAGAGGCGCCTGGCTGGCTCAGTCAATGGCGCATGCAACACTTGATCGCAGGGCTGTGAGTTCGAGCCCCACTTTGGGTGTAGAGATTACTTTAAAAAATAAAATAAATTCTTAAAAAAAAAAAAGCCCTGTCCTCAGAGAGGCTTCCCCAGCTACCTACCTGAGAAAGGACCTCGTTTTTCTTTCTTTCTTTTTTTTTTAAGATTTTATTTATTTATTTGCCAGAGAGAGAGAGAGAGAGCACAAGCAGGGGGAGTGGCAGGCAGAGGGAGAAGCATATTCTCCACTGAGCAGGGAGCCCAATGCGGGACTTGATCCCAAGACCCAAGGATCATGACCTGAGCCAAAGGCAGACACTTAACCAACTGAGCCACCCAGGCGTCTCATTTTTTTTTTTTCTTATTTTAGAGATTTTATTTATTTATGGACCTCATTTTTATTTCTCAGCACGGCACCCTCTTTATTTCCTTCACAGCCCAGTTCAGTCTTTAGTTTTTCTGCTTGTTTACCTATTTATTGTCTGTGTCCAAAACAATAGTGTAAACCCATGAGAACAAGGGCCTTGTCTCCTTTATTCCCATTGCACTCCTAGCACCTCACACAGAATCTACCACCTGCTGATTTTTAATAATTTGCTGGATAAACATGTACATTAAAATATTTTTTTGACTTACTTATTATATAAGATTTTAAGTTTCTTGGTCTGATATTCAAGGCCCCAACAACCTTTTCTCCACCATCCCTATAATTCTAGAACATTTCTTGATACTCTCTCACTTGACATCCTGGTTATTCGTGGCCCCCTGTGTACCTAAAATACCCTCCTGTTATCTAGGTCTCTTAAGACCCAACCCCTTGCCCCACTTCTGCCACTCACCCCTTCAAGGCTTCTCTACAGTTTAGGAATGAAAACCCAGCTCAAAGGTATGTCTTAAATTTCAAACAAATAAACTCTCCCCAGTCAGTTCGGTCAGAAATGACCCAGCAGTCTTAACATTAGCTGTGATGTGTGAACTTCTCCAAGAGGCCGATCTACAATGAGTAGTCAGTGAATGCCTGTTATTGAGCCCATGGATGAATGGACCAGATTGTACAAGTAGAGGGCTACCTTGTCTTAAGTCTCACTCACTGTACAATTTTTCTTCTTGTTCGACCCCCAACAGGTCTTCTGTTCCCCAGAGCCACCTGCCAAAACCTCCACCCCAGAAGATTTTATTCGTATGACCAAGGGTATCACCATGGCGACAGCCAAGGCTGTTGCGGCTGGCAACTCCTGTCGCCAGGAGGACGTCATTGCCACAGCTAATCTGAGTCGTCGTGCTATCGCAGATATGCTTCGGGCTTGCAAGGTAGAAACCCTGATAGTGAGGCGGAAGTCTGAGGCGGTGCGGCAGCTTTAGGGCAGAGGGTGGGAGGGGAGAAAGGGCAGGGGCTTTGGGACCCTAACGCTAACTCTGTGGGTTAGGAAGCAGCTTACCACCCAGAAGTGGCCCCCGATGTGCGGCTTCGGGCCCTGCACTATGGCCGGGAGTGTGCCAATGGCTACCTGGAGCTGCTGGACCACGTGCTGCTGGTAAGGAAGGCGGGTGTTGTGTGCCCCTCCCACCAGCCTCCCTGAATATGGTCCTCTCCCGGGTGCTTCACACCCAGTTCTCGATTCGTTCGTTCACATCTCCTCCCCACCCCACCCTCTATTTCTCAAATCTGTTCTCATTCTCAAGCCTCCCTTCCACTGGGGCCCCATCATTCGGCATCTTTGGTTTGCCTGCTCACCTCTTCCTCTTCATTTCTCTTATCTCCTCTCTTCCCTCCTGACCGTCCCCTTCTCTACCTTCGTCGTCTCTTCTCTCATTCCATCATTCTCCTTGCTTCTTGTCAGCCGGTGAGTGACACACAGCCTCACGGTCTTCATCATGTGTGCGGTGTGGGGCCGGGAGCACACCTGAGCTGGCAGCTTGGGGTTTGAGGGCTGCCTTGTGGAGACGTCCCGGCAGAGGGCGGGGGTCACGGTCAGCCTGTTTCTTAGCTCCGGTAGAAAGTAAGATCTGATGCTTCCTGCCCCCTGGCCTCTCTTCCCCAGACCCTGCAGAAGCCAAGCCCCGAACTGAAGCAGCAGTTGACGGGACACTCAAAGCGTGTGGCTGGTTCAGTCACTGAGCTCATCCAGGCTGCTGAGGCCATGAAGGGTGAGCGGTGACCAGGGATGGGGGGGGAAGGACAGCCTTTGTTATGGGGAGATCTCTGCCTCCCACTTGGGCTGCTCTGAGCTGGCCTCTGCCCACAGTCCCCACAGGTGCCAGGGGCTGACCTCCCCTCCTCTGCTTTAGCCCTTTTCTTCCTTCCTTCGCCCCACCAGGAACAGAATGGGTGGACCCAGAGGACCCCACAGTCATCGCTGAGAATGAGCTCCTGGGAGCTGCGGCCGCCATTGAGGCTGCAGCCAAAAAGCTGGAGCAGCTGAAGCCTCGGGCCAAACCCAAGGTCAGTCCTCCCGTGTCCGTCTTCCCACCCCCCCACTGGCAGAATGTCCCCACCTTCACTTTGCATCTCTCGCTGCAACCTTTTTTTTTTTTAAGATTTTATTTATTTGACAGAGAGAGAGAGATCGCAAGTAGGCAGAGAGGCAGGCAGAGAGAGAGGGGGAAGCAGGCTCCCCGCTGAGCAGAGAGCCTGATGCGGGGCTCAATCCCAGGACCCTGAGATCATGACCTGAGCCGAAGGCAGAGGCCTTAACCCACTGAGCCACCCAGGCACCCCTCTGCAACCTTTGTCTGTTGGTTGTAGGAGGCAGATGAGTCCCTAAACTTTGAGGAGCAGATACTGGAAGCTGCCAAGTCCATCGCGGCGGCCACCAGCGCCCTGGTAAAGGCAGCGTCAGCTGCCCAGAGGGAACTGGTGGCCCAAGGGAAGGTACGTACTCGGACGCCCAGGACAACAGGCACAGCAGCCGCTTTGCTGTCCGTGCTCAAGTTGATGGGAGGCTTTACACGCCCATGGAGAGCACAGGTCTGAGTAGGCCCTCGTCTTTCCTCCACAGGTGGGCGCCATTCCAGCCAATGCACTGGATGATGGGCAGTGGTCCCAAGGCCTCATTTCTGCTGTGAGTACACCATACCCGCTAGGTCCCTCGGCTAGGGAGGCCTGAGAGGGCCGGAGAGGGGAAGGACCAGCAAAGAGGCATATTCTAATCTAATCCTCCTCACCTCAGGCCCGGATGGTGGCTGCAGCCACCAACAATTTGTGTGAAGCTGCCAATGCAGCTGTACAAGGCCACGCCAGCCAGGAGAAGCTCATCTCCTCGGCCAAGCAGGTGGCCGCCTCCACAGCCCAGCTCCTTGTGGCCTGCAAGGTCAAGGCCGACCAGGACTCTGAGGCGATGAAACGACTTCAGGTGAGGAACCCTGACCATCCGACGGTACCTCGGGCTGTGCTGCTTTAGACCGTTACCCCCGACACGGGCTTCTCTGTGAGGGAGTGGAACGACTCTCTCAGCTGCCTTCTCTCTGCGCAGGCTGCCGGCAACGCGGTGAAGCGAGCCTCGGATAACCTGGTGAAGGCGGCACAGAAGGCCGCAGCCTTTGAAGACCAAGAGAACGAGACAGTGGTGGTGAAGGAGAAGATGGTTGGGGGCATTGCCCAGGTGAGCTTTGCCCCAGACCCTCCGCAGGACACTGCCAGGACCCCGGCGACCCTGCACCCTAATGCAGACTCCTAAACCGAGCCCCTGATCTCCATCCCTCAGATCATTGCCGCACAGGAAGAGATGCTCCGGAAGGAACGAGAGCTGGAAGAGGCGCGGAAGAAGCTGGCACAGATTCGGCAACAACAGTACAAGTTCCTGCCTTCAGAGCTTCGGGATGAGCACTAGGGCAGCCGCTTCTATTGAACGCAGACCCAGCCCAGAGACTGTGCCTGCCACTACCAAAGCCTTCTGGGCTTGGGCTGTCGGGCCCCACCCGCCCAACCCCAGCACTCCCCAAAGTGCCTGCCAAACCCCGGGCCTGGTCGTACCCAGTCCCGCTGCACATCCCCTGTCCCCTCCCCGACTCCAAGTGCCTTCATGCCCTAGGGCCCCCTAAGTGCCTGCCCCTCCCTAGAGTATTACCGCTCCGAGAGTATTACTAACGCCGCTGTACCTCAGTCTGAACCTGCCAGGGCTCCTGCCCGCTCCACCCTGCCAGCAGCTGCCAGCCAGTCCCCACAGCCTTGGCTCTCCTCCTCCTTTTTTGATACTGTCTGCCCCCACCGCCAGCTACCTGTGGGGGCCACGGGGTTGTAAGCCCCAAACAGGTCACGCTCCAATAAAGGTGATTCTGCCTGCGACCTCTGTCTGGCTTTGTGAGGAGGTGGGAGAGTCCCCTCAGAGAAAGAGGATGTGGAGGAAAGAATGCGATTCAGTTCTGCCACCAACTTCATCAGGCTCAGAAATGGAGTGGGGGCACACTGTGCCATTCTGCCCCCTGCAGCCCCTTCTTCCTCCTTGCACCCAGATCCTCAAAGTCACCATAGTTGGGAAGCTGAGAAGTCCTATTCCTGTTGTCCCCTAGCTCACCGGCCAGCGCCTACGCCTCACCAAGTGTCATTCTTTGGCTGGGACAGCAGCTGCCACTGCTCTTTGTGGCTACCAGGGACACTCTGTTCTTCATAACTGCTCAGAGTATTTGAACAAATCCAGTTCCTGGCCAAATTCAAAGTTTTCAAAAGCAGTTTTGAGGAAAAGAGTAAGCCTGTAAGTTACAAGTGTCTGAGCCTCAGAGACCTTTGACCACAGATCTGGTCGAGGCTGTTAACAAGCAAAGAATCTAACCTGAGGGTGCATCAGGTAGGTTCCGCTGCTGTCGGGGCACTTGTAGGCCCTCCCAGGCCTTGTTACTCCTGCCTAGAACAGCACTAGAAGAAAAAGAACTGAAAAAGCTTGACCCTGGTATAAGACTTCATCGAGGCACAGCTCCCCTCGTGGCCAGGCAGGTACCGGTAGCCCCATTCCAGTTGCCCTGCTAATCTGGAGGTTACGTGGACAGAGGCGGTCCGGGAGGGAGATGTTTCCACTTCCTTCCACATTCACCCCCTCTGCCCACACGGCATGCACCAGGTGGCGGTCCTCTCAGGTGTGCCATGATTCTCACGCGTGATTCTTTAACCAGCCCTGTTGCCCGAATATTTCCTTGTCTCTCCCTCCAAGTAAAACACAAACATCACCCACTACTATTCTTGGGTGCATTTCACCTCCTTGAAGCCACAGCATCTTCTACTCCTACCCCATTAGAGTAAGTTTAAAGTAGATGGAATTACCTTGTCCTCCCCGGAGCAGCCCATTAGGGAAGGTGCCAACTTCCTACCATCACTCCTGTCCCCTGTGATTAATTCATTCAATATTTGCTAAGCCATGCCCATGCTAAGCACTGGAAAATAGAGCTGCATTATCACCTCTGACTCAGAGGCCTGGCAACTCCAGTGCATAGCACTGTGGCCCCCCTCACCCCAGATTCAATGTCCTGACATCGTGAGTTGAGAACCGTACCGTTTAAATCCCTTCTATGACCTCCCCAACAAGTGGTAGTCCAGACTGTCTGAACTCCTCCAGCTATCAGCCCAGGATAGCTGCTTACTCCTGCCACCACTTCCCTGCCATGTCCTCAGGAACTGTGACCAATCCCATACCACTTACTAGTGATGCCTCGGGGAGCCTTTTGGGGAGAAGCTCAAACACCCATTAGACCAGCAGTTCTTAAAATGTAGTCCTTGGGCACCTACTGGTGCCCAAGACCCTTTCAGGAGTCCATAAGTTCAAGATTATTTTCATAACACTAAGACATCATTTTCCTTCTTCACAGTGCTCAACATTTGTACTGACAGTGCAGAAACAATGGTGGGTAAAAATGCCTTAGCACATAACAAGGCACTGGCACAAACGGCACGGATAATCGCCATAACTCTTCACCACCATGCACTAGCAACTTAAAAAATAAATGCCAGCCTCACTTAAGAATGTCCTTGATGAAGCAGTTTTTAAAAATTAATTTTATTAAATCTAAATCCTTGAGTAACTAGTCTTTTCAATACTTTTTTTTAAGATTTTATTTATTTATTTGACACAGAGAGAGATCACAAGTAGACAGAGAGGCAGGCAGAGAGAGAGGGGGAAGCAGGCTCCCCGCTAAGCAGAGAGCCCGATGCGGGGCTCGATCCCAGGACCCTGAGATCATGACCCGAGCCGAAGGCAGAGGCTTTAACCTACTGAGCCACCCAGGCGCCCCCTTTTCAATATTTTTTTTAAGTAGTCTCCATACCCAACATGGGCTCAAATTCACAACCCTGAGGTCAAGAGTTGCATGCTTCCCTGATTGAGCCAGCCAGGTGCCCCATCATTTCAATACTCTATGTGATGAATCGGGAAGTAAGTATGCACAGAGCACCTGCTGCACACCAAAGTATGACGGTGTCTCAAAGAAAACACTTAGACAATCATTTGACTCGTGAGCTGAACTAACTGCTTTTATTCATGGAATACCACAGACGCTTGAAAATGACTGACAAACCATGGTTATCAGCCTTTGGTATCTGGCAGAACTTTTCTCAAAAAGGAACAAAGAGGGGCACCTGGGTGGCTCAGTCGTTGAGCGTCTGCCTTTGGCTCAGGTCATGATCCCAGCGTCCTGAGACTGAGCCCCGCATTCGGAGAAGCCTGCTTCTCCCGCTCTCACTCCTGCTGCTTGTGTTCCCTCTCTCACTGTCTCTCTCTGTCAAATAAATAAATAAAATCTTAAAAAAAAAAGGAACAAAGAGACTCTAAAACATCAGGGGAAAACCTGGCAGTATTTTTTTTTTAAAGATTTATTTATCTGAGGGGCTCCTGGGTGGTTCAGTGGGTTGGGCCTCTGCCTTCGGCTCAGGTCGTGATCTCGGGGTCCTGGGATCGGGGTCCTGGATCAAGCCCCACATCGGGCTCTCTGCTCGGCGGGGAACCTGCTTCCCCCTCTCTCTCTGCCTGCCTCTCTACCTACCTGTGATCTCTCTCTCTGTCAAATAAATAAATAAAATCTTAAAAAAAAAAAAAAGATTTATTTATCTGAGAGAGAGAGAGAGCATGTACACGAGCCATGGTGGGGGAAGGGGCAGAAGGAGAGGGAGAGAGAGGGACTCTCCAGCAGACTGAGATCACGACCTGAGCCAAAATCAAGAGGCAGATGCCTAACTGACTGAGCCACCCAGGCTCTCCAAACCTCAACAGTATTCGTTGGCAATTTGAGCTTTCAAGTAAAAATTAGAATTCTGGAAAACGTGTGTCTGCTATCATGAGCTTCATAGCTTCCCAAAACTTAAAACTTAGACTTTTCTGTTGATACCAATCATGATATTAAGGAATTTGATTTCTTTTTATAATGTATAATGAAATGTATCAACATTTGGAATATTTGCATAGCTCAGTGAATCAATATTTTTTTCCAAGTGACCAATGCATAATGTTACACAATTATCCCTGCATAAAAAAAATTATCCCTGCATAGAAAATCCAACCAAAATGCAACACAGACCAATAGAGTTTAGAGTTTAATGTAACATACTACAAAAAAGTTATTGATGTGGTTTCAGATTCCACATTGCAAATAACCCTTAAGAACCTACCACTTGTTGGGACGCCTGGATGGCTCGTCGGTTAAGCGTCTGCCTTCAGCTCAGGTCATGGTCCCGGGGTCCTGGGATCGAGTCCCACATCAGGCTCCTTGCTTGGCGGAGACCCTGCTTCTCCCTCTGCCTGCTGCTCCTCCCGCTTGTGCACTCTCTCTCTCTCTGACAAATAAATAAAATCTTAAAAAAAAAAAAATTTAGGGGCACCTGGGTGGCTCAGTGGGTTAAAGCCTCTGCCTTCGGCTCAGGTCATGATCTCAGGGTCCTGGGATCGAGCCCCGCATCGGGCTCTCTGCTCAGCAGGGAGCCTGTTCCCCCTCCTTCTCTCTCTGCCTGCTTCTCTGCCTACTTGTGATCTCTCTCTCTCTGTCAAATAAATAAATAAAATCTTTAAAAAAAAAAAATTAAAAAAAAAAAGAACCTACCACTTGTCAAGTACTGAAGTAGTATCAAAGAATATACACAATTACCTGAGAAGACTATAAATATATTACTCTCCCTTCCAGCTATATATCTTGTGAGACCAGATTTTCTTCCTCATATACAGTACCTTAAACAAACCACGCTATAACAATAGATAGAAAACACAAGTAGATTCTGCAAATCCATATGTCCTCCATTACGCCAGATATTAAAGAGATTTGTAAAAATGTAAAATAACTGCCTTCCTCTCACTAATTTAGGGAGGTGAATATAGTTTTCATTAAAAAACATTTATGTTCAAAATAGAAAGGTTTTGGGATGCCGGGGTGGCTCAGTCACTAAGCATCTGCCTTCGGCTCAGGTCATGATCCCAGGGTCCTGGGATTGAACCCTGTGTCAGGCTCTGTGCTCAAACAGGAGTCTGCATCTCCCTCTCCCTCTCCCCCTTCCACCCTGCTTGTGCTCTCTCTCTCAGATAAATAAATAAAATCTCTTTTTAAAATATTTTATTTATTTATTTATTTGACAGAGAGAGACACAGTGAGAGAGGGAACACAAGCGGGGGGAGAGGGAGAAGCAGGCTTCCCGCCAAGCAGAGAGTCTGACGTGGGGCTTGATCCCAGGACCTGGGGATCATGACCTGAGCTGAAGGCAGATGCTTAATAACTGTGCCACCCATGCACCCCCCAAAAATATTTTTTTTAAAAATGCTTTCCTATAAAAAGCGAACAGACAAAAAAAATAGGTTTTGCACAGCAAAGGAAACCATCAACAAAACAAAAAGTGAATGGAAGATATTTGCAAATGATATATCTGATAGAGGTTAATATGTAATATATGTAAAGTAACTTATACAACTCAACAGCAAAAGAAACAATCTGATTAAAAAATGGGCAGAAGGGGCGCCTGGGTGGCTCAGTGGGTTAAAGCCTCTGCCTTCGGCTCAGGTCATGATCTCAGGGTCCTGGGATCGAACCCCGCATTGGGCTCTCTGCTCAGCAGGGATCCTGCTTCCCCCTGTCTCTCTGCCTGCCTCTCTGCCTGCTTGTGATCTCTCTCTCTGTGTCAAATAAATAAATAAAATCTTAAAAAAAAAAAAAAAAATGGGCAGAGGACCTGACTAGACATTTTTTCCAAAAAAGACATACAGATAGCCACAGACACATGAAAAGATGTTCAACATTATTAATCATTAGGGAAATGCAAATCAAAATCACAATGAGATATCACTTTACACCAGTCAGAATGGCTAGTATCAAAAAGACAAGAAATAACAAGTGTTGGCGAGGATGTGGAGAAAAGGGGACCCTTGTGCACTGTCAGTGGGAATGTAAATTGGTTGCAAATACTGTGGAAAACAGTATGGCAGTTCCTCAAAAAATTAAAAATAGAAATACCATACAATCCAGTATTTCCACTACTGGGTACCTACCCAAAGAAAATGAAGACTTTAATTCAAAAAGATATATGCACCCCTATGTTTATTGCAACATTATTTACAATAGCCAAGATACAGAAGCAACCCAAGCATCCGTTGATAGATAAATAAAGATGCGGTGTATTGATATACACAATGGAATATTACTCAGCCATAAAAAAGAATGAGCTCTTGCCATTTGCAACAACATGGATGGACCCTAGAGAGTATTATGCTAAGTGAAATAAGTCAGTCAGAGAAAGACAAATACCATTTGATTTCACGTATATGTGGAATCTAAAAAAACAAATGAACAAACAACAAGGGGCACCTGGGCAGCTCAGTTAATTGTTGAGCATCTGCCTTTGGCTCAGGTAGTGATCTCGGGGTCCTGGGATTGAGCTACGTGTCAGGCTCCCTGCTCAGCGGGGAGTCTGCTTCTGCTTCCCCCTCTCCCTCTGCCCCTACCCCCTTACCCTCCACCACTGCTTGTGCTCTCTCACTCTCTCTCAAATAAATAAAATCTTAAACAACAATAAAAACAGACTGTTAAATACAGAAAACAAACTGGTGGTTACCAGAGGGAAGGTGGGGGGATGGATGAAATACAAAATAGATACAGGGCATTAAGAGGTACAAACTTCCAGTTACACAATAAATGTCATGGAGATGAAAAGTACAGTGTAGGGAATGTCGTCAATAATATTGTAATAACGGGGTGCCTGGGTGGCTCAGTGGGTTAAAGCCTCTGCCTTCAGCTCAGGCCATGATCTCAGGGTCCTAGGATGAAGCCCTGCATCGGGTTCTCTGCTCAGCAGGGAGCCTACTTCCTTCCCCCTCTCTCTCTGCCTGTCTCTCTGCCTACTTGTGATCTCTCTCTGTCAAATAAATAAATAAAATCTTTAAAAAATATATTCTAATAACGTATGGTGACTATAGTCATTGTGATGAGAATATAGAATTGCTGAATCAGTATGTTGTACACCTGAAACTGATATAACATCGTATGTTAATTATACATCAATATAAAAAACATTTGGTTTTTTTTTTAAAGATTTTATTTATTTATTTGACAGAGAGAGAGAGATCACAAGTAGGCAGAGAGGCAGGCAGAGAGAAGGGGAAGCAGGCTCCCTGCTGAGCAGAGAGCCCGATGTGGGGCTCAATCCCAGGACCCTGAGATCACGACCTGAGCCAAAGGCAGAGGCTTTAACCCACTGAGCCACTCAGGCGCCCCCAAAACATTTATGTTAACAGGGTTAATGTATATGTTATTTTTAATGAATTTATAAAATTTAAATTTTTTCTGTTTCCATTTTATTTTTTTTTTAATTTTTTAAGATTTTATTTATTTATTTGACAGAGAAAGAGAAAGCGAGCACAAGCAGGTGGAGCAGCAGAGGCAGAGGGAGAAACAGGCTCCTTGCTGAACAGGGAGCCCAATGTCGGACTCAATCTCAGGACCCTGGGATCATGACCTGAGCTGAAGGCAGTCGCTTAACCAACTGAGCCACCCATGTGCCCCTCAGTTTCCATTTTAATATGTTAAGTATTGATAGATATAATCCACTTCAATGAAAGGTTTTTGGATCTTCAAACCCCATTCTTAATTTTTAAGAATGTAAGAGGTTCTAAGACCAAAAAGTCTGGGGGGGAAAAAAATTTGAGAACTGCTGTACTAGACTATGAGTTCCTTTAGATCCAGACAATATTAATATTTTTGTGTGCATAAAAAAATTCACCCAGTAGAAGTTTATCAAACGTCAACTCTTATGCCTGATGCTTTATAAGGCACTGGGGATTCAGATTTGAAAAAGATAGTCCCTGTTCCTAGAGGATTCATAGGCCAATGAAGGAGACACATAGGTAGGTACAAGAACGGTAACAGGAACTATGAGAATTATAGGAGCCTACACCAAGAACACACATCTATTAGGTGAAGGGAATGAGAGGCGCAGTGGCCAAGGAAGGCTTCCCAGAAAAGCTATCATTTCATCTGAGTTTTTAAGGCCACCAGAATCAGCCAATAGAAGAGTATTCTAGACAGAGGGAACAGAATGCATAAAAGGTAGAAGCTTTAAGAAAATGTGGTTATTTCCAGGTCCTGCATGTGGTTCAGTAGGAATGCAGCATGAAGTACAAGTCTGTGTATTGGGGGTGAGGATGGGAATGAAAGGAAATGAGGCAGGGAGGTAGGCAGGGGCCAAAACGAAGGATTTCATATACCATATTAAGAAATGTGGATCTTTATCCTCAAAGGAGGGAGGGAGGAGGGAGGGGTTTGGGAGTATTCTAGGATCTTACTGGCAGCAACTTTTTAAAAGATTTTTGGTAACAATGTCAAGTTCTGTTGAAAGAACATGTGAATTGGGGACCCAGGAGGAAGACCACAGCAGACACAGGCAGGGGGTACTATAAGGAGCTGCCCAAGACAACCCCAGAGACTTGGCGGAGGAACATCATGTGTAGGAAGTAGAATCCACAGGCTTAAGTGGCTGTGGAAAGTGAGGGACAGGGGAGCGCTAAACCCCAGGGGTTTAGCACTGGCTACTGGGAGGGTGGAGGTGTCTTCCACGAGTTTGGTGAAAACAGAGAGATGGTCGGAATGAACGCTGCGAGGTCTGGTTTGTTCCACGCGTAGCAAATTGGCAGCTAAGCAGATCTAAACGCATTTCCGCACCCCCTCCCCCGCGGCCCCGGCCCAGGGCCCACGGTTCCCACGGCTTCCGTCCCCACCAGCAAAAGCCAGGCCGCCCCCCGCTCGGCCTCAGGGGAGCGAGGCGAACCGCTCCCTCCTACTTTCCTCCGCCGGGTCTCCCCTTCCCCTTCCTCCGAAGCGGCTCTCCACTTCCTCTCCCCCCACCCCACTCGAGCAAACACGAAAACAAACAGCCCCGCGCCCCGGGCCTCACACTTCCCGACCCCGGGAGCGGCTCCGGGAGTTGCTGCGGCGGAGAGGAGGCAGAGGCGAGGAGGCATCTCGCCCCCGACGCGTCAGCTCCCGACGCCGGGAGCTCAGGAGCTCTTCCCCTCGCCCCCCGCCTTCCCGCCCCAGCCCGGCCCCGCCTCCCCACGGGGAAACAGCCCAAAAAAGGGCAGAAAAGAAATTTTGGCGTAAAGTTGGCCAGCAAGAGGAGACAGGAGAGTCCGCAGGGAGAAGGGGAGGGGAGGCAGGGCGCGCCGGGCGGCCGCGGCGAGGGGAAAGCCGGGCGGGGGGGAGGGGGAGGGGCCGCGAGGGCCGCGTCCCGGGGGTGGGGGCGGGGAGCACGCCTGGTCCGGCCAGGCCAGATCCACCGGGAAAATATGCGGGGCACGTGGGGGGCAGGGCGGGCGGGGCGCGCGCCGGGTACCTAGCCGCCCCGCCACCGTAGAGGAGGGGCCTTGGCTCCAAGGGCAGAAGCTGGGAGGGGAAGCGAGGGGAAGAGAGGTCAGGCCCGCCCCCGGGGGCAGCAGGCCGGGCCTCGTTCCTCAGTGGCCCGGGGCTCTGGGCTCCCCTCCTGCCTCAGTTTCCCCATCCCTGGTGAGACTCACCGCTGTCACTACCACGTCGGTAACGCTGACCCAGAGTCTGGGACTCAGGGTAAACTGAGGTACTCGAACCACGGAGGAGCTCCGCCTCCCAAGAGACATTTAATCCAGGGGGATTTACAGGAAACTTCTAAATTAAGGGCAGCGGCTGCTGCAGCTGAAGGGGGCACGCGGGTCCCTGCGCCCGCGCAGCTGCCGTGAGCTCACGCCCCGAAATAGCCCCAGGGGCCCCAGCTGCAGCTGCTACTGGGCCGGGCTGTCACTCAGAGGAAGCGTAGAGCCCCCAGCCCGAGGGTCCCCTCCCCTCCGCAAGGCTAGAATCTTCCCAGCGGACTGTACCAGCTACTTTACCTTCCGACGGCTGGGGGGGTGGGGGAGGGGAGGAGCCTCGAGGGGGGCGGTCCCGAGAGGGTGGGCGCAGGGGGCGGCGGCCCCCCCCCACCGGGCTGAGCTTCTGCCCCTACAAGGTTTGGGCCGCGGTGGGGGAGGGTCCCGGCCCCCGGCTCCGCCCGGCCCCTCCCAGCCTTTTAGGCGCCCGCGCGGCTGGGACATCCCAGTCCCGCTTGGTCCTCCTCGCCCGCCACCCGTGCGCCCAGTCCGCGCAGCCAGCCCAGTTCGTCCAGTCCACACTGCCCGCCGGCCGGCCCGCCCCCCACCGCAGCCATGGACGCGATCAAGAAGAAGATGCAGATGCTAAAGCTGGACAAGGAGAATGCCATCGACCGTGCCGAGCAGGCCGAGGCCGACAAGAAGCAGGCTGAGGACCGCTGCAAGCAGGTGGGGGCCCCCGGACCCAGTGCAGAGCCCTCCTCCCCAACGAGGGAGGGGTAGGCCCTGCCCTGTGCCCCCTAGCCTGAGGCCTGCGATCGCAGGCTCTCCAGTCCATTGTGGGGGCTGGACCTTCACAGTACTCTCAGGGACCCAGCCAAAGCCACACTTACTCTTCACCCACCATACCTGGGTAGCTGCAGTCTCCCAATTTCCACACCTGCCCCTGCAGAGCAATGATGGGCCCAGCCTCTTGGGGCTGGAAGCTTTCTCTCTAGCCCCACCAGGTCCCTCTCAGCACTCCTGACTGCAGTGTCCTTCCTCTGCTCTCCTGCTTCCTCCCTGACAGCCTCTAAGTACCTTTTAGTAGCCCCCTCACCCACAGCTGTGCCTCCTTCCTGAGCCCCCTGGCCTGACTAACCAAGGCCTCTCCCTCCCAGCTGGAGGAGGAGCAGCAGGCCCTCCAGAAGAAGCTGAAGGGGACAGAGGATGAGGTGGAAAAGTATTCTGAGTCAGTGAAGGACGCCCAGGAGAAACTGGAGCAGGCCGAGAAGAAGGCTACCGACGTGAGTGCGGACCTGGGGTATGGTGGGAAAGTGCACTGGGAGAGGTTCCAGACACGGGGATGAAGGGAGAAGGGGACCTGGACATCCCCAGCACCAGGACAGAAATAGTTTCCTCTCAGAAACGTAGGCTAGGGCAAGATTGCACAATTAATCTAAGGCAGTGGGTAAATCAAAACCACCCACCACTTCCCCCAGAAGACGCAACCTTGTAAGTCCATTTGGTTCCAGCTCTTAGAATGTACAGTGATCAAGCAGTGAGTCATCGTGGGGGGGGGCGGGGTACAAGAATTTACCATCCACCTCAATTAATCCTCTAGCTGGAAGTGGAGAAGAGGCTGCAGCTCCATTTGCAGGGTGTGGGGTGTGGGTGAAGGTACTACAGGGCAGGAGGAGGGAGAGGAATCCAGAGATGGGGCCTGACTTGAGTTACACCCCTGGGGGGCCATTAGAAATTCCTTGGCCTTGACCTCTGGCTCCAGCAGCCCTGCTGTGCACTGGGGCCCAGCTCAGGTTCTAATGGCCCCTCATTTACCCTCATTAACCTGTCAGCTTTGAGACCATGCCAGGCCACAGGGCGGAAGGACAGGGCCACAAATGCCAAGGCAGCCACCTTAGCAGGTCCTGTTCACTCTGAGATTTCTCTGCCCACCCCACATCCCCTAACCAGACTTCTCTGCCTTCTGCCATTCCCAACCCCCACCTTGAGGTTGGAGAATGGCCATATGACTTTGGATACGATACTTGTACCATTCTCTGCCTCAGTTTCCCCACTTGCCTTCCATCCAGGATTAAAATGAGCCTATGATTGGAGGTATGGCAGGATTGGCAAAAGTAGGTCTGAACATCTGAGATCCGAGGTGACATTACTGTTTAGGTTGACCATTATCCATGTTCCCCAACATCTCCCTGCCAAGGCTGGTTTCTCTGACCTCCAGGCTTGGTTTTGGTTCTTCACCAGCCCTGGCGCTTGGGAGGGAACTGACTTGCAGCTGCTAGCAAAGACAGCCCTGGGCATCTGACGCTCTATAAATAACTAAGGCCCAGTGCAGCTGGAGGCAGGACTGGAAACCCAAGGAGCTGGGTGGGGGCTGGAGGGGAGGAGGGGAGAATAGGGACAGAGCTGGGGACTCAGGGCAGCAGTGCCAGGAGTCAACAGCAAACACTGCCCGGACTTATTGTATGACCTTGAACACAGCACTTCACTTACACAATGCCTCAGTTTCTCTCTTCTCTCTTCACATTTATCCAGTGGGGATAGTAGTGCCTGTCCTATGGTTGGAGAGCAGCATCTATAACTGGGAAGAGCTTGAGAAGCAGAAAATGGCAATTATCAGTCCTATGATGAGGATTCCAGGTCTTCCCAGACTCTCCAGAGTCATTTGTCACCCCACTATCACAAAGAGAGTTTTCCTTTTATAGAGTCTCATCTTTCTCTAGAGTAGACTCCTAAGGTCCCCCAGGGTCATTCTTCCCAATCCCCAGTGCTGTCCCCAGGATCCTTCCACACTGAGTCATCTGGTCCTCTGCCCATGATGGGCTTTTGTCACTCTAGGTGGCCTCAAGCACCTGGAGGACAAGCCACGCCTTTCTCTATACGGTGCTGTGTTTCCCCTGCTGTTCGGTTACCACCCAGGACTTGCTTTCTACCTGCTCTGCCCCCAGGGCTGCCACCCATCCCTTCCCTCTTTCACTTCTCCCCCTACACTGGCCCTTTCTCCTTTCCAATCTTAAATCTCAAGGTCTTTGTCTCTGAGGGAGAGACAGGGATAACCTAACATTTATGGAGTGCAGATTCTGCAGACAGTGTGCTCAAGTGCTTTCTGCATATTATTTTACAATTTCCCAAACTTGGCTTATCATCAGAATCACTTGGAAGCTTAAAAAAAAAAAAATTAAAAGATTTCCAAGCTCCTGCCCTGGAGATCTCATTTCAGTGGACCTAGCATGGAGCTAGAGAGCCTGTTTGGTTTTACAAGCCTCCCACATGGTCTCGTTGATTATTAGAAGCACTGCATTACCTTAGAACCGCCTAAGAGGTTCTGCTTGTGTCAGAGGAGGAACTGCTTGTGTCAACTCAGATTTAATATTTTAAAAGGAGGAATCTGAGACCTGGAGGGACTAAATAAGTTGCCCAAGGTCACACAAGTGTTGAGTGGGTGAGCTGTAGCTCACAGACCAGGGTCTGACTCAGAGCCAATGCTCTTAACACCAAACTGCAGTGTTTCTCTCATTTTCCTTTATTGGAGGCCCTTCTTGCTCTGCCCTCTCATTTTCATAAGGCATCATCATTTTCTACGGACCGTCCCCAAAACCTCCGTGGTTTTGCCTCTGTTGCAGATCTGGGGCTGCATATGTGTCACTCACACTGCCCTAGCACCGCCTCCAGGTGCCTCCTGGCCGTGGCCAGAAGCCCCTTGTTACAGCCATGGACATCTCCTGTCGGCCTGCCTAGCCTCTGAGCCCCTCACTGGGAGTCTGACTGGCACCTGGTGACATCACCAAGCTTGACTCTGTGATTGGCTGCTTTTAGCAGTGGTGAGGTCTGGTTGGCCTGATTTTCCCCACCCCCTTACCTGGGCCAGGCTTTGCTGTGGAGGAGTCAGGAGGATTCAGACCTGGTCTGAGCATGGAGCGCTTTCAGTGGGTACAGAAAGACCTGCAGATAACCATCAGGAAACTATGCACAGTGCTAGAAGAGTCCTTGAAGCAGAGGAGTGGAGCTTGTTAAGGAATGCATGTTTTGGGCTGGAGTACAGAGTCTGGATAGAAGATGGTTGGTTAGCGGGGGGAGAAAAATAGACTGAAAGCCTGGAAGCCAGGAAACAGATTCTTTCTGACAAGAATCTTACCATCCTCTGGAATCTCTCTGATCCTCATCCAAGGCAGACAAAGCCCCCCTGACCTCTGGCCTTTGACCCACAGGCCGAGGCAGATGTGGCCTCCCTGAACCGCCGCATTCAGCTGGTAGAGGAGGAGCTGGACCGGGCACAGGAGCGCCTGGCCACAGCCCTGCAGAAGCTGGAGGAGGCAGAGAAGGCAGCTGACGAGAGCGAGAGGTGGGAAGGGGGCCTCCCAGAGGGCGGGACAGGCAGGGGCTGGCAGCCTGCCTCTGCTGGTCCTGACCCCACTTCCACCCCGCTCCTTGCCTCTCAGAGGAATGAAGGTCATCGAAAACCGAGCCATGAAGGATGAGGAGAAGATGGAGCTGCAGGAGATGCAGCTGAAGGAGGCCAAGCACATCGCTGAGGATTCCGACCGCAAATATGAGGAGGTGACAGCCCTGCCCCCACTTCTTTCTCCCTCCCAAACCCCAGATGCTCCCAGCCACTCACCAGAGGTGTGCGCCTTCTGTCCTTCTCCCCCCAGGTGGCCAGGAAGCTGGTGATCCTGGAAGGAGAGCTGGAGCGCTCAGAAGAGAGAGCAGAGGTGGCTGAGAGGTAAGGGAACCCTGGGGTGGCAAGTGAAACTCGGCCTGGTCCTGTGGCTCTGGGGCACTCTGGACCGTGGGAGGCAGTTTCCCAGGCTTGGGGCTCTAGGGGACAGGTCCTGTCCTCTGACCCCTAACTGCTGCCCCCAGCCGCGCCAGGCAGCTGGAGGAGGAACTCCGAACCATGGACCAGGCCCTCAAGTCCCTGATGGCCTCAGAGGAGGAGGTAGTGACCTCTCTGGACCTTTCTGGGCAATGGTGCCTTCTCTCAGCTCACCTTCCCCCCCACCCCCAGTCTCAGGCTGCTGTCTCACCTGCTAGGGGTTGGGAAGGGCCTGGGGCTTCCAAACTCTGCCTGCTGTCACTCTCACAACTTTGCTCTTCTCTTCTCTCCTCCACCCCTTCCTCACTGTGCGGTCTCCACTGCCTCCCACACTGTGCCCTCACTCCCCCCCACCACACAACCCCTGCAGTAAATGTGGGGACCTAGAGGAAGAGCTGAAAATTGTTACCAACAACTTGAAATCCCTGGAAGCCCAAGCGGACAAGGTAGAGGGGGGCAGAGGGACAGTAAGGATGGGGTCCTGCAGGGGAGGGAGGCCATGGGCCCAGGCAGGGAGGCGCTGGGTGTTCCCTGGAGACAAGATCAGGAGTAGCCTGTGGGCTCAGTGGAGTGAAGGATTTGTGGAGGCAACCTCCTGATGGCATGTGTATGTCCCTAAAAGTATTCAACCAAAGAAGATAAATATGAAGAGGAGATCAAACTGCTGGAGGAGAAGCTAAAAGAGGTGAGAATCCTTCCCATCCCCATTCTCCCCTCGAGCCCCCATCCCCGTCAGAGACTGCCTGTGGCAGGGACTTTGGGAATAGGGATGGAAGAGGAGGTTGACTTAAGTGAAAGTATCTGGGAGGGCCTAATTTTTGTCATTCCCCCTTCTTACCTTTACTCCCAGGCTGAGACCCGAGCAGAGTTTGCCGAGAGGTCTGTGGCAAAGTTGGAGAAGACCATCGATGACCTGGAAGGTAAAGGGACATTCCCCCTAACTCCCAGACTTAAGTTGGTCTGTCCCTTATTTTCCCATTACATCTGTCTCGGATAAATTGGTGTTGGACCACATAGGACTCCACCAGCTCCCGGGGCTGTGCCTACCATTCAAGTAGCCGCACCTGGGTGCAGTGTGCCCACTCCAGCACTTCTCGAACTTGAGCCCTGGGAGGGGCAATGCTGCTGGTCCTCAGACCACACTTTGAGTAGTGCTGACCTAGACAGTTTGTCCCCAAGTGCAACACAATAGCGCTATATCACAAAGATCTCTTTATTAAATATAGAGAGATTTTGGTTTAATATCTAAGTTTTCATGACATCAATGGAAAATACTATTTTAAGCTAGATTTGATGAAAATGAACATCCACGTATTTGCTAATCTGTGGCTATTTCTCATTAGTAGCAAGAATGTCGTACCTAAACTGTATTTTCTTTTTATTCTATGATAACCCTTTCACTTTCGTAATTCCCACTTCTCGTGCTTCTAGTCTTCTCAGGCAAGCTTTATCTCCAACTTTAGGACCTTAGTCCTTTCTGGCCGTAGCACCCTCTCCTTGAAGCAAGCACTCCTGCTCATTCAAAGCACTGTGCCCCCATGTCCCTGGGGGAAGTAGGAGCTCCAAGGGGAAGAACTGATTTGGGCTCCAGAGAAAAAAGAGACAGGGGTACAGAGATGGGAGGAGGGAGCCCTCATGGCTGTCCATCCTTTTCTCTGGCTTATTTCTCTCACTCCATCTTTGTCCCCCTCTCTCTGATTCTTGTTCTTTCTTTCCATTACCCTCTCTCCTTCCTTTCCTCTTTCCCTTCATTCCCTCTCCCCACACTCCCATCTGGTCCCTTTCCCCTGTACTCCCCGCCCCCCGCCCCCAGACGAAGTCTATGCACAGAAGATGAAGTACAAGGCCATCAGCGAGGAACTGGACAACGCACTCAACGACATCACCTCCCTCTGAGCCCCACGCCCGTGTGGCCCCCTCAGCCCCTTCTCTCTCCTCTTTCTATTCTCTGTGGGGAGGGGGCAGGCAGGAGGAGCAAAATGGTCAGCATCGCACAGCCAGGCTGGGCACAGCCTTGGAGAGCCCCTGCCACACCTGCCACCCACCTTGGCATTTGCTTCATCCTTCTATCCACCCACTCTACCCTCCAGCCTCTACCTCTTTCTGCTGCTTAATAAACTCAACTTGGTCTCCATGCTGTTTTCTTGCCCTCCAGAGAACACTTCCCTCACCCCACAGAGATCCTGGCTCTTACAGCCACCCTCAATCTTGTGAGCCCCGCCCCCCGCACTGAGCTCCCCCACAGAACACTGTGGCCCACACAGAACTCCTCCACACGGCACTCTCGCTCTGTCACTGTCTCACTGCTGCACGTGGGCACGCATCACCCTGTCAGTCACCGCGAGCCCTCTGCTGCCTCTGAGAGACGCGCTCTTGTGCCAACCCAGGCCTGTCACTGACCTCAGAGCACGCCACTGCGGTTCCAGGATGAAGGAAGGACTGGAGAGGAGACGGGTGGGGAGGTGCCGAGGAAGGGCCAGAAGGTGGTGAAAGGTCTGGGGTGACATTTGAGAAAACCTTGGATGCCGACAACGTGGGGCTTTCACCGCAGGTCTGATTTCTGCCTCAAGCTTGTCTGTCTGACCTTCCCCCTTCTGGCTCAGTCTTTGTCTTTCCTTCCTATTCCAACTCTCGTAAACCCTCTAGAGAAGGAGGAAAAGTAGTTTATGACTCAGGCCTTCCCATCCCACCCCCATGACCCCGAAGCCTTGAGTGAGGCATCCGTGTCTGTCTTGGTCAGTCCGTCCGTTTGCCTCTGGCACGGGATCCTCAGATTCCTTCGTGCTTATGTCTTCCTGTGCCTCCATCCCATTCCAAGTCTGCCTCATCCCCCATCTCCCCTCGTGTCTCCCTGCGCCTCCTCATATGCTGCTTCCCCTCACAGAGACCTTGGCCAGTGCCAAGGAGGAGAACGTGGAGATTCACCAGACTCTCGACCAGACCCTGCTGGAACTCAACAACCTGTGAGGGTCGCTCTGCCCCCAGCTGGGCTGCCGTCGCCACCCCAATGCAATAAAATGGATGTTACCGGCATCACGGGGCCCTTTAAACCTTTCTTTGGTGTTGGCGATGGTGGTGGTAGTTTTCCGAACTAGAAAGGCTGAGAGGATGCCCGAGGGGAGCAGTGGCGTGGAAAGGCCCAAGTGACCGTGCTGCACAGTAGGACTTCCTTTTCCAAGGGAGCCAAGGGGTGAGGGCAGTGGGTTCCCTGAGGAGGGTTGTGAACAGCCAAGTGAAGCAGAGAGGCCCTGCTGGGCCGGGGGAACATGCGGGCCCTTACTACCCGGACGGCAAAGGAGCTGCTGTCATCGGCACCGCACCATTCCAGCAGTGGCCAGTCTGAAGGCAAAACTGCAAAGCTACGCAGATTTTACCTGAGCAGGGTCAAAGCCCAAAAGCCTCACTATGATTTTAAACCTAGAGGCTAAGCCTGCCCTAACCCCAGACACATATACAGCTGTGTGTGTGCCCACGGCTATCTCAGTCACTTCTTCCCCCTTCCCGAAAACATCTGCGCTAGGCAGTAATGCCCCCCACCAAACTGTCTACACCCTGATCCTGTGCAACGTCACCTTACGTGGGAAAAGGAACTTCGTGATTAAGCTAAGGATTTTGAAACGGGGAGATTATCCTAAATTATCCAGGTAGGCCCAACGTAATGACAAAGGTTCTTATAAGAGGGAGGCAAGGTCAAAGGCAGTTGTAAGAGATATGACGATGGAAGCAAGAGGCTAGAGTGATATGAGGAGGCCACAAGCCAAGGAACGCTTAGCTTCTAGAACCTGAAAAAGGAAACCCTCTCCCCTCAAAGTGCCTGGAAGGAACCAGCCCTTACTGATACCTTGACTTCAGTGCAAAAGATTCATTTTGGACTTCTGACCTCCAGAACTTGAGGATAAATTTGTACTACCATTAAGTTTGTGGTGATTTGTTAAAGGCAGCAATAGGAAATAAATACACCATTCTCCTGATTTGGGGAACAAAGCTGCCTTCCATATATTTTATTATTAACATTTATTTTTAAAAAATAGTTGGACCTTAAAAAGGAAGCGGTATAAAGGGTAGGACAGGACAAAGTCTCCAGCTCCCCCTCAGATTCTTCTGGCTGGCTTCTCTCTGCACATTCTCCAAGTTCCAAGGCCTCTAGGCAACAGTCTCCGTGACCTCTGCCGGGTGGTAGCTAACATTCCCTTTGGTCCCATTTCGGAGTCTACACAACACAAAAGCCCAATCAGAAAACTCCCCCTCCAGATGAGCTTATTTGCGTGCAATGTGCATGAAACTGTTCTGGACTCCATCCAGGAAAGTGGGGCTGTGCCTGAGGAAGAGGGGTGTCAGGAAGTGTGTAGGTATACCTTTGGTGCCTTCTCATTTGCACAAGGAAGGCGATGCTCGTGACTGCAAAGAGGAGGCCAAAAACCAGGGCCAGGATGTCACCTGGAGGGAAAGGAGAGGCTGCCTCAGAGTGACAAGGAGTCAGTAGGATTCCCTCAGCCTGCTTCAGTGTATCCCCCCCTGCTCCCCAGGTTCTCCAGCTGCCCTCAGTGTCAGAATCCAGAAGAGGCCCTCAAAGGGTTGGGGGTAGATACACAAGAAAGAATAAGATAAGCACCTATTTTTCTTACCTAAAAGCAAAGTAAAAGAGGTTTGGGAAGGAGGATGCTAGGAGATTTCTGGAGCTTCATTCTAATCAACTTTTGCCCTGGGGACAGTGGAACCCCCTCTCCCTTGATCTGACAGTCTATCTAATTGGGGTTGGAGGTCTGTTCTACAGAAAAGGAGAAGGGGTAGAGGTGGTCCTAGCCCCTGAGGCTGAATGATGCCAAGGGGTTGGGGGCCAGAGATGGGGCACAGACTCACCAGCAGCAAGGCAGGAATTCAGGTGGACTGAAGAGGAAAAGGACACATTAGAACCAGGGTCTGTGACTACCAGTGATAGACACAGGCACAAATGAAGACACATGGGAGGATGACGGACCTGGGGCGGGGCGGGGGGGGGGGGCACACCAATATGGGTCACCACAAAGCTGCACCTGGCTCAACAGTCCTGGGGCTGCTCTCCACTTCAGCGGGGAAGGAGGCCTCAATTATCCGCCCATTCAAAGGCTGAGTCGCTCGGAAGTTCAGCTGTAGCCGAGAGTCATCAGGTCCCCACAGGGAGCCAGAGAGGGTGTGGAGCTAGGGAGGTCAGGAGATGGTGAGGGTGGGCTCATGATAAGAAAATGAAATGGTCACAGGCCTACTCACAGCCTTCACCCGCTATGTCCCCCACTTCCCCCATATGGCCGCTTCATCTCTTTATCCACCTCGATCTCATCCTTACACCCCTTTCCCCCACATCCCCTATGTCACCACCATGCCCCGGCCCCACCTGCTTCGAGCTCAGCCTCACTGTCTGGTTGAACACAGTCCAGATGACCCCCTGGGCGCAGGGGGGTGTGGTCAGAGACCCCTCATAGCGGAAGTAGCGGCTGAGGTCAGAGGGCAGCAGCGCAGATACATCCAGGCCTGGGACCCAAGTCTCTGAGTCTGTGGAGAGGACCCGTACCGGAATCCCACCTGGACTGCTTCCCCTCCAAAGCTTTGGAGTATAGGGATGCAATTTCACCTCCCAGAAGCCAAGCCGATGCAACTTCCTGACCACTTCTTCACTAAGTGTGTCCCTTCCCATAACTCAGCACAAGACCTAACTCAGAAGAAGGTAAAGGTCTGTGGGGCCTCACAGTGAAAGAAGTGCTCCCAACGTCCTCCCTCTTTCTCTTCACTCTTACTTTGCATACTATGATAACATGCTATACAGATTTAAATCCAAAATGAATCAAAAGAGAAAATGAGCTGAATAACTTGTAAATAAATATAAACATCTGAGGGGCACCTGGGTGGCTCAGTGGGTTAAAGCCTCTGCCTTCGGCTCAGGTCATGATCTCAGGGTCCTGGGATGGAGCCCTGCATCGGGCTCTCTGCTCGGCGGGGAGCCTGCTTCTCCCCTCTCTCTGTCTGCCTCTCTGCCTACTTGTGATCTCTCTGTGTCGAATAAATAAATAAAATCTTTAAAAATAATAATAATAAATATAAACATTTGAAACCATAAAAAATTGACACAAAACTCAAAAACACACAGTTCCCTCTAGTTCGGTAAAATGTAAGTTCCAGTAGTGAAGTTTAAAATTACTTGGAGTGGCTGAGAAGGGAAAGATTTCCAACAAAAGTACAAATTTAAAATATTTGATGCTTATGAAGGAGAAATAATTTTCATAAAAATTTTAGCTCTCTGGACTCAACTTCTGAAGTTCCAAATGCTTTTTTTTTTGAGGAAGGGGTGTCTTGTTTTGTGTCTTCTTTTGGATTTGGTTTTGATTTGGGGTTTTGTGGAGTTTGGGGTTTTTTGGGGGGTGGGGGGTGGGTTTTTTGTCTGTTTGTTTTGGTTTTTAGCCAAAAAGCCTGTGGGCCTCTGCTCAGCTTTAAAATTATTGTCAAGATCGTAGTCAGTCAGTTCACATGTTGGTTCCCTACCTGTGGGAGGGAGCCCATTTCCATCCTCGCGCCTGAGGCTCCCCAAGAACAGTTCTTTATGAACAAGGGTATTGAGGGTAGTGGCCAAACCAACAAACTGACCTTCCTCAGTGATTTCTTCCAAATGTGACAGCAACTGCTCATAGGCACTGTTTTCTTCTGGACCCTCCTGGAAAATGACAGTTCAAGACAGGTTCTTACAGGTGTCCAAGGCCATGGCTGGAGACCTGAAGGTGAGGTGGGCTTCCCATACTCTGAGAATGCCGGGAGAACACAAAATCTTGTGTATTACTATTCAGTGGATTTACTTTTATTTACAAACAAACCTAACCTGCTTGGTGGGCTGATTTTCAATGGTAAGTTGGAGGAGAAGGTGGGCCACTCTCCTAGGATAGGAGGCCTCCAGTGACCTGGGTCCTACTATCTTTTCTGGTCTCACTGATCCTACGTCCACATACACACTCTTGGTCTCCCCACAGAAAACCATAACCTTCGTGTTCACATTTCCTCTACATTCACCTGAATAATTCCTGTGTTTGCCTTTGGAGCAAGGACATGCTATCTCAGAGGCACTTCTCTGAACTTCGTGCTGTGAGGCTGGCCTTAAAGAGTCAGTTAGGCAGTGACAGAGCCTAGAAGGTATCTCGCCATCCCTCCATTTTACTAGCCTCTTCTAATCACTGTGTATGTAGCCCTGATCCTTACAGGTCGGAAGAGGTCACTAAATACTTCTCTAGACTTCATTGCATTTCACAAAATGGAAATTACGGGTTACAGGAGTATTCAAGAAATTACTCTTCCTGGCGTTCCCCTCCCCGCCCCCGTCCCCTTCCACAGCCATTCCCTGAGTGGGTCGTATTCTTAGTCCACATACACTGTTGGCTCTGCATGGAATATCTCCTTTTCTTTTCCACTACTGAAGGCTTCAGTTTGACCTCCTCTGTGAAGTTTTCTCTGACCACCTCTTTTACTAGTTCGGCGCTCTTTGTATTAGCCTCCCCCACCGGCTGTGGGCGGAGCCCGAGTTTCGGAATGCTTTGTGTGGCTCAGCGCCTGGCCTACAGGGCGCGTTGAATAAATGAATAAGTGAATGACGACGGCCAGGTGCCAGGGTGAGCGTGCTAGGATGGGATCTCTGGGGTCAAGCTACACTAAGCCCTGGGGCGTGGGGAAGCAGGGGATAGGGGTGTCCAAGGGCTGGTACCTGCAGAAAGGCGGCCAACACGGCCAGCCCCCCGGGGCGCCCCAAGGCCTCATCAACTTTGGCAAACGCCGTGCTGAGGTGAACCACATGGATCTGGAGAGAAACAGGGTAGAAGTGGGCAAGAACTCGGGCCCAGCGCCCCCCCTTCGCCTCTCCGCTGCGCGCTCACCTCGGCTGGGAAACGGTGGCCGTCAACCGTGTGCTCCGAGCCCGGGCGACCCGCAGCCCCCCAGTGCAGATGCAACTGCAGGGCCCGGTACTCCCGCCCGGGGCCCAGGGCCATCTCCAGCCCCGGAGGTAGAGTCAGCTGCACTGCGAGGGAAGAGGCAGGTGAGCCGGGAGGGCCAACCTACCCGGAAGGGCCAGCCTAACTCCCAAGCACCTGCCTGGCTGGCCCTCCGCTCTAGACCGGGGCGGGTCCCTAGATAGCCTCCGCCTCCTCCCCGGTGCTCGGCAGCGAGAGCCCTCCCTCACCCGTGTGGCCATTGTTGCGCAGGCGCAGTTCCGGGAGTGGCGGGAGCTCAAAGCCCAGGAGTTCCAGGGGTTGAAGGGCAGGGCAGAATGCGGCGAGCTCTGGGCGGATATCTACCGGCGATTGGAAGCGGCCTGCGCAGGCTGGGGAAACCTGCGGCCAGGGCGGGTCGCCTGGAGTGAGAGAGTGTGGACGGGAAGTCTGGTGACTAGATCAGAAACAGGCAAGCGAGGTAGAAAAAGTGAGGGGGCGGAGTGAGAAGGCATGGGGCGGGAAATAGAAATCAGGGATGTGGACACAGACAGGGAGCGGGCCGCGTTGGAGACTGGCAGACGTGGATGCAGTGGGCAGGACGCCCAGGACCAGAGTTCGGGATGGCTGGGGGGTCAGATCAGCAGAGCAGAGCGCCCAGGTTGGGTGTGCAGGGGGTAGGTGTCTCACCTCCATAGCGCCAATGACTGTGGTCATCCCCTGCATCAATGAGAAGAATGAAAAGCTGATCTTCAAGCCCAGTCCCTCCCCAGTGGCCAGAAAGAGGTGGATGCCCCTTACTAGTAGGGGTTCTCCAACTCAGATCCCTTACAGGGTCAGAGCAGGTAACCGAAATGCCTAACGTGGCCAGATATAAAGCACAACAGATTGCAACCAAACGTAACATCATAGCTTGGTAGACCAAAGATCCTACTACCCCTAGAGATAACAGTTTGCAACTAGTGTCTTAGTCCATAAAGTGGGTGGGGGCCTCAGTCCCCAGGCCCAAATCAATAGACCCTCTTCCCTTTCTCCTTGTCTCCAACTCCCTTCCCAAGGTTCCTGGTTTCTGAGTCAAAATACCAGGTTCCCCTACTTGCTATTCCTTCTTCCCAGGTCTCAATTTCGTCATCTGTAGACTGAAGATGAGGCGATCTCTATAAGTCCTCTGGCTCTTACTCTGCTACCCCCGCGCCAGCCATCTTTCCTCTTCTCTTCCCTCATATTCCTACTTCTCTCCACCGGTCTTCTCTCTTTCCACATTCCGCATCTTTCTCCTCTCCAACCTCCCTTTTTCTTTCTCATCTCTTCCTGCTCACCTCGCTCCATCTGTGCTTTTTTGTCTCCCCATTCATCCCCTTCTAGCTCCGAAAGGGGGAAGGGTCTAGTGGCATGAGATCACCTGGGGATGGGAAAGGCTACTGTCTGAGTACAGACTCCTTTCTTTCTCTGAGTACAGACTCCTTTCTTTCTCTGAATAAACCCTGCCTGGGCTGGAGTTTAGTGTGGGAAGGACAAACCTCCTGGAGTCTAGATTTGGAGGGCTGATGACCGCTTACCTTTGTTGTGCCTGTGGCCATTATTCTGGGAGACTTGGGGGTCCCTGGGTGCCTCAACAGTAGGCAGATCCTCTAACTTCAGAGAGTCCTCTTTTCCTGGTTCAGTCTTCATTCCAGATGGGTCCTCCTCTCCGGGTGGGTCCTCTTCACTGGGTAGGTTTTCCTCCTCCAGCTGATCATCTTCCCCAGATGAATCTCCTCCCAACCCAGGCGTCCCCCGCATCCGGGACAGGCTCTGGGGATGGGCAGGCACCAGGAGCAGCAGTGCAAGCAGCAGTTGCAGGGCAGGGCCCGGAGAAGGGGCTGGGATCAACAGAGGGAGCCAGGGTCTGGGGCACAGGGGAGCCATGCGGCTGACTGTGGGGTGTCCCAGACACGGTGTGTACGGGCTGTACGTGCATTGGAAACAGGAGCTGGGTGGGGGAGGAGCAAGCCTGGAGGGGAGCAGGCTGACTCACAGAGGGCCCTTTTGTAGAGATGGAGCCAAAGTCCTGTGGGTCTGCCTGGCCCTGTGCCCCCTCCCCGATACCAAAGCCTGAATGGGAGTGGTGTGAGGGGCAGGTATGTGCACAGGCAGGAGGTTATCGGGGTCACAGGCTCAGCCTGGAACCCAAGGCACCACCTGGCACTACACAGGCTCTCCCTGGCACCGCCCAGCTGCTCACCAGCCAGCTTCAGCTAACCCTGGCCTGCTTCCCAGGCCCAGGCAGAGAAGGGGAAAGACAGGGAGTTGGGGCCCCCACAGCCTCTGGCTGAGAGGGGGAAGCAGCCTGTGAATATACCCATGGCCTAGCCAGGGAGCAGATAAAGGGGTAGGACAAGCTGCTGGGGAAGCCTGGGAGTGGGTGGACAGATAGGGAGGTGGGAGGCAAATCTGAGTATAAATGGAAAACAGTATATGTAGGAGAGAGACTGTGATGGCTTTACAGTAAATTTATTTTTCATCGTATTACACCTCTGCTCAAAAACCTTCATTGGCTTCCATCTGCCCATCTTCTTCCTCTAGTTGACTTCCAAGCCCTTCAAAATCTTACCCAAGAATCCTTTCCATTTTATCTCCTACTATTCTCCCTCGTACTCCAGCCAAATTAAACTATTCATTTTCCCCCCAGACCTTTGACCACCTTTGTTCATCTAGTGGGAATGGGAATACCATTCACTCTTCTATTTAACAAATATTTATTTAGCATCTACTATGTCCAGCACAGGGCTATGGACTAAACATACAAAAATGAATAAGGTACAGTCCCTGTCCTAAGGAGCTCACCGTCTAGTGAGTGAGGGCAAACACTATCACAATATTCAGTGGAGAGAGATTAATTCTGCCTTAGAAAGTAATACAGAAGGACGTCTTAGTGGCTCAGTGGTTAAGGGTCTGCCTTAGGCTCAGGTCATGATCCCCAGGATCCTGGGATCGAGCCCCGCATCGGGCTCCCTGCTCAGTGGGAAGCCTGCTTCTCCCTCTCCCACTCTCCCTGCTTGTGCTCTCTCTCTCGCTGTGTCTCTGTCAGATAAATAAATAAAATCTTAAAAAAAAAAAAAAAGTAATACAGAAGTAGGCAAAATCTGATCAGGACTTTGAAGAAGTAGCAATTCAATTGCTAAAAACAATGGGGAGAATGGTATTTTGTGCAAAGGAAAGGCATCGAATATCTTGTGCAGGAGAATGACAGAATCCAATTCTCATATTAGGTTGTGTTGAGGGCTGGTGTGGAGCATGGATTTGAGTGGAAGAGCAGGTGCAAGGAGATGAAGAGTGAAAGGACCCCAAGAATGGACTTGGGGTTCCCAGTATGCCTATTCATTTGAGAAACATTTATTGAGCCTCCTCTAAGCCCTAGGATGCAGCATTGAACTAGAGAACCACCTCTCCTGTTCTGTAGCTCACATTCTAGTAAGGTCCCTACAGCTCCAACAAACCAAAAGAGAATAAGGCCATCTCAGGAAGTTCCTATCTGGGGCTAACATTCCGTAGATATGCACCAGTATGGTTATATGGATTAGACAAATATGTTGAAATATTTCTAATCCTGTTGAGAACTAGTGCCTAGCTTCAGGGTGCTCCTTCTACCTCCCTCATCTCTGGGGACTCTACTGATCTCTTATGGAAAGAGGTAATGCCTGGCACAGCAGAGGCCCAGCCAGCTTCCACTGTCATGAATCAATACTTCTGTACCCACTACCCTGTAAAATAGTTTTACTCTCTCTCCTGTCTAAATCCCTCCTATGATTCAAGACTCAGCTTAAAGGCCGCCTCCTCCACTCTCTTCCATAGGAAGAGATTTCTGGTGACTCTGAACCACAGTTCTTTGCCTGACCTTGCTAATAACCTTGCCCACCATCCAACTTATATTATGGTGATTTATGACATTTTATCTGCTCTAATAGCCCTGAGTTCCATAAGGGCAGGGTCCAGTATTTGATTAAGTCTTTTATTCACCAGCCATTATTGAGCATTTTTCTCTCTGCCGATCACCTTGCCAGGACTCGAGAAAAAACAAATCGACTAAGATGACTTCCCTGCCCTCAGGGAGCTCATTGTCGGATGACTTGTATTTGCCAAACCACAACTGTTCTAAGAGCATGATGTCACATTTTTACAGCACCCCAAATTATCTGCCTTGTCAGATTAACTGTCACACTGTATATCAAAACTTGCACAGAGCTGAACAACTGCTGTCCTCCAAGGAGGGAGGCAGCCTAACAATCCAGGTTGCTATTTCTGGAGGCAAATTAAGAGCCATCCATGGAAATCTGATCCAGTGTGCAATGTGGAAGGTCAGCTTATTGTCTGGGTCAGCTGTGATGTCAGCACCTTGGTTAGACACTGACACATGGAGGGGACATGGTAGTATCTGAATTGGATGGACCTGGACAAGACAGAATGTGGTAATGACGAGTCTAGTTGAGGTGGAAGAGGTCATGAGCAGGCACAGAAGACAGAAGCACCATGCTAACTGGGGTCTGGAGTCTGTATTGTGGAGATCTTTCTCCAAGACCCATCCCAGCTTTACTTCATTTTCCCTCTTTCCAAATGTTATTCGTATTTCCATCATTTTCCTTTTTAGGTCTCTGCCAAGATTCCCTGGTACACTTCTCTGCAGCACTCTCTATGTCCACACATCTCCCTGCCATCTCAGCTTTTAGTCAGTGTTTCAGAGCCTAGATCTGTGTCTATGTGCAGGTCTCTCTCTTTCAGCCTTTTAATTTTCCAAACGCCATTCTCCATACTGTTGTCTCATTCTTAAGCGCTCCGTTTCTGTGTGTGACTATGTCTCTGGTCTGGGTGGGGAGTATAGACTCTGACCCTGGATCATGCCTTTGCAGCTGGGAGACTGCCAAACTCTAAAACAGGTTTGAGCTCCCAGAGTCTTATTCCGGGAGCTTTCCCAGGTTGGGACATGGTGTACTCAGGCCCAACTGACTGGGGCACCACCTGCCTGTGCGTGGCCTCTCTGTGGTGTTTATGGCCAAGTCTTTGGTTGTTAGGGTCTGTGTCTTCAGACATTTAGGGCCATGTTTCTGCTCATCCCAGGGCTGCAGAAGAGACTCACAGTGATACTGATTACTGTGGGATTATCTGTCTCCTTCCACCATGAACTCTTAGTGTGGACTGCCCCACATTCACCGGAGACAGTGTAACCAGTCCTCACCTATATGGTATCATCAGTTTCCTTGAGTGCAAGGTACAGTCTGACCCAAACGTTCTCTGTCCGCCACCCAACCCTTCAAGTTGTTTTTCCCTGATCTGAGTCCAGCATTTCTCCTTAGAATTCTTAGAATGTCAGTGAGCTAGAGGGGACCTCAGAACCCTAACAGTACCCTGGTTCTTGTCTTGAGTTCCAAATTCCTAACGTTCCACAGTGGGAGGAATGCAGGGTCTGAAGGTTTCTTAACATTTTGGTCTTTTATAGTATTTTTTTTTTCTAGTTAAAAACTAATGCATGTAGGGCGCCTGGGTGGCTCAGTCGTTTAAGCATCTGCCTTTGGCTCAGGTCATGATCCCAGGGTCCTGGGATCGAGCCCCGCATCAGGCTCCCCTGCTTCTCCCTCTCCCTCTGCCTGCTGCTCCTCCTACCTGTGCTCTCTGTCAAATAAATAAAAAAAATCTTTAAAAATAAAAAATAAAAATAAAATGTAATGCTTGCATGCTCAAGCAGAAAACTTGGGAAAAGGAAAAAAACATAAGAGAACTTTAGAAATCACCCTATTTGTCCCATTCACCTCTTTAATCTCAGCGATCCAGTGCCTGGCACAGATCAGGTGCTTAAAAAAATATTTGTGGAGTGCATTAACTTCAAGCCCATCACCCAGAGATAACAACCACAACTACCTCTTGATTGTTTATCCTTCCAGTCCTATATATGCTATACATAAATGGGATCATATTGTACAAACAGCTTTGTTAGCCTGTTTTATTTTTTTTTGGTCTTGGCAATATACTCTGTGTGTTTTTCCATATTGATAGGTTTTTTACATTTTTAATGCTTTCATATTATTCCTTCAAATAGCTGTACCATAATTTTCCTAGTCAATTCTCTACCACTGGACATTTAGGAGGCCTCCAATTTTATATTGTTACAAACAACACTGTACCACCCGTTCTGGTATACATATTTTTGTTCACATATCTGTTTCTTTAGGGTGCATTCCTAAAAATGGAATTGCTAGGTGATAAGAGTAAGCACATTTTAAGACTTCTCATACATACTGGCAAAATGGCACTGCCAATTTACCCTCCAGGGCTACTGCCAATTTCTTGAAAGACCTAACGAAGTAAGGAAAATCTGGTCCACTTTATCTTTGACGAGGTAGCACAGACTAATCAACTCCAAGCTTGAGCCTTTGGCCAGAATTACAGCAATTCTGACCACCACCTCAGTTATTGACATTTGCTGACCAGAAGCTAATGGGCTGTCAGGTTTTGGATCAGTATGAAAGGAAAAAATGAGTTAGTAACTTAAAACCTATAAACTTTTGTCCAAGGCCCAAAATATTGCAAACCTGGAGACATGTGAGGTCTCCTATTAGTGAAAGCACTGGGGACAACTGGACCCCAGATCTGGCACAAGCCCAGCACAGAATATGTACGGTAATTATTGCCCCCCTCCTAATTTTACAAATAGGACACTGAGGTCCCGCTGATGTCTGCACTCCCAAATCTCCTGACTCAAGGTCCAGACTGCTGCCCCAACTTAAGGCCACTCCAGAGGAGGGCCACCCACCTGCCCCACTCGACGTTGCCTGAGCTGGCTTCTCGCACCTGCAGCGCCACCCTGGCGGTAGGGCAAGGCCCTAACAGCAGAGACTCGATGCGGTTCGACGAACCGCCGCGCATGCTCCGTCCTGCGTGCAGCCTCCCGGCGCCAGGGGGCGCACTCCTCTCTCCGGCCCCGCCCCCGGAGCGGTTGGGATTTGAATCTCCGGCGGGCTGTGGCCGGAAGGACCGACCCCTCAGCCTGGCATGGAGAAATCGGGCGCCAGCGGACGGTGCCCAGTGCAAGAGCAGCGGGCCCGTTGGGAACGGAAACGCGCCTGCACTGCCCGGGAGCTGCTGGAGACCGAGCGGCGCTACCAGGAACAGCTGGGGCTGGTGGCTACGGTGCGGCCGCGCACGCCCTCCCGTGTGGGGCGGGGACCCCAGGGTATGGGAGGGTCTCTGTGAGGTCGGTGACCCCGAGTATAGTGGGTCTTGGGCTGTCTGCCTGCATGTAGGGAGCTCAGGCATTCTACAGTTTCTAGCAGCGGCTTGGCATTAGCCTCCTTTTCCTGCAGACTATATACCGGTACTCTCCTTCCGCAGTATTTCGTGGGGATTCTGAGAGCCAAGGGCACCCTGCGACCAGCAGAGCGCCAGGCCCTGTTTGGGCCCTGGGATCTCATTTACAGCGCCAGCCTGTGAGTAGAAGGGACGAGGGGAAAGAGAAGAGGGAGGGCCCTGACCTCTGGCAGTGCACGAAGCTTGGAGTCGGGGGGAGACCCAAGTTCATATACGGAATCTGCCAATTACCTCACCTGTGGTCTTGGCCCAGTGCCTTACCCTGCCCCACCTTCCATCTGTAAAATGGGGGTAATACCACTATCTCCAGGGCAAGGTTATGAGAATTCAATGAGGTGGTGCCTGAGTAGTTGCTGGTCCTCACCCACGCAGAGAGCTGCTTCTTTTACTGTCCTCACCCACGCAGAGAGCTGCTTCCCTACCTGGAAGGAGGGCACTGGGGACAGGGGCTGGAAAGCTTCTGCCCCCACCTGGAGCTCTACACCCAGTTCGCTGCTAACGCAGAGAGGTCCCGGACCACCCTGCAGGTAACCTGAAGATAATCTCAAGTCTTTTCCCTCTTACCCCATACATTGTTTCTTCCTCTGGAGCTCCAAACTTCATTCATACTGTTCCTACATTTCTAGAGCCCCGTGGGTGTCCCCATCTGTCCAAAGTTCACTGTAGGGCTTCTCTCAGGAGCACACAGCTTACAGAGGCCTGGGGATGTGTACACGGATGAATACAATATAAGGAGTGCCTTCTCTCCCTGCTGCCAATCCTTTCCCCATCACTCTAGGAGCAACTTAAAAAAAACAAACGTTTCCGGAGGTTTGTGCGACTTCAGGAAGGCCGCCCTGAGTTTGGGAGCCTTCATCTTCAGGACCTGCTTCCTCTGCCTCTGCAGAGGCTCCAGCAGTGAGTAAACTCACCTAGACTCAGCCAACCTCTCTTTTCTGGGTCTGTATGATCGCTGCTCTCAGCTTCGTAGAGTTTATGGCTTCTGTCCCATTGCCTCTCTCCTGGGACCAACTGCTCCTAAAAACCTCTTGCAAGAGTAAATGTGAACCCACTGGAGTAGCTGCGGTCTGCAGCCTCAGGCCCTTAGCTAGGAATGTGGGACTCTGCACTGACGTGAGGGGGCCCGTAACAGAATAAGCAAGGTATCTGGAAGAGTTTGTTGAGATGAGAGGTTTGCCTACCTTAGATTTCTGTTCCTGGGGATATTAAGAGCATATAGTCAGATTGTCTCTAGCATCCTCCTTGGATGGATTAATTTTCATCTTGGGATCTAGACTCCCAAATCATGGTCAGTCTGCTCCTGACTCTTCAGTGTGGGATGATGGAAGAAGAGGGCCATGTGGTGTGAGCCCAGGTTCTGAGTCCCAGATGAAGGAGAGGGATGCAATCATCAGAAGCAGATCTTTCCTGGCCTTGCAACTGAAGTGTGGGTCGGGAGCGATCTGTAGGTCAGGCAGAAGGAATTCTGCCCAGCTCTACTTCCCCTCGTGGACTTCCAGCTGTCTAATTGCAGGTATGAGAATCTTGTCGTGGCTTTGGCTGAAAACACAGGTCCCAACAGCCCGGACCACCAACAGCTCACACGTATGTTCTTGCTCCTCTGAAACACAAGCAGGAGGCTGCCTCTCCTATACCCCTTTCTGGTTCTGCCCTCCAACAATGTCTGATATGTCCCGATCTTCCACTGACATGTACACAACGTGCCTGTTGGCCTGCCTGCTCTCCAAGAGGTTAGACCTTCACCCTAGTCCCCTCCAGAATAGCCTTTCCCCACCATCAGTCACCCAAAGTCAAAGCTGTACTGGGAGTGGGGCGGGGGATGTTGTTCCAGGGGCTGCCCGGCTGATAAGTGAGACTGCCCAGAGAGTCCACAGCATTGGTCAGAAACAGAAGAATGACCAGCACCTCCGGCGTGTTCAGGCTTTGCTCAGTGGCCGCCAGGCAAAGGGGCTTACCTCAGGTAGTCTGCACACTACCCTTCTATGTGTGCCCCCATCCCCAATCCTCAAACTCCCCTTTTCTGACCCTTTTTCTGTATTGCCAACACATATGCCCCATTTCCTTAGCCTCCTCTTCCTTCTGCTCCCACGGATCATGGTCCTGGAGCTGCACCAGAATAACAGCTTTCCCACCCCCCAGGTCGCTGGTTCTTACGTCAGGGCTGGCTATTGGTAGTGCCTCCCCGTGGGGAGCCTCGGCCCCGAATGTTCTTCCTCTTCTCCGATGTGCTTCTCATGGCCAAACCTCGACCCCCACTGCACCTGCTGCAAAGTGGCACCTTTGCCTGTCGTGCCCTCTACCCCATGGCCCAGTGTCAACTCCACAGGGTCTTTGGCCACTCAGGAGGCCCTTGTGGTGGACTGCTCAGCGTAAGTTATGGGCGGGAGCCCTAGTTCGGTAGGAGAGCCTCAAAAGAGACCTCAAATGCCTATGTACTACTCATCTCCTTGGTCTGGGCCCCCTTCAGAGGAACTAAGCCTCTTGCATTGAGATGGTGGGGGCTTGGGGTTCATCCCTAGTTCTCACCTCAGCCCTGAATTACCACCATGTGAAAGAGCAAGGCCTTCAGCTTTAGCCTGGAACTTTCTGAGCCCTGCACTAAGCCGTGATTTCTCCCTAGCTGTCCTTTCCCCACGAGAAGCTACTGCTTATGTGCACAGACCAGGAGGAGCTGTTGCACTGGCACCACAGTTTGACTCTGGCCATCAGGTAAGAGTGCTGTGAGGAGGCCCATGGGCCGGGAGTGAGCAGTTCTAATCCTGTCTCACGTCTGACACCTGCTGGGCGGCCGCACCCCCAAGGCCATGGGTGATTTTGTCTGAAGAGAGTGCTCATGCCAGTGCCTGAACTGTCTTCTCTCCACAGCAGCCAGAAGAACTAGAAGAATCTTAAAATTCCAGAACCCAGGATACTTGAGGGACAGGTCAAAGTCAGGAGTACAAAGAAATCTTCAGTACTAACTAAACAAAACACAGAACTCTTCATGGTTGTAGAAGGGTCGTTTCGGGTTTGCTTGGGACCAAGCCGTGCCAGCTCATCTGACCAGCCCTTAAGAATCAGGAAATCAAGTCCGACCCAGGTGAAGCTCTGCTGAACCAGTCCCACCAACGCAGATGAGGGGATTCAGGACTGATAAGCTCGGTGCTGGGTCCCTGGCTGGTCGTTTATCAGGACTGTAGCTTTGTAAACGTGGATGTTTTTACGTTGAATGCAGTTTCTATTATTTTCCCACCGAATTTTAGTAAAGTATTTTTTTCTTTCCCTTCTTGGAAAGGCCTTTCTGTCTCATCTCTGCAATACGAGAAAGAGGTTTTTGTGCCCTGAAGGCTGGCATGACGGTGGCCTCAGGAATACAAGGAAAAGAGCTGGAGCTCCCTCTCTCTCTCAGCTCTCACACTGGAAAACGGCCTCTTTTTATCCTAATAAGGGAAGCTTTTCAAGAAGGCCCATTTGTTCTTGGGCACCTAGTAAGGGTGTGTGTAGAACCAGCTGGAATGCAAAAAGCACACAGGAGTGTCCAGTCACAAGCACAGACTTTGTTTTACTAAACCTTCAGTTGTCATTTCTCCTTGCTGGCGGGGGCTGTGACTGCGGCCCTTCCCACAGCCTTGCTGCATCTTCTCCTTAGCCCCTGCTCCACTTCCCAGGGAGTAGCTAGGTTTCTCGTCTCTGTGCTCCAGTGTAAGGCCTCCTCCCAGGCCTGACTGTCACCAGCCTCCGCCTCCTCCTCCTCCTCTATACATAAGTCCTCAGGAAAGGGCAGGCTGGCCTCTGTGCGGGGAAAGATCAGGCATATTCCTATCTCAGAGACTGTCTCCACCTCCACCAGACTCTCACCGCCCAACCCTTTACCTGGTTCTGGAACGTCCACACCCTTGTTTGGCTTGCTGTCTTGTAACAGCTGGTGGATGGTCTGAAGCTTCATATTGAGAAGCTCCTGCTGGGCTCCAGCCAGGGTAGTCACACTGTAGAAATATCCACTCAGAGGCTAGCCGATCTCTGTCGCCACCTCTTCCACCTATTACAAAGCTCCCCTGGCCACAAGGTCACTGCTCTTCTTACCGCTCAAAAAGGGGGTCCAGCTGGGCCATCAGATTGTTCAGGTGTTGCTCTGTCTGGGCCAGCTGTTGTGTCAACTGGGCCAGCTGTTGCTCTGGGGGTAAGGGAGAAAAGGAGAGCAATGGTTATTTGTAGCTTCTGTGGTCCCCTAATCCCCTACCAAATATAGGCTTGTGCAAAACCCACCTGACTGCAGTGATTCCTTCTTGCCTGCCTCCTCCTGGAGAACTGCAGCCTCATCTTTCCCCTGATGAAATAGAAGAAAGAGAGGGCTAGCCTGCAGGAACAAGCTTCTCCATCACCTGTCTCCAAAGCCAGTGAGAGGAGGATAGTTTGACGTCGAGAAAGCCAAGGGGTTTTTACTTCAGAGAATCACGATCACACGTAGTCTAGCTCCTCACCTGGGACGTGAAGCAACATGTCAGTATGCCCCCACACGTGGTCATTCAGTCTAATGAAACACTCACAGGAATGAGCAGCTCTCTCCAGTTTGATAAAGCTCCGGTTGTTAGTTTATACACAAAACCAAAAATGTCCCTTTAGGTATCTTCTTTCCATGTTGCCTTCCAAAATGTCTTTTCAACACGATAGGAGCTCAGGAATTTGAAGATGGTAGTCCTTGCCCACTCCCCTTCCCCATGTCTTCTCTGGTTTAATATCGCCAATTTTACTCAGTCGGTGCTCATTTGATATGGTTTTCTCTGGTTGCTCTACTAGTATTCTTAAAAGTAGTGCCCCGAAGAGAATAAAATTCTCCCGAGTGTTCTGATCAGAAGATGAGATGCAATACCTTGTTCCTAGCATTGACTGGGGAAGTGGGTTTCACATCACACGACTGAACTTTATTATTCAGCTAATAAACGGCTGCTAAGTTATGTTTCTTCCAGATAGTACTTGGGTCCACAAATATAACTTATTATCAGTTCTCTTTAAATTTCATCATGATATTCAGTCTCTCATCCTAACCTGTCAAGTCTACTTGGAATCATGATTAGCTATCTCTTTTAATTTCTTTTTTTTTTAAGGTATTATTTATTTAACAGAGAGAGATCACAAGTAGGCAGAGAGGCACGCAGAGAGAGAAGGGGAAGCAGGCTCCCTGCTGAGCAGAGAGCCCCATGCGGGGCTCGATCCTAGGACCCTGAGACCATGAGACAATGACCTGAGTTGAAGACAGAGGTTTTAACCCACTGAGCCACCCTGGTGCCCCTCCCTTTTAATTTCATATCCCCTCCCAATTGGTTCAGCCCTCTACTTCCCAATGCAAATAAGTAATCAGGCCAGGTTTGAGGATAGAGCCTTGGGAGGTATTATTTTCCATTCCAACCATTTCCATACACTAATGTACTGTCAGTTTACATTTCAGGGCCTCCTTTCTAAGGAGAACATGAGACCAGGGCCTTCAATATTGTCGCTACAGCAATCAACACTTTGTGCCAAGACTGTAATTCTACCAGTAGCCACACTTGGGTAGTATGGACACTTACTTGCTAGGTTCAAATCCCAGCCCTACCAGTTACTACTAGCTCTGCGTGACTTTGAGCAAATGACTTAATCTCTTCGTTGGACTGTTGGGAGAATTAAATGTAGTGGTCATTATTTATTTACAACTTCACATCTGCTACCTCGCTGGATGCTCAAAATAACCCCCTAGTGTTGGAAAGCCAAAGAACTACAGTCTTCGTTTTACAGACCGACAGAAATAAGTGTCTTGTTCATGGTACCATAGCGCCCCCATGGGAGATTCAGGCCGGGGGCACCCCCACCCCTGGTCGTCCCGCACCTGCAAACACTTGTACAGCACAAAAGCCACGACAGCTGCGGTGTACAGCGCCCCCAAAGGCAGAGCTCCCGCCCGGGCCCGCTCGTGCTGGTCCTTGGGCGGCGGCCTTCGCCTGGGTTCCGTGGCCTCAGGGCCCACCTGGGCGGGGTCCCCTGCGGAGGACAGCAGAGCCGGGTCAGTAGAGCCGGGGCCTGGGACCCGTGGGCAGTCCTAACCTCCCTCCAGCAGCCCTCGCTGATACCTGGGTGTGCCCGGAGGTCGGGGCTGGGGCGGTCTCCGAGGACCCCGGGCAGTGCAGACACAAGTAGCAACCCCACCAAACCCGCAAGCGAGACCGAGCCCGCCATTGCAGACCACACAATTAAGTTCCCGGCGGCGCCAGTGTTGGCCGGGCGTCCCAGTGCGCATGCGCAAGAGGGGCGTTGCGACGGTCGCGTACCGGGACGCGCTGGGAGGTCACGCCCACTTAGTGTGGGGGCGGGGCAAGTTATTAGCATAGGACTTTGACCCAACCTTCCCAAATGAATTCATTTTTCATCTATTTAGGAATTCTATTAGCCAGAATGCTTCTAGAAGCCTCCGATCTTATAAGATTATGCTGGCAAATGGATTTTATTTCTCATGCGCTCAACCTATTCACCCTAACCAAAAAATGATTAACACGGTGAACCTTAAAAGAATGAGCGTGGAAACACCACCCAGTTCGTGCTGAAGGCCTGTTTCCTAGGCTACAAACGAGGGACTTGTTCCTTATTCGCGCCTAGGGGAAAGTCCCCGGACCCTTGGGCAGAAAGTGCCGCGTGCACGTGCACGTTGACTTTCCCTGCTTTGCACTGTAACGTCCGCCAAGAAGCGATCCCCGTTCTGCGGCGGGGGAGCTGAGCGGCGTGCTGCGGGGGCGTCGTCCGTCAGCATCTCTAGTTACGCAGGCAGTGCGCCCGCCTGTGCGCACCAACCACACGGGGCTCATTCTCAGCGCGGCTGCTTTTTAGAGTATGGGACCAGGCCCTCCCCTTAGGAGGGCTTGTACTGTTAGCCGCTCAAGCCTGGAATTGCTTTCCACGCCCGCAAATGGACTAATTCATCCCTGAACCATTCCCTCCTATGACCTAACACGATTTATGTATCACATTGGTTGAGTTTTCTTTGTTTTTGCTTTTGTTTTTGCAGTTCCCTCTTCCTACAATGGCCTCCTCTACCCCACCCTCTCCAATCACCAAATGTTTCTAATAGCCACCATTCACTGTGCAGCGCGGCCCACTGTAGACTATAGACTGACTGGCCTAGAATCCTGCCTCCGCTACTCCAAAGCTAAATGACTTTGGGCAAGTTACTTAATTTTGCTCTGTGCCTCAGTCTCCACTCTGAGGAATGGACATAATGATGATACACAATCTGTACCTCACAAATTAATCTTAAGTAGGATAATCCAAGTAAAGTCCTTAGAACCGTGCCTACCTACCAGTGATTTTAATTTAAGCAGCTGCTACGAGCCAGGCACTTGAAATTAGAACTCTCTTCGGCACCTTCCACTGCTATTTCCTTTCTGTACAGTTAACGTCTACACACCCTTCAGATCTCAGATGTGTTTCCTTCACTCAGAATCCTTAACTTCGAATTTATTCATTAGTGCAGCTATTGTACTTTCTTTCTTTCTTTTTAAGGTTTTATTTCTTTATCTGACAGAGAGAGAGATCACAAATAGGCAGAGCGGCAGGCAGAGAGAGAGGGGGAAGCAGGCTCCCCGCCGAGCAGAGAGCCCGATGCGGGGCTCGATCCCAGGACCCTGAGATCATGACCTGAGCCGAAGGCAGAGGCGCACTGAGCCACCCAAGCGCCCCTACTGTACTTTCTTTAAGCCAACATCATGTTAGTTATATCTCAATAAAACTGGGAAAAATCCATTTTGGTTCTTTAAAATCAGTTAATTAAAATCAATTAATCCATTAAAATTAATTATAAAAAGAAAATACTGCAAGACTGTAAATTGCAGGAGAGCAGAGGCCATATTTCTTTTCTTTATCATTTTATTCCTACAGCTTAGCACAGCACCTGGTGCTAGCAGGCACACAATGAATCCTTCTTGAATGAAATACAACCCAACAGGTAAATATAATTAAGCTCTTTTAAAAAAATATTTATTAGAGAGAGAGAGAGCACAAGCAGTCGGGAGGGCAGAGAGAAGCAGACTCCCCCGCTCAGCAAGGAGCCCGATCCGGGGCTGGATCCCAGGACCCACAGATCATGAGTTGAGCTGAAGGCAGACATTCAACTGACTGAGCCACCCAGGAGCCCCTAATTAAACTCTTTTAAAGAATGAGTCCCAGTTCAGGCTCCATGCTGGGTGGGAGTCTGCTTCTCCCTCTCCCTCTGCCCCTTCCCTTGCTCATACTCTCTCTCTCTCCCTCTCAAATAAATAAATATTTAAAAACATAAAAAAAAAACCCACACAAATAATGAAGAAACAAAGGTTCAGGAAGGTTAAGTAAGTTCATCAGGTAAGAGGCAGGTCAGAGATTCCAAAGCTTTCTGCCTGTCTCCCTATCAGTTACCACATTATCACCGACCCCCCCCCCCCAGCCCTTCCTTTCACCTCCAGAACCTCAGGCAGACCTGGAGAGTTGCCGTGTTTCATATTGCTTTTTAATTGATTGTCTGGGACACATTGGGTCGTCTTCCTAATTAGATCAAGAGGCCTTTGAGGAAAGAAACCATTTCCCACTCACATCTTCTTTTCCAAAGCTTGGCACATAAGCAAGCAATCGGCACAGGTGACAAATGAATGAGGTATATGTGTGCTAAATAAATGAATGAACTAGGAGCGTATCTTCTTGTTCTTCCAGAAATGGAGGGGGCAGGGCGGGGAGGAGAGACCCACACTCAGTGGAGTTACCGTAGTCTAATTGATCTAGAGGCAGCCTGGTTGCAGAGCAGGGTAGTCCAAACCTTGACCCTAAGCCAGTTGGCACAGTCGACGTAAACAAGTGGTTCGGGCCAGGTTTAATATGATAAATGGCCTTCAATTGATTGTTGCTTTAGGGAATTTGGGCCCACTATTGCCAGACATATCACTGACCTCTGGTCTAAGGAACTTTAAATCCTTTTTCCACATCCGTACCAGCTATCTGGGCAGCGAAGGTACTCCACTTCCTGAAGGGAACAAGCGAGAAGACATGGCTCAGTTTCCCAGGATGTACAGGGGTAGAGGTTTCTTTAATTCAACTAACTTTTGAGATTGACAGTTCTTAGGGACAGTTTGGATGAAGTGGGTCGAGAGGGGAGAATCTAAGTTTCCTCTATGCCTTAAACTATTATACCGGTAATAATAAGAATGACAATGGTCATCTTATCTCCTACAGTCAGCCTTAGGGTGTGATGGGATTCTAGGTACCAGGAGGCCTCCCCGTCTCATTCCTCTTGGTAACATGCTCAGTGAGGAATATATTCTCTCTCACGGGTCTCAGAGTTGGAGAGAAAAGGCAGACAGATACCCTGTGGCAGAAGGGAATCTCTGTCCTAAGGCCTGGCTTCCTTGTCTTGTTGGTCCTGCCTCATGCTAGGTTGTCTCCTGGAAGTGTTCATGGGCTCACCTGCACAGTGGCACCGTAATCGCAGGTCTGCTTCTCTCTTCTCTGGCCAAAGAAGGTACAGGGCCACGAGGGGTGGGGGCGGAAGCTTGGGAGATGCTGGGTGGCGCAGGTGCAGGCACAGGGCGGTGTCTTTGTTCTTTCACTCATCCCTCCCCTCCCCCTTCCTCCCCGGAAACCAGTGACTCTGCCACCAGCAGTATTGGGGATGCTGAACTGTGGGGCCAGGCCCCAGGAGGGCTGAGAGTAAAGGGGCCTACAGCTGCGATCAGGCCATAAGCCAGGCTGACCCCTCAACGCAGGGCTTGCAGACTCAGCTCCCAGGTCAGCAGTCATGAGCAGAGGGGCCAACCGCACAGAACTCACAGAACGAACAGAACTGCTAGTGCCCGGTGAGCTGGGCGGGGCAGGGGCAGGGGGAGGGGTCACATGGCCCCTTGTCCCACCTGCTGGGACCTGGAGGGCTGGGCTGGGCAGTAACATCCCCAATCTCCTGGCATCCACAGGAATCCCCACCGTGACCCAGGCCTGGGGATTGTGGGCCCTCTTAGGGGCTTCGATGCTGCTGCTTCTCATCTCAGTGGCTGCGCACTTGTTCCGATGGACTAGTGGCCGGAGCAGGAGCCATCCGGGACAGGGACGGTGAGTAAGGGACAACAGAGATAGGTGATTGAGAGTTCCCCCTTACCCAGAAGTCCCCTCATCCCCTCATCTCTGTCTTGCAGCTCTGGAGGATCTGTGGAAGAGGTCCCCCTATATGGGAACCTGCCTTATCTTCAGACTGGTAGGGAGCTGACAGAGGGGAGGGACACCGAGGCCACGTACGTCCTGGATGGGTGGGATGAGGGATCACAGGAGGAAGAACAAGAAGTGACCAGATTACTACTGTTCCCTATCCCAGGTCGGCTGTCTCAAGAACCAGGGCCAGACCAGCAAGAGCCAACTCCTAGAGGCCCTGTCACGGTGAGTCAGTTGTGGCTGAGGAAGAGGGGAGGAAAGGAAATGGTCTTTTCCAAAGGTCCAGTGAACTTCTAACAGCCTTGCATCTCCAGGCTGCAGAGAAAATGATGTGCTATACGAGCCTGCAGTTGCGGCCTTCTCAGGGCCATCTCCCCAGCCCTGGAACCCCCATCAAGTACTCCGAGGTGGTGCTGGATTCTGAGCCAAAGCCCCAGGCCTCAGGCCCCGAGCCGGAGCTGTACGCCTCAGTGTGTGCCCAGACCCGCAGGGCGCGGGCTTCCTTCCCAGACCAGGCCTATGCCAACAGCCAGCCTGCACCCAGCTGAGACGGAGAGGCTGGCAGAGTGAGACGAGCATCACCCCAGCCTCCTCTGCTGCAGGGGTTACTGCTACCCTGCCCCGGCATGACTGTTTCCCAGCCACCCCCCAAAGACAGGTAGCCAATGTCCGGTCACAGGAGGTTATGTTTCCCAAACTTCCCCTCTAAGCTGCGAGGGAGACATCTCAGTGGAACAAGTAGGTCCCCGGTTTCTTGGGGATGGAGGAAACAAAGGCAATGACTCCCTTTCCATCTCTCTCTCTCTCTTTTTCCTATCTATTCCTCTAAGGCCCTAAGCTCCCAATTTTCTCACTTCCTCCACCTTGTGGATTTTAACCAGATCCTCTCTGCTCCGGCTCCCTTAAAGTCTACGCCTTCGGTGTCCCCTCAGATACAGGAAGTGGGCAGTGGTGGAGGGGGTAACCGCCTGAGAGAAGGGTGGGTATTCTCCTTGGGAGCCCATAGTCTGAAGGGATTCTGGGACCTAGCGACCTGAGGAACCCAAGCCAGGCTTCTTATCTGAGAACCCTGGCTGGAGAATGCCAGCCCACATCCTGCTGCCTCTGTTATGTCCCCAAGTTTTCAAATAAAACTTCTCAGAAAGTGTTTAGATTTTTATCTAGAGGGCTTCAGACCTGCAACAGGTGCTACATGGTAGGGGTGTGAGCTTTGGTCTCTGCACAGAGCACTTCTGGGGCGTCTTGCTGGGGCGGATGGACCAAGAGTGTCTGTGGCATCAACACTGCCAGGGTGGGTGCAAGGGGTGGAGGCTGGAGCCCAGCTCAAGCTGTACTTGCTGTTCCTAGAACATTGTGAGAATTTGCACTCAGAGCCACCTCACTCCCATCACCCGGCGTTGCAAGCTCCCCAGCCCCTGACCTACTCTCCCCGTGGCCTCTATGACTGCGCTGCCACCAGCCACAACCCGCAAGTTTACGCCACCTTACCCTACGGCTTCTGTAGAGGCAAGTCTGGCTTAACAGACCTTTCTGAGGTTTCAGGGCCAGAAGATAGTGGAAGCCAGGCTTCTACTTCCAAACACCTCTCCCTCCCACTCACAGTCCCAGAGAAAACCAGAGTAGGGAACCGTGCTCCTGAGGTCTACCTGGTGGTCCCAATAATACGGACCCTCTACACACAGAGAATAACCCAAATGCCAGATCTGCCTCCGTGGACCTCAACCTGGGCCTCCCCCACCAGAGGCGCCGGTCGCGGTAGGGAACAGGCGGCTGAGGCTGTGTGGGAGGGAAGGTGGCTTTGGGGGCCGGCACCGGATGCGGGGAACCACTGGCAGCGGGATGTGGGGTTCTGAGGATTGCTAGTCTGCAGACCGCTCAATGTGTCCTCGGCCTGGGGGACGTGAGAAACAGGCTTTCTGAGAGAAGGGGCTTGGGGCCCGCCAATCTACGGGGACGGGCCGAAAATTGCAGCCGAGGCCTCAAACACCACCATCGCAGGACTTACACTCCGCCTCACATCCACTCTCTCCGTCTCCCGAGGTCTCCGCCGGCTCAGTACTAAACCCGGAGCGCCCTCGCCTGGCGCGACGCGGCCTTGCCACGACCTCTGCCCATGCGTAAAGCTGCCCCTCCACGGCATGCTGGGAAATGTAGTCCCGACAGTTCCCCACCCCTACCCCCGCAATCTTACTCGCTCCACGAGTTTAGCCCTACCCTACGCGGAGCCGGGACCCTGCAGTTCCCAGAACAGCGCTTCCGGGTTCGCGGAACGTAGCGACTCACTCGATCTGGAGCTGGGTGTGATTTGAACGTTATTTTCCTTCTGGTCCCTGAAGCCCGGATCTTTTACCTTCTCTCTTCCCTACAACCTTTTAATTTTTCTCACTGTTTTACTTGTCTGTCTCCGAGGCTCGTGCCCTAGCCTAGGACTGAAGGCCTGCAGGCCAGGACTGTGTGACAACTTTCTAGTTGATCCCTGCGTCTAGGAAAAAAATAAATTGGGGCAGCCAGATACACCTCAGACATCTTCGAGGACCCCTGTGCCTCATCTCTCTAGCTGGTCAACTCGTTTCCCGAACACCTTGCAGTTGTCTCCCCTTCTGTAGCTCCAGGGGTGCTTTTTCTTAGTGGCCTCCCTTCCCTGATATGTGTAAGATTCCAGCCCTTAGGAGTGCCCTGTTCCTGGCAAATTCCCAGGGAGGATCATTGAGGGAAGCCACGACAGCCCTCCGGAGCTCCAGCTTTTCCCCTCTTCCTGCGATCTCAGCTGGGAGGACTGGGGACAATCCCAAGACCCGAAGAGGAAAGGTCTTTGGGATGGTCAAACGTTCAATGACAGACGTTTTTAAGGAATTACTTGTAGGTGGGGAGGGGCCTAGGAAGCCATCCAGCCAAGACCCCTCCATCTTTGGCCTTGCTCTGTACTCTGCCGAGATGAGTCCGAACTTCCAAGCTTGTTTTGGCTGTAAAGAGGGAAACAGAGCTGGGACGTGGAAAGAGACCACGTCCTAATGACTTCATTTGAAACCTTGGATCCAGACATGCCCAGAACTAGATCTGCCTCCTGAACTTTTTGGTTATGTAAGCTAATGCATTCTCTTTTTTGCTTAAGTCATTCTAAGTTAGATTTTTCTATCTCTTGCAACCACGAGTTCTGACTAATTCTGTGGGGGAAAGACCGGCACACCAGAGCCAGCAGAAGATGCTGAACCTCTGAGATCTTCCCTTATTGCTCAACTCCTCCACCAGCCATCCTCTTCTGACCTATTTAAATGCACTATAATGCCTTTGACCCTAAAATACTTCTGCTTGGTGTGTGCCTCTTGCCAGGCTTTTAAATTTCTAGAATTCTACAGCTGGGAGGAGGCAAATCTGGCCCAAACTTATACCCACTGCAGGAGCCATCCTACCAGCCACTTTTTAAACATTTCCAGGAATAGGGAGCTCACTACCTTATCAAGTGCTTGTTTCCAATCTTCTTTTTTTTCTCCAATCTTTCTTTTTGACAGAACTTTCTTTTGGGCGGGGGGCAAACTCTGCCCGTTACTTTTGTCATCAATTCTGCCTCCTGAGCTATAATCATATAATCACCTTTCTCCTTCCTGTACATGACAGCCCTGATGGAAGGCCTAAGTCTTCTTTTTTTTTTCCTCCTTCCCGGGAAAAGCTTTCTAGAATTCCTTTTACAGACATTTGCAGCTACTCATCATTCCCACTGTTTTGCTTGAGTAGAGTCTTTCTTCAAGTGTGATGCTAAGAAGTGAATATAGCAAACTGTGGAGAGCCCATCTCTTCATTGGGCGCCAAGCCTATGGGGCTTTGTTTGTAAGGAATACACTCATTTAGCCTTACTTAAGTGAAGGGGTGTTTATTGTTAGGACACTTGGGGCAGGGAGGAAGCCGAATGGAATGGGCATCGCAGAACAGTGGCTATGGTATGACTGGGCCTCTGCAGACTGTTGCTGGATTTCAGATATCAAATCAGCCTCGCTGGGGACCTTGGTAACAGGAGTATGCGGGTTTTCCCACTCCGCTCCTCCTGTCCCATGACTCTGACAGAGTCTGCATCTTTTATATATTCCCAGTTTTTTCCTACTTTGCTAACTTGCTTCCTCATCCTCTGCTTCTGGTTTCTGCTTCCTCACAACTGCTTGATATTTTCTCCTCTATCTCACGACCTCAGTTCAATGCTTAATTTTAGGAACAGTGTGAGCACATGTTAAAAAAAAAAAAATTAAATAGAACTGAAAAGTAGATCCCAATGGTTCTGCACCAGAAGTGACTTTGGCCCTCAGGGGACATTTGGCAATGTGCAGGGACATGTTTGGTCATCACAACTGGGGAGTGCCCCAAGGTATTGATCTATAGGGGGTAGAGGCCAGGGATGCTGTTGACCGTCCCACAACACACAGGTCAACCACTCACCATACACAATTTCCATCCCCAAAAGTTAAAAGTGCTGAGGTTGAGAAATACTAGTATGGGGGGGGGGGGAGTAAAAGGCCATCCCCCCACCCCATTCCTACTTCCGGTTGTAGTTCGCCGAGGCACTTGCTATTAATGGCTTCTGTGTTTAAGTCTTCTGGTGATTATCACTCTGTCAATAATTAGAATACTTAGAGCAAGGGGAGTCTGGGTACATGCAAACCCTAGTGAAGCTCTCCCTTCCACAATCCCTCTGATGACTCCCGACCATAGAGGACAAACTTTAAATGGGCTCTGCTGAGTTCCTGGCGGAGCGAATTTCCTGCAGACAAGTTTCTGGAGAACAGCCTCAGAGCCAAGAAAAAGGACCTTCAGGAACGAAGCAAGCCGGCTTCCCAGGACAATCAATGGCTTTGCTGAGTCTCTCCGGCTCTCTAAAAAACTAACGGTGGATTAAATTTCTCAGCCTTTGAGGCCAGGAGAATGCAGACAAACCAGAGGGCGGAGAGACCTGCTGGAGGAAACAAATGAATCTCTGACTGAATGAGAGCCTGGGGGAGATATTTGTGAAGGTCAAACACAAAAGATTTCCCTGAACTAGAAAATGTGATATCAGAGCTAAAAACTTCCAAACATAAAGCAAAGGAGAGGATGGTTACTGCTAAAACCCCCAAAAGAGGTCCAGAGAATTAAACAGATGAAATATCTCAAAACATGTAACAAAAATACAGAGATGCAAATTATGTGGTGAAAGATGGGACACTGAAACAGACCCAGGAGATTTAGCCTGCAAATTTTATGAGTTTCAGGAGAAAAGGAACAGGAGAGGAGAGGTCATAATTAAATAATTTAACACAGAAGAATGTCCCTGAGCTGAAGAAAAATTCAGCTGAAGAAAACTTAGCTGAAGAAAATTTAATAAAATAAAATAAAATAAAATAAAATTTAGCTGAAGAAAAATACAGGTTAAAATTCCTGAACTCTAAGGATAAGAACAATGTCACACACATTTTCAGTCAGAAAGAAAGTTCATTCTTCTTATTTGCAACCCTGGAAGTTAAACGACAGCAAAACTGAATGTGAGGTAATGAAAGAAAAGGCCTACGACCAGGACCTAGCAAAGGGAGGAAGAAAGATAGTTGAAGATTTATAAAAATCATTCAGTATCTCATGTGAGAAATACTTTTAAGAAAAGGCTCTCATGAAACAACAAATGAATTAGAACAGATTTCAAGATGGGGGAAGGTTGAGGGAGGAGGAGAGAAATCAGTGGCGTGCAACGAACCATGAGCTATATATTTATATCTATATTTCTATATATGTATAACACATCACACTAATGCTAAATATCCTTGAAACAGAAGGAACACATCGTAAGGGAAATTCTAATAAGGACTAAATTATCTCAATAAAACTCTGGAATCAGGTAGCGAGGATAAGGGGAAGGTGAGTGTTCCAGGATCCGAGGGGGAAGGAGGAGGAGGAGGAAAGGTAGTAAAAGTAATCTAAAGACCATATCTTATTGAGGTGGAGAGGAAGTAGAAGATAAGTAGAGTACGATGGAAATAGTTGTTCTGTATTCATAGACTAGAACGATCATGTGCATCTATTTAAGAGAACAGGGCAAGGGATGGTAACTATGAATAGAATGACAAACCCCAAATTGACAAGGAGAAAATGGGATGAATAGCCATTCATTCAGTCCACCAAAGGTAAAGAAGAGTTCAGAACACTGTTTACACATTTAAAAACAAGTAAGATGGAAATAAATCAAATGTATCCCTCGGTACAGGAAATATGAGTGGACTAAATTCTTCCATCAAAAGACTCTAAGACTTTGTTAGAAATCAAATTCTGGTCAATACTACTTAGAAGAAGGGCCGCCTGGGTGGCTCAGTCGTTAAGGGGCTGCCTTCGGCTCCGGTCATGATCCCAGCGTCCTGGGACCAAGCCCTGCATTGGGCTCCCTGCTTGGCGGGAAGCCTGCTTCTCCCTCTTTCACCCCCTGCTTGTGTTCCCTCTCTCGCTGTGTCTCTCTCTGTCAAATAAATAAATAAAGTCTTTAAAAAAAAAATACTACTTAGAAGAAATATACTTAAAGCAAAATAATCAAGAAAGATTCAAAATAAAGACGTGGGAAAGGGATACAAGACCGATAAACAGAAAGCAGTGGTAATGCTGGTATCCAAAAGGGGAATTTAAGTTACCGACTGGAAGTGGTGTGAGGATTGCCTGTGAAGGAGTAGGAAGGAACTTTTGGGGAGATGGGCATCTTCTGTACCTTGACGGTGGTGAAGTTTGCATGACTGAAATACATTTGTCATAACTCATAGGATTGTATGCTTAAAATTGATAAAACGTATTGTATGTAAATTACAATACAGTAAAACTGGTTTCAGTAAAGAACAAAATTATAGTATTTACAAAATGTAAACACTGAATGAAAAAATAGTGAATACTGGATACCCTCTCAATTACCCTGTATCATATATCCCCAAAGTACTATAAAGATAGCAAGCTTAAAAAAGAGAGAGGGAGAGAAAAAATAAAGGGGGTACTTATTTCAATAAATTATAAAAAGAACAAGAAACCAAAATTAATCAGGAAATGTCAAAAGCTGACATGAATGAAATGGAGAACCAAAAAAAAATACTAAAAGGCATGAATTTTAATAAGTTCTTTAAAAGGGCTAATAAAGTAAACCACTTATAAGCACAAAGAAAGAGAAAAAAGCAAAAATAGACAAGATTAGTTCCGAGAAAGAAAACATGACAGATAGAAGAAAAAAAGAATCAATAAAAGGTGGGATGCCTGGGTTGCTCAGTTGGTTAAGTGTCTGCCTTCAGCTCAGGTCATGATTCCAGGGTCCTGGGATCAAGCCCCACATTGGGCTCTCTGCTCAGCAGGGAGCCTGCTTCTCCATCTGTCTGCTGCTCCCCCTGCTAGTGCGCGCTCTCCCTCTCACAAATAAATAAATAAAATCTTAAAAAAAAATTATAAAATGGTGCAACCTAAAATTCCTCATCAATTAACTCGAAAATTTAGAGGACATGGATACATTTCAGGAAATATGTGAATGACCAAAACTGGCCCAAGAGAAAGAAGAAAGCTTGAATAGCTCAACCTACGTTAGAAAAAACTAGAATAAGAAGGTGACTATAGACCTAGTTTTGGAAAAGATTGCATTCAAAGGGAACCAGAGCTGAGTTTTATCTATTCTTTTTTTTTTTTAATTCATGGGGCAGGGGAGGGGGAGAGAGAGAGAGAGAGAATATGAGCGGGGGAGGGGCAGAAGAAGGAAAAGCAGACTCCTCACTAAGCATGGAGCCCAAAATGGGGCTCTGGGGCTCGATCCCAGGACCCTGAGATCATGACCTGAGCCAAAGTCAGATGCTTAACGGACTGAGCCACCCAAGCACCCAAGTTTTATTTATTCTTCAATAATGATAATTTCCATGTCATTTTATCTAGTCAAAACTATAGGAAAAGAAGAAAAGCTCCCATATTTAATATTTAGAACCAGAATAACTTAATTCAATTCCTAATGAAAATTCTAAGTAAAAATGAAAAAGAGGAAAACTGCTGAAATATAATGAAGCCTTTTTTACTAAATCCTAACAGCAAATATTGTTCTTGATGGTGGAATACTAAAATCACTTCCATTAAAATAAACATTTAGACAGAGATGCCTGCTATTTAACATATCTTGGACGTTTTACCAAATGCAGGAAGACCTTAACCATATTTACATCTAAAATAATTTTTTTAAATAGATTTATTTGCCAGAGAGAGAGAGCACAAGCAGGGCAAGCAGCAGGCAGAGAGAGAAGCAGGCTTCCCTCTGAGCAAGGAGCCCGATGCGGGGCTCCATCCCAGGACGCTGGGATCATGACCTGAGCCAAAGGCAGGAGCTTAACTGACTGAGCCACCCAGGCGCCCCCATGATGTCCACTCTTGAAAGGTAATGTGAAGGTCAATATTGCAAAGACCACATGTGACACACATGGGGAAGAAGGATACCGCTCTCACAGCCTAGTCCAAAAAGAAGGCACTGGAAGGGAAAGCAGAGCATCATAAGGGGATGTGTAACCATCACCAAAAGAGCTAAGGAGGAGAGAGACACAGGCTGGGCCTTCTTAACGTACCCGTGCCATTGTGGAAATGCAGTCTAGTTCACTCCAGTGGTATCTGGGTGCCCTTCCTTCTGATGCCTCCCCAAGAGCCCGTTTAGGCAGCACACCCATTGATTTTTTTTTGAGCATATACTGGAAACTTGGTTTGGCATTTTACCTGGTGTCCAGGCCATGTTCACTTGTATACTGGTTCTGAAAACTAGGGCATTATCTACAGTTTACTGAATTCCTGCAAATGTTCCCGCAACTGATCTACATACACGCTGCCCCCACCTCCAGACACCGCCTAGTACCCTCACTGCCCCCACCCACCCCTGCCCCCAGCTGCTCTATAGGCTCCCACTCTGTGTCACAGGTCCCAGGGGCCCCCAGGGAGCCACCAACTCCCACCACCGTCTGTTATCTGGAGGAAGCCCTGATGGGGGGCTGGGGGAGGGGACAGGGTTGTTGGAAACTTTAATTAAGCAAGGACGGTTAACAGCTGCAGGGTCACCTTAGGAAACAGTGAGCTTGAGAAAAGAAATATTTCTCTCATCTGTCCCCATGACCTTTTAAGACTTTTCTGCAAATGGCTCCTCATTCCCTGCCATGGAAAAAAATAGCAGCCCTCACAGGCACCCTTCAGCCCACAGAATCCTCTGAGCTTACTCCTTCCAGCAGGCCTTGACACAGATGCTCGCCTCACACAGACACCCCAACAGACCACAAAGACCTGAGGATGCCTGTTCACACGTGCACACTCACACGCATGCATACACCTGCCTCTTCTTCAGGTGACAAGTGTGCTTTCCTACCTCAGCGGGCACTTTGTCTGGGAGGGCCGCGCGGTGCCGCTGGGCAGAGCTCTCAGCAGAGCCGCAGAGCCGAGTACAGCGCCCTCCACACACCACTAGTCATACACTACAGCTGTCAGCGTGCGGTGAGCACCTCTTTCCCCTTCCTTTTTCCTCCCCACAGGTGCAGCTAGTGAAGAGGTTCTGCGGGGGCAGATGCCACCCACTGTGAGTGGGTTTTTTCCCACCCACAGAGCCTGTCTTGTCTCAGCCTCTTTGCACCCGCAGAAGCAAGCCCTTCTAGGGTCATCGCTTGGTGAAAGAATGTTAGGGAGCACCTCTGAACCACTGCTCAACAACCCTCCTCTCTCAGCTAGTTTCCCTCCCTTCCATCAGCCCGGCCTTCAATCCCATGAGGGCCTCCCAGCCCTCGGTCTTCTCCCGCAAACTCTCCCTTTTCTCTTGGGGCTGGGTGCAAAGGGACAATGTTGAGACTTTTTAAGGGAAGAACTTTAGGAAAGTAAGAACAAACAAAACAAAACCAAACCAAGAAAATATCAAAACCTCAGGTCCAGAGTCTGTGCGCTCAACACCCACCCTGCTTTGTTTCCTTGCCTCCCTTCTAAGAAGCCACTGCCCTTCTTCACCCCCACCCAATTCCTTTGTTCACCTGCCCCCCGACCCCCACGAGGGTCCATAAGGGCTCAGTACTGCAGGCTTTTCTAAAGGGACACAAGCTCGGGGTTGTCCCTCATCCTCACCCCCAGCCCTGGCTTATCCCCAAGCCTGTGCCTCCCGGACTCAGCTTGCTGGCTCCAGCCCGGATGTCGGGACACAGGATGCTATGAGTCCAGCAGGGGGCAGGATGGGATGAGGAAGGGGCTGATGGGCCAAAGGTGTGATCAGGAGGGAACGAGGGTGGAGAAGGCCACGGAAAGGCTGTGGAGTTTGTAGAAGAGAAACAGTGTGGTCCCAGATCCATCCTCCAAAGTGCTGCCACATTCTCAGGAAGGGCTTTGGAGTGAGACCCTCCCTGTGTGTGAGACCCTCAGCCTCGCTGCAGGACTACCGCAGGAGCGGAGCTGGATCTACCCTGAAAGCCTCCAAACTGACAGGGAATGAGCTCCACCAAATCAAAGTCTCCTTTCTGGGAGCCCATACCTGCTGGGAACCCCAGGATAATGAGCAAAGGCTCCACACTAGGACCCCCCAGTATGATGGGGAGGATGGAGCTCCACTGTGGGAGATCCTCTGGGTTCAGCTGGGCACGAAAGAGCTCTGACAACACATGAATAAGCCCGTAGACAGAGCAGCATAGGCAGAGAAGAGCATAGGGCAAATCGGAGTAGATGATCAGGAGGACACACATTTAGAGCTCAGCGCCGCCAAAGTGCGTCCCAGACGCACTTTGAGGGGGGAGCACAGGCAGAACGAAGGGACAGGCCTGAGTAGTGATCCAGTGACACCTCCGACGTGCTCTACCCCCACGTGCTGGACCTCGGTTTCCCATCCCCTGTCCCTCTGGCAGAGGCTCAGGGATGCAGTCTGCTTCACTGAACCCATCTGTCTGACACTTGCTGACACCTTCCTCTTTTGTAGCTGGAAGTCACAGGGCAAAGCACTAAGCTGTGCAGTCACAGAAGGAACACAGAGCCTAAGGGTGTGAAGGGACAGAGCAGAGAGTGTCAAGGGAAGCTTGGGGGGGGTGAAGAAGGGGGAGACTGGTGGGAGCAGAGGTGCTCAGGGCAATGGCTGAGGCCATCACCTATGCAGACCTGCGGTTCGTGAAGGCTCCCCTGAAGAAGAGCATCTCCAGCCGGTTAGGACAGGGTAAGGGTGGAAGGGCCATCTCTCTGAGTTTGCATCCCCAAGCTCCCTCGTGGCCCCACCCCCACCTCCACCTTTTCTCTCCTCTCCAGACCCAGAGACTGATGAGGATGAGGAACTCACCTACGAGAATGTGCAAGTGCCCTCAGTCTCAGGTAGACCCTTGAGCTTGGCTTCTTCTGGAGTAGGGGACAAAGCAGGTACAGAGAGCCCAGAGGATGTATGTTTGACAGGGTCGGGTGTGTGTGTGGGGGGTGTGGGGTGTGTGTGTGTCTTGAACTGGGACTCTATGGTATTCTTGAGCGGGGTGGAGGGCTGGGAGGGGGGTTTACACAATATCCCCGGGAGAGGAGGGGGTGCTTAGGAAAGAGAAGAATGAGCCCTGGATAAGTGGGAGCCAGGTAAGAATAAAGCTCCCAGGGGCAAGGTGGAGGTCCCAGTGGGGAGACAAGGGCTCATCGAGGAGACATCAGGGCAGCCCCTGTGGGGAGACGAATTCGCGTGGGAAATGGGGAGTCACAAGACAGAGAAAAGAGGGTAGGGAGGAGGGAGGAGGGTACTTCTGGAGAGGTTTGGGGGTGCTGAGTAAAACCCGGGAGAGAGGATGTAGTAAGACCAAGGAGAGACACAAGAGTCCTGGGGGAGATGCGGGACTCCGGGGAGTGCTAAGGGGGTCCCAGAGCATCTCAGGAGGTCGCAGAAAGCATCTCGGGCCAGACTGGAGAGGGAGAAGTGGAGGGTGGGAGAGTGGAAAGAAGGGGAACTTCCCGGGGCTTCCCATCTTGAAACCGGAGTCGCTGCGGGTCCTCAGGGCTCCAATCGGAGCAGCCTGCGTCCTGGAGCTCCGTGACGTCACCGGCTGCCGGGCGGCTCCTCGCGGGTGAGTCCCTCGCCCTCCTCGAGGCGCGCGCCCCCAGCGGCCAGGCTGGCGCTCCAGCGCGCGGGGCGGGGCCTCGGGCTGGGCGGCCTCTCCCACTGCGCGGACCCCACCGGGCCGGGCGGGCTGGTCCCGAAGGCTGTGCTGGCGGGGTCCCAGGGGGCTGGTGCTGGGCCCGGCGGTGTGCGGGTCCGGTACCGAGAGTGAGCCCGGGGAGCAGCCTTCCGGACTGCGCGGGCAGCCCCGAGACCCCCTGCCCTGCCTCCTTGACCCTCCTACCCAGATGTATCATTCCCACAGGTTGACCCAGATCCTCCCTCCCTCCCCTTTACGGTGGTCCCATTCACATACCCCCGTCCTCTGTCTCCGTCTGAGATTTAGCTCCGATCCTACCAGGTAGCGCCCTTCAATGCTTACCAGTAACGATCCCAGCCCTTATTCTGGAACATCTTCCTTCCGCTACCTGCGGAAATTCACTAGCCGACAAAACCCAACATGCCGGCACCACATCCTCTGAGGGGTGCTCTTTCCCATGAATAGCCCCCACCCACCCAGCCCCTCAGTCTCTAAACTTTCCTGGTGCTCTCTGCCCTTCGGTCCCACTGTCTCCCTCAGGCCGCGCAGCCTGTATGCAGTACCTCTTTCTCGGCCTGCTCCTCACCTGCCTGCTGTTAGGGGTGGCCGCCATCTGCCTGGGAGTACGCTGTGAGTATGGCTGTACGCTGTGAGTATGGCTGTCCCCAATTTCCCATTTACCCCAATCAATTTTCTTTCTTTTTTTTTTTTTAAAGATTTTATTTATTTATTTGACAGAGAGAGGCACAGCGAGAGAGGGTACACAAGTAGGGGGAGTGGGAGAGGGAGAAGCAGGCTTCCCGCAGAGCGGAGAGCCCGATGCGGGGCTGGATCCGAGGACCCCGGGATCACGACCTGAGCCGAAGGCAGACGCTTAACGACTGAGCCACCCAGGCGCCCCTACCCCAAGCAATTTTCAACCCTACTCACTCAACCCTACTCACTCAGCCTCTTCCTCTGGGCAGGCCCAGAGTCACTACCACCATATCCCTAGCTTTTCATCTAGTTTCTAGCCAGGTCTGTTTTAGAATGCCGCACTTCCTAATCCAGTACCTCCTTAAGCTTTAGGCAGTCAGCTCTTATATTTTAGCCTGTTTTGCAAAAATTTGCAAGAAGCAGAAAAAGGACGGACGCTGAAGTGTCAGGGCACCAGGGCACGGCTGAAGGAGATGTCCTCCAAATCTCTCATTATGGCCGAACAGATCTGCAGGTGTCTCAGCAGCTCCAGCAGACGAACAGGCTTCTGGAAACCACTAACAGCAGCCTGCAGCAGCAGCTCCACCTAACGATGGCCCAGCTGGGGAAGAAGGAGGAGGATCTGCAGGGGTCCAGGAGGGAACTAGCCCACAGTCAGGAAGCACTACAGGAGAAACAGAAGGTTTGCCAGGTTACCCAAGAGCAGTTACAGGCCTGCCAGTCTGAGACGCAGAACACAAAGGAGGCCTTGCAGAGTAAGGAGGTGCAGAGGATAACCTTGGAGCAGAGGCTGAACAGCATGCAGGACACACTGAAGCCCTTATTCACGTGCCCCTTAGCAGGTATCCGCTCTGGGAGAGGAGAGAGGGGAGGGTCTCTGTGAGGGATGGATTGAAGTGAGGAGACGCTCGTGGCAGGGGTTTGTCTGTCAGGGGGCCATTGAGTTGTGGAGGAAAGGGATGGAAAATGAGAGTGGTGGCCAACAGAGAGGAGGATCAAGCTGCATTCTGGATTTAGGGCCACTCACCCAGCTCTAAGACAGATCCTGTACGAAGAAGGAGGGAGACAGCTGGCAATGCCAATCACACTGTCCCAAGCACCAAACTCAGGTCTCTGCCCTTGATATCAATGTCAAAAGATCTGGGAACCCCCTGAACTGGGATGTGGAAATGGTTGTTTGCACTTTTTTCTAAAGAGAGGGTCTATAGCTTTAATTATTTCTCACTACATCTGAGATTCCCCAAGGGTTAAGAATTCCTGATTACTGAGGTGCAGTGTGGCAGGTGGGGGACCAGGCAGCTGAAGCTCTCAAGCGTGGGCGGCACTCACAATGAGGTGGGTGGGGGTGATGTGGGGGAGGGAGCTGAGGGGAGAGTTCATCTATTTTGAAGGCAGGAGCCCAGGCAGTATGTGGGGATGAGGGAGGGGGCCACAGAAAAGGGGAGGGGCTGTGCAAGAACCAGGCTGGGGTTTGGGGTGGGGAGCCAGGCCCAAGGCGACCGGAATGTTCATGGCCATGTTCATGGCCGGGTTACCTACGGTCCAGGTTAGGCTCCGTCTACCTCAGGGGGCATCAGGAGACTCCCCCAAGGCTTAAGATGGCAAGTTGATGTGCAGACACCCTCAGCCCTAGTGTCTAGCTTTCTCATTCCCTGTGACCCTCAGTCCCAGGCAGTGCTGCCGCCCATTCCCTCAGCTGCACCCCAGACCGCAGCACCCTGAACTGCTCTTCTGCTGGAAGGCTGGTTCCAGACCTCCACTCTGACCACAGCCGCCTCTTCCAGGCTTTCCCCACACTTCTTCATTGATGCCTCCAACCCACTGTCTCCCCTTCCCTCCCTTTGCCTTGGCTGTCACTTCTCTCTCTACCCATCTTGGCTTCTGGGGCCTATCACTTCAGCCACTCTCTCTTTTGTTCTGTTGTCCTCCTGGTGCACCAGAGTGGCGAGATCTCAACTCTGGATGAACTGCCCCTCTTGCCCCTGCTGCCCCCAGGTATGCCATATTGTGCCATCATTCTGCTTGGTGCCACCAAAACTCTAGTCTCACCCTCAGCCAGTTCCTCAGTGCCGCCTGGCCGCTGTGCAGTGGTTGGCTTGCTCTCCGTGAGAGCTCCTACCCTACCACCCACTCTCTCATTTTTAGCAGGTGCCCTACTCCATTTTCCACCACTGAACCTATACATCCATTCACATTTTTGCTCACCCCCATCTTTCGCAAGGATCACTGCAACAGCTTGCTGCGTCATTTCTCCTGAACATCCCTCTTCCCCTACGCCCTCCCCCGCCCCATCGACTTGCCATGTGGCAGCCAGGGTAATTCTTTAAAAACAAAAATCCAATCATGTCATTCCAGTTAATTAATTACATCAAAAGTCATTGCATACATACTACACGTCCAAGCACTGTGCCCAAGCACTTGGGATATAGCCAGTGAACAAAACTTCTCTATGTAAAACCCTATGTTGACTTACTCTTCCTTGTAATATGAAAATTAAAAAAATCCTTAGCCTGGCTTCCAAGGTCCCTGCCTACCTTTCAGCATACCTAGCCTCTTACCCTCTTCCATTTGGCTACACTGACTTTGTATTCCCTTTAGTTGCCATAGGACAGAAACTCAAGAGGGAAGCTGGGTGAGGACATGAGACAATGTAGACAGGAGAGAGGGAGCTGGGGAAGGAAGGAAGGATCTTTGAGAGCCGCAGGTAGGACTCCTGGAACAAAGCAATGAGAGAGGTGGGTTGGGATCAGGAGCACAGATTGAGGTATGGGCTGTGAAAGAAAGACGGATGTTTATTGCTTAGAGATAGTCAGGAACAGTGGAACAGAGAAGAGACAGATTTTGGGGTGGAAGGAAGGGAAACGGAGAGAGTTCACATCAAGTGTCTGACAATTTCAGCAGAACAGAAACCAAGGTTATTACTTGTGGAAGAGTGGAGAGAGGGAAAGAGGTGGCTAGTAGCGTGGAGGGTGTGGGCAAGTTTTGAATATGCAGCGAGGAATGCTTTAGAGAGCGATTGAGATGATTACGAGGTCAATTGAACACTTACGGGGGTGGGGGGGGGGGCCAGGGGAGGTCAGCCAAAGTGTAGGGGGGGGAGACTGCAATCATTCAGAAATTGGGAATAGTATCACCACCCTATTAAAATAAACCTCCCAGACTGTTAAGGAGTGATGTTGTGAATATTAAAGACTTTTACTAAATATGCATAGGAATGGCATTACCAGGGGAGGCCAAAGACAGATCACAAAGGTGAAGGGCTAGAAGTCAGTGAAGGTGCTGGGATTAGACCAAGGGGGGCACTGTTAGCAACCAGACGGAGGAATCGTCACTTTAGTCCCAAATGGGGAGATCTCCCTCCTGGGTCTGGGCTATGCTGTCACATCCTTTCTGGTTTATAGATTTCTGCTGTCCCGTGGGATGGATACTGAACGAGAGGAGTTGCTTTTACATCTCATATATGAAGAGAAGTTGGGAAGAGAGCCAAAACCACTGTCAATCTCTGTCCTCTGAGCTGGCCACATTCAGTGACCCTTATTATTTTTCGGTAAGCATCCCCTTATTCGCAGACTGTAGCGGGTACAGTTGGGTGAAGGGATATGTGTCAGTGAGTCAGGAATGGCCGTGCGCACAGGGGATGCGTTCCTTTTCCGGCGGCTTCTCAGTGCTCCAGGAGGCCCCTACCAACCAGCTGGAGTTGGCAGGAGAGTTGAAGCTCGTGAACCATCTTTACTTGAACCTGTTTCTCATCTCAGCTTTCTGGTCAGCTCTCCAGGGCTGCTTAACAGCGTCTTTGTCTCTCATGGCCTCTCAGGCAGAGAGGTCCCATATCTGGTGGGCTGGATGGTTGGGATTGACTCATTATGACCAGAGCAGCCCATGGAATGACTCCCCTTTCAAAGGCTGGCAGAAATTCTTCCCCAGCTGGGTGGGGGTGAACTGAAGGGCAAGCCTGCATCTGCAAGGTGGCGCTCAAAGGCCGCAGGGACAGGTCCCCCGATGAGCTGATGTCTTGCTCCAGTCAGAAACAGACCTCTTGTCAAAGCTCAGAGACCTCCCTAATGTGCTCATTTTCTTCCATTGGCCCACATCCCCTCCTCTCTACACCGCACCCCCCCTGCACTGGAATATTTCTCATCATTCTCCACATACCTCTCCTCTCTCTGATTCTCCCCTCAGGGTACAAACCACAACAGCGCAAGGAAGATATTGACACAAATTAATCTGCCTGGTTCATTTTGGGCTAAGAGGTGGCAGCGGGCTGACGGTAAACGAGTCTCTGGGTAAGTCCATTAGGACTTCTGGGTATACTCAACTCCGTAATTCCTTCATATAGACATAGTAATGAGATTCCCCTCCTGCTCCCAAAGTTTTGGGGGGTCCTGCTCCCAAAATTCTTTCACAAGTAAGTATTGTAATTGCCTACTTGTCCATTTCCTTTACTTAAAATTCTTTAGGACAGTCTTCTTCTCTGGCCCCTTTCTAGTACCTGGCAGTCCCAGGCACTTTATTTTGTTACTAGGTTGGGACTTATGTTGTCTTTCTCTCAGAGGGAGAAGCTGAGGCTTTAGCTAGGACTTCACAGTTCTAACTAACAGTTCTGGCATTCTAACTTCCCATCCCTTGACAGGGCTTCCCAAACTGAGATGGCACTTTCCCAGTCAGGGCCTCTTGGGGCACTAGAGTTGCCTCTGGGAAGGGAGCAGTGGGGTAACTTTGAAGACCAACTTCAGGAACCCTGAAACAGGGAGTCATCTCCTATGTTCCCTATGGAGTTTCCATCTTTAATATCTTGGGTGATTTTTCCCTCCCCTGGTCCTAAAGCCTCTTTGAGTTAGAGTAGACATCTGTCCCTGAACCATACCCAAACGTGGCCTTAGGCAGGCAGGGCAAGTTCCGACTTCATTGTGCTTCATGCAGGGCAAGGGGAGTGAAGGGAGGGTGGGAGAGGAGGGGCAGGCCTTATCCCAGTTCTACCTCACCAATCTTTAGGTATTATGGGCAAAGTTCAAGATGTTATAAAGTACAAAGCAGTTGGCCGAAAATAGAGCTGGAGGACTGTACTTCTCTTCTTCCCTGCATCTGTGAGAGGGCAGCTTTCAAGCCTCCAGAAAGGGACCACTTCTTGCCCTGAGTTGGGTAAGCATGAGGGACCCACTGAGGCGTGGGAGTTGGGGAGAAGGGAAGGAGAGGAACTCAGCAGGGGCTCAGAACCCAGGGGTAAAACTTATTCCTGAGAGTGATGGTCACCTCTACAGCCTTCAGGGTCTTGGTCTGCTTAGGTAAGGGGGTGGGGGTGGGGGCTCAGCAGGAAAGTTCTGGAACTGAAGGGAGGCTGGGGGTTTGGCTGTCCAGGGAGGTGAGATGAGCTGGATGAATGTTCTTAGCAACAGTCTACTGCAGAGCTCACTGGTGCTTTACTCTTACAGGTACTCATGCCAACGGGAGCCTGTACCCCTCACCCCTAACTGCAGTCTGCAGGCCCTAAGATCATCTCCCTCCAGCGTCCCTCACTCTGCCTGGGCAGTGCCCAGCCAAGGGCTGATCCATGCCTAACACTTCTAGCCAGCCTGCTGCCTGCTTGAAATCCTGCCCCAGAAACTGGACTGTTCCTGGGAAACTGGTAAAGAAGTCGCTAGAAGAGATTTTGGCCTCCCCAAGAACTTCCCATAGTGGAACTGCAGGGGGGTGGAGGAGGGTGCATGGGCTGAGTGGATAGGGGCAGCCCGGAGCCAGCCAGGCAGTTTTATTGAAATATTTTTAAATAATTTGCACGTGTTAGTCTCATGTGTCAGCAATGCTTTGTCTGGTTCAGCGATCGCCCACGGGAGAGCAAGCCCAGGGGCTAGACAGGAAATGTTCTGTCCCTTGAGTCCATGCTGAGGTTCCCCTACATGGGGAGAAGAGCCGGTCAGCCCTTCTGGGGCTGGCACTGTCCAACGTGTTTGCTCCATCCTCACAGGGCATCCTGAAGGCCAAAGTTGGAGGCCAGAGACCACAGGCCCCACTGCTAAGAGCGCGCCCCGGGCAGCTGCAGGCCGGGTGTGGGAGGCTTGGCATGGTGCCCTCGGTGGCAGAGAAGACTGCCCGCCTCACAGTTCAGGTTGCGGTAGCGGGCAACAGCTGGTGTGGGGCGGGGGCACATGGATAGGAAGCCAAAGCTGAAAGGGCCAAGACAGCAGCCAGGACAGGGCAGCCCCTCATCAGACTCCCGGGGAGCTGAAGGGGGCGGCGAGGGTTCTGTCCGCTCCAGGGCTGCCGCCCGGGGCAGGCTATGCTGGGCCCGGTTCCATGGCTCCCCAGCCCAGCCTTGTGGGGAGTTCACCACCACAGCTGGGGGGTTGTTGTTAAGGGCAGGTCCTGATCTAGGGGACCAGGGCTGGGAGGCCGAGGAACAAGTGCTGATGAAGTTGTCTGTGGCCACAGCCAGGGGCAGCTGGGGAGCTGGTCCTGGGGGTTCCGGCTCAGGGCTACTGCCCTCACACTCCATTCTTTCTTCAGCCGAGGGGCCCACACTGGGAGGGCCAGGACCTGGCAGTGCTGTCTCCATACGTCGGGGGAGCTCAGGGGATGATGGGAGCGAGCGGCAGCGACGGGCAGGTGTCCCAGGCTGGACGAGGGTCTCTGGAGTGGTCACCAAGGGCAGCTGCGAGGAGGGCAGTGGTGATGGTGGAACAAGGGGCAGAGGGGTGACTGGCTTGCTGGGTGTGTCCAACAGCTTGATCTTGCCTCCCCGGAGGTCTTCCCGGAGTGAGAAGGGGTTGACTCGAGTCAGATTGTCCCCCCAGTTGGGGGGTGAGTCTGGTGATGGGGGCAGGAAGAGGTCTGACCGGCTTCGGGAAAGCCGGGGGTCTGGCCTAGGAAGGGTGGCAGAGGGACCCCCTCTTGAAACAGACCCTGTAGACAGAGAAGTCTGTGATTACTGTTCTCAGCATTGATCATGGCTCCTTGAGGCCTCATTATTCACCAGGAAGCTGGTGGGACTACGGCTTACAAAAGGGAGTCCCACTGGGTACTTTGGACATGGGGAGATGTCACCTCTAGCCCTCCTTTACCTCTTCTTTCCTTCTTCCCCTCTCTTGGCTCTAGAATTTGAAAATATCTTACTTGAGATGTCCTTTCACACCACCCCCCCTCTTCTCAACTAATAAATACACTTAGTCTTAATCTCCTGAGTTCTAAGGAAGAGGCAAAAAGAGTTCAGTTGGGTCAAGGTCATGCTCACTTACTCTGATTGTGTGTCAGGGAAGCTCTGGTGAGGGGGGATGGCTCAGGCAGCTGCTCCAGGATCCACTCCAGATGCTGGGTGATTTCGGTGAAGGGGGCACGAGTGCTAGGTTCCATCTAATGGGTAGAAACAGGGATAGCTTCACTCAGTGCTCCAAAAGAGAGTCCCTACATTTTCCTCCCACCACCTGGAGCAGGAAAGCCTGTCAGCTGATGGATGGGGGTGGTGGGCAGGGACAGAGAGGCTCTTACACTGCAGCAGTGGATGGCCAGGAGCAGGAAGGGCAGTGGGCAGTCATCCCCTACCAGGGTCCGGAAAGCAGGCACATCCAGGCCAAAGTCCTGCAGGAACAGAGAGGAGGGGCCTTCAAGTCAGCCTTCCCTGGGTTCTCCTTTTGACCCCCAGTCAGGACCTTAACCTCCAGGGAACCCTCCTCGGTTATGAGCTGCCCAGTCTGGAGCTCCCCCTTTTCAAACCTGGAGACCTCATTCACCTCAGTTCGGGGTAGGTAATCTGGGTCCGCAGGTACTCGCGCAATGAGCTCACAGAGGACAATCCCAAAGGCAAAGACATCGGCCTGGGGGGAGGAGAGAATGTTAGCGGGAGGAACTGATGGTTTTCATGTCAGAATTTTGTCAGAATATGTCAGAATTTGGGGGAAGTCATGAAAGTTTCATATGTTGGAGGGATGCCTATGAGGGGTCCAGGGGGAATTTGGGGGTCTCCTAAATATTCAATATGGCTGTTAAAGAACTTGGGATGGGACCTTCTAAAAGTATCTCAAGGGTCTCTGGAGGGCCTTGGGATCTGAAGGATTGATGTCTTACCTTCTCATCATACAGCTCACCCCGCAACACCTCTGGAGCCATCCAGTACGGGGAACCTACAACAGCCAATGGCTCCTTTCTTGCCCCTTCCCTGCAGGGGTAGGGGCAGAGTGATCATCAGAGACATCCCACTCAGATAACCCCCCTAAACAAAAGGGGATGAGGTCAGCCCCCTCCCCACTCCAAAGGATATGTTTCTGGGGGCTTCACTTAGATAGGGACCTTCTAGAAAGTTTGGGGGGGCACAGGGGCAATCACCTCACCTATACACAGGAATCTTTTCAGCCAGCCCGAAGTCACCCACAACAGCCGTGAAGCCTCGGTCTTCCCGTCGGATCAGACAGTTCTGACATACATATAGCATCCCCACACACCCATCACCTTCTGTTCTCTGCTCTCCCAATATATACCCCAAAGCCTGTCACTCCAGAGTAACCCCAACCCTCTCTGATCTCCCAGTTCTCCAGTGCACCCCAATCTTTCAACATCATCTATCACTCCAAACGTAGCATGGTACTCGGCCCCTCAGAGCTCCCCCTCACCCCAGTTGCCATTCTCCAGGGCCTTGCTACTCTGACATCCTAACATGTCTACTATCCACACTCCAACATCTATGGGCTGGTTACAGCCTCCACCCACCTGGCCAGCCTACCTTCGATGTTAGGTCTCGGTGGAATACACCTTTGGCATGCAGGTACCGCAGGCCACGGGCAATGTCCAGAGCTAGGCGGAGCCTCACAGGCCAGGACAGGGGTTCTGGGGAGCTGAGCAGCTGTTCCAGGGTCCCCCCATTCATATACTGGGGCATGGGGGGAGAAGGGTAATCAATGTCAAGGTTTTCACCTGTACTCTAGGTCTCCCCCTTATAAGCCAGGGAACACTCAGAAGGATCACAAGGGTCAGAAGGGTGAGACTGTGCTCTAGGGTCTCCTACTCATACTCTAGGGCTGTCCTTCCGAGACTTGTGCAGCTATTTAAATTATTAAGTTTAAATAAAATTAAACATTTAGTTCCTCAGTCACACTGGTCATATTTCTACTGCTCCCTAGCCACATGTAGCTGCAGAACATTTTCATCACTGCAGAAAGTTCTATTGGACAGCACTGTTATAAAGCATTAGAGAATGTGACCAACGGAGGCATTTTATTTATGGTTAGCCCAAAGGGAAGTTCAGGGAAGCCTTTCATGGGAGGAAGTCCTGCTGCCTCTCATTATTCCTCTGCAGATGCACCGGGCGCTGACACTCTCTCTCCCCTTGGTGGTGGTGGGGTCCCCTCCTTCCTGGCCCATCCTCACCTCTGTAAGAGCGTGCAGCTGCCCCTGGTGCACACAGACCCCCATGAACCTGGAAGAGGATGGAGAAGATAGGAGGGTAGGCTGTAAGAGTCAGGCCCCTCTGCAGTTCCCACTTTTCCCGCGGGATCTTTCCTCTTCTCCCAGCAAGCTTCTCAGCAAGCGGCTGGGGCCGCTCACCTTAGGATGTTGGGGTGCCGGAGCCGGTTCATCAGCTGCACTTCCCGTAGTGTGTTTCCCCGGTTACTGGGGAGTCTGTTCATTTTCAGCACCATGACTTGCCCTGACTGTCGGTGCCTAACCTGGGGGCGGCATAGGTTGGAGAGACCCGCCAGGTCGCGTGGGTCGTCCGGGTCTGGGCCCCCTAGCTCCAGCCTCCAGCCTCGCGTCTAAGGCTCGGTCCCGCCCCTCTGCCCTCTCCGCTGATCCTACCTTGTAGACCTCAGAGAAGAAGCCGGCCCCGATCTTCTCGGCGCAGTGGAAATCGTCCACGCGCGCCAGGCTGGACACGGCGCTGCGGAGAGCCCGGTAGGAGGAGGGGCGGCCCCGGCCCGGGCCTCCACCCGTGCCCCCCGGTCCCGGGGGCCCCTCCCCCGGCGCTTCTCCCGGCCCTGGCCCAGGGCCCCGCAGTGGGGGCCGTTCCCCGGCCATGGCCGGGCCCCCAGCCCGGGCCTGCCTCACATGGCAGGGTCCCCGGGGCCCGGGCAGGCCGCGCTTGCCATGGGCGTGCGCCGAGCCCGATCCGGGACGCCGGGGTTCCCGCTCCCGCCCTGGAGAATGGAAGATCAGCGGAAGATCTTGGGCCCGCCCCCGCCGCGCCGGCTTGCAGGGCCCGGGTAGACGCAGCTCCGCTTCGCTACGCGCAGGGCCGGGGCCTGGGCCTGGGCCGGGCGGTGGCGGTGACTCTCCTGGGCGCCGGCTGGCAGGCGGGCGGGCTCCCCGCAGGCGGAGGCGGGCTGGCAGGCGGGCGGGCGGCCGCTGCTCCGCTTCGCCGCTGGGGCTCAGGCTCCGCGGCCTGCCGGGGGCGGGGCTGAGCCGGGCCTCCGCTTAACTCCTTCCAGCCCGGCCCACGGGCAGCGGCCACGCCCCCTCAGGTACGCAACCCCCAACCGGTGGCCGCGACACCGGAGGCAAGTAGGTCTGGGACGTCGGGGCCAAATAAGTACAGACCCGAGCTGAATAACTGAAGGGAATTATTGGCTGATTGTGCGTACGCGCAGCTCAAACGTCTTTTAGCTGCCCTGGGAGTCCTTTCTCTCCTCCCACCCTCAGGCCACTGTCTGAGGAAAGCCAGGCTCAGGAAGCCGCCGGATTCCTGGGCTCCGTGGGCCAGCAGGGCAGAAAAGTAGACCCTTCACGGCCAGCCACAATCGGAGGTAGCCCAGCAACCTGCCTACCTTCCCGGCCTCCGCTCTGGCCCAGCCTGCCCATTTCCCAGGTCTCGACCCCTACACCTCTGGATTCCCTGACACTTTCCCCTTCTCGGGCGGTGGTGATGCCTCAGGCCTGTATAGTGAGCCCGTGGCCAGCCCGTCCCTGGTGTGGCCCCACACCTCCTTACTCCATGCCGCCTCCCTCGAATAAAGTTCAAAGGAAGAGAGGTGTATCCGCCCGGTGACCACCCAGCCTGAACCTTCCTCTTACTCTTTCCTCCAAACGGCCCTATCTCTCTGCAGAGAAACCTCCACCTGCCCGGAAGCCCCGCCTTCCATGGGATTCCACCCCTCCGCAAAACCCCGCTCCCCGGGAGCCCTTCCCTTCGGAGACCCCTCTCCTCCTCAGTGAGATCCTCCCTTCAGAGGGACCGTTCCTCAGTACGATACTGCCGCCGTCAGTGTGTACCAGAACCCCTCAGGGCGACACTCCTCTTCTGTCAGTTCCTCCCGCACAATGAGACCCCACCCCTCAGAGTGACTCCTCCGGTCATTGTGACCCCGCCTTTCAACGTGACCCCTCCCCTCAGTGTGGCCCAGCCCTTATCAGTGTGACCCCTCTCAGGAGGTTCCGCGCTCCACCTCGCAGGAATCCGGTCTGCCCCCTCAGGCTGGAGGAGGAGCTGCAGCTGGCCTCTTTTAAGGCTGCGCTGGGCCCTGAATGCGCACGCGCTGCACACTCGCCGTACCCAACGCTTCCGGTTCTCCGCTGGCGAAATAGCCAATTATCGCCAGGGATGAGGGACGTCGCTCGATCCGACGGACGCCTCGCGGGCAAGCGATTGTGGGCGGCAGTGAGCAGCTCGCCATCTAGCGGCGGAATGGAGGGCGGCGGGAGTGGAGGCTTTAAGTCTCCGGAGCCAAGTCTCCGGAGCTAGACCGGCTGGGACAGACCTTCAGGGAGGAAGGGTGAATTCTTTTCAAAAATCCTCAAGTACTGCATTTCTGTTTTTGTGGTAAGATGGAAAGGAAATTTATACAAGCACAGTCCGCATCCGTGTGGGTGCTCGCCTTCTGACAAAGTCCTGGCCTGTGTTTATGAGAGTTGGAGCCGAGTTCTATTTAACTGTCCAGGGCTAATGAGTAGAGAAAAAACAGTCTTAGATTACAAACGGTGCCTTACGGTGGAGAGAAGGCTAGAGGCTGTGCCTGTGCACCGTGCAACAGAAGGTTTCGCACAGGTTTGGAGAGAGAAGGGGCGAGATTCACAGTCGTCCTAGAGCCAGTGGAGACAGGCCAGTCTTGAGGACAACATATGCCTGGACCTTGTGCCTCATACTCATTCTTCCAGAGGCAGTTCGATCTCAGCAAAACAAACTCATTCATTCCCTTAATGTTAGCATCCACAACTATTTAATTTGTAAGTTTGATTTCTATAGTTGTATGAGATCTATAAACACTAAGACTTTATGCTTAATTTTGTTAAAATAATATAATAGATAATTTAATTCACATATATCTGACCCTTTATCTAAATTTGAGAGTTACTATTGTTGGCAGAGGAGCCAGGATCGTATTTTAGAAAGATCACTGTGGTTGTTGTATGGAAGCAAGGAGACTTGCCAATGCTTCAGTCAGGAGAGGATGAGAGACTGAACTAGGATGGGGATAAAAGGGAAGGAGAGGAGGAAACATTCAACTAATATGAGAAAACTTGCTGATTGATTTAGTATCCAGAGTCAGTTCAGTGGAGAGAAGGAGCCATCAGCCAGTATAATTTTTTTAAAAGATTTTAATTTTTTTTGAGATTTTATTTATTTATTTGACGGAGAGGGGAAAGACCACAAGTAGGAAGGGAGGCAGGCAGAGAGAGAGGGGGAAGCAGGCTCCCTGCTGAGCAGAGAGCCCAATGCGCGGCTCCATCCCAGGACCCCGAGATCATGACCTGAGCCGAAGGCAGAGGCTTTAACCCACTGAGCCACCCAGGCACCCCTAAAGATTTTAATTTTTCATTAGAGAGAGAGAGAACATGGTTAGGGGCGGGCAGAGGGGGAAGGGGAAGCCTGATGCAGGGGCTCGAACTCAGTGACCTGAGCTGAAGGCAGACGCTTAACCAACGGAGCCAGCCAGGCAGTCACCCTGGCCAGGATCATTTTTAAGTTTGTAGCTTAGATGACTAGATAATATCAACTGAGATAAAGAACTCAGAAGAAAGAAAGTTGGTGTGGGGGGGAAGACAGAAGATTGCCATAAGGAAAAGGGGTGATGATAAAGGAAACTATGAAGGCTGATGCCATCATCCAAGTAGGGTGTATAGAGGAGAAATGGGCTGACAAGAATCCTGGGGAACACCAACATTAAAAGGGCGGGTGGCTCAGTCGGTTAAAGGTCTGTCTTCAGCTCAAGTCATGATCCCAGGGTCCTGGGATCGAGCCCTGTGTCAGGCTCCTTGCTCAACAGGGAGTCTTTTCCTCCCTCTCCCTCTGCCCCTTCGGCCTACTTGTGCGTGCTCTCTCTCTCTGAAATAAATAAAAAATATATATATTTAAAAATGGTGGATAGATGGAGAGAATATCATAAAGGAGACAGAGAAGAAACAAGCTGAAAGATAGGAAGAGAATCTAGAGAGGCTGGTGCCATGGAATCTAAGGAATGGGGAATTTAGGGAAGGTGGAATAATGAATAGCATTAAATGTATTGAATAGTATTAAATGTAGAGGGGGTCTGCTAAGATAAATTTTAAGTATTCCTTAAGTTAGGCTATTAGAAGATCCTTTTGTTTTTGTTTTTCAGACTTTTATGATGGGAAAATGTCAAATATGAAAAGAACAACAAGTTGAGAATAGAACAATGAACGCTTATTTACCTTGGGTAAGACCATTCGTGGAGAGCCTTGTACTATATCACTTACCCCTGCCTCAGTTGCACTGTTGCCATAAGTGACCTGGCTGAGGTGAAAGTACCTACTTTCACGTACCTTTTGTGCCAGTGATTCTCCAATGATCAATTCTTGGCCAGTCTTGTTTCATATATACTCTGTATCCCTGCTCTCTCCTCTCGCCTAATTATTTGGTGTATATTTCTGATATTTCATCAGTAAATATTTCAATATGTTACCTCTAAAAGACAAGGATTCTTCTTTAACAAAATCATAGTACCATGTTACACCTAAAAAAACCCCAATTCCTTAATATCAAGTATCTATTTGCTCACATTTCCTCCATTGTCTTATGTTTAGTTTAAAAAAATTGTTTGAGTCAAAATCCAAATAAGGTTTCACAGCTGATATATCTCTTAAATCTTTTTATTTTTATTTTTTAAAATATTTTATTTATTTATTTGTTGGAGAAAGAGAAAGCACAAACAGGGGGAGCCGCAGGCAGAGGGAGAAGCAGGCTCCCGGCTGAGCAAGGAGCCAGATATGGGGCTTGATCTCTGGACCCTGGGATCACTACCTGCCGAAGGCAGCCACTTAACCAACTGAGCCAGCCAGATACCCTGCAGCCAGGTAATTCTTTATTGTTAGGTGGCTATCTGTGCACTGTACAATATTTAGCAGCATCCCTGGCCTCTACCCATTGGATGCCATTAGCAGCTCCCTTAGTCGTGACATCAAAAATGTCTCTAGACATTGCCAGTTGTCCCCTGGGGGAATGTAGGAGTTAGAAAATAATAGTCATTCTATTCTTCCTTCCTTCCTCTACAAAGAGAAACTTTTCCATACCTATTTGTTACCCAGAGATATATTTCATTTAGGAAAGGCAAGAAAAATGCTTGTTTCCCTTTTACTTTCCCAGCTTTTAGTGAGTTGGTTCCCTTGCATCCTCGAAAAGTGAGTTTTTTTTAATGTCAGGGTTTTTATTTCTTTATTTAGAGAAAGCATGTGAGCAGATGGGGGCAGAGGGAGAGGGAGAGAGAATCTTAAGCAGGCTCCATGCTCAGTGTGGAATCTCATGCGGGGCTCAATCTCATGACGCTGAGATCAGGATCTGAGCCGAAATCAAGAGTTGGATGCTTAACTGACTGAGCCACCCAGGCACTCTGAGGGTTTTTTTAATACCGCTTTGTAGTTTTTAGTACCACTATGAACTCATAATTTAACACAAGTATGATGTGTCTCAATTGTTGGCTGTTTTTATCGTTTTTAAATTGTCCTGTTTTGGCCAGTGGGAGTGAGTCCTTTTGACACAACCCTTAAGGTTTCTTGCTATTTGATATGGTAAAATGTTCCGGGCTCATTTTGTGCACTCCTAGACTAGAGCTGGTATCAGCTATTTTTTCCAATGATTAATAGTTGCTACTAACTACCATTAGTTAGAAATGGTATTTAGAAACCACAATTTGGCTACTAGGAATATAAGATTATTTGGCCTAGGAAGAGCAGTTTTGTGAATATAGTCAATTACCTATTCTTCTCAAAACAGTCCCTTCTACTATCTATTATGAAAAATTTCAAACATGAAGAAAAGTTGAAGAAATGCACAGTGAGTACCTGTGTACCTTTATTTAGGCTCAACAATTGTTAACATTTTGCTGTTCTCTTTGTGTGTCTCTAATGTGGTATATGATATATGATCTGACAGAATATAATACATTTTTATTGTAGCATTTGAAAATAACTTGTAGACATCATGGCACTTCATTATGAGCATTGTCTCCTAAGGTCATTTTCTGTGTAACCAAAATACTATTATCACATCTTGAATTACTTTCTTCATTTAATTTCTTGATTCTCCTCATATTTTATTGGGTCTTTCTTCTAGGTCTCTTTTGCTGATCTAGATCTTCCTGATCTCTAAGCAGCGACATACCCAGAGCTCCATCATTGGACCTCTCCTCTTCTTTCTACACACTTCTGTGGCAGGTTATCCCATTAACTCCAAGGCTTTAAATACTATTCATATGCTAATAACTCCCATTTCCTCTCCCACCTTTCCTCTGAACTTGGCTGCTATATTCAGTTGCTTACTCTTCAGCTCCAGTTGGATATCTTTTTTTTTTAAGATTTTATTTATTTGAGACAGAGAGAGAGAGAATGCACAAGTTGGGGGAGGGCCAGAGGGAGAGGGACAAGCAGACTCCCCACTGAGTGGGGAGCCTGACACAGGGCTCAGTCCCAGAACCCTGAGATCATGACCTGAGCCAAAGTCAGATGCTCAACCAACTGAGCCACCCAGGCACCCCATATCGTTGTTGTTTTTTTTTAAAGATTGATTTATTTGTTTTAGAGAGAGTGCTTGTGTGCTTGTGCTTGGTGGGGAGGGGCAGAGGGAGAGAATCTCCAGCAGACTTCTCGCTGAGCACGGGAATAGGACATGGGGCCCAATCCTATGACCTATGATATCATGACCTGAGCTGAAACCGAGAGTTGGACACTTAACCGACTGAGCCACCCACGTGCCCCCTCCAGTTGGAAATCTAATTTGCTTTTCAAAATGAATGCATGCAAAACGGAACTCTTGGAATCTTGTACCTCTTTCCCAGCTTTTCTCTAAGGCTTTCCCATCTCAATAAATTTAACCCATTAGGTGCTCAGGCAAGACAATTCAGACTTATCCTTGACTTTTCTCTTTTTCTCTACCCCATATTCAGCATATCAACAGATTGTGTCTGCTAAATATTTGAAATCTATGCATATCTTGATCACTTCTGGCATTTCCACTGCCTCTGACCCAGTTAAGCCACCTCTGCCTCTTGCCTGGATTGTTGCCATAGCCTCATTTTGGTCTCTCGGCTTATTCCTCTGTCTCCCTAAAGCCTCTTCTCTACCCAGCAGCCAGAATACTCCTGTTTAAAGTGTAAGTCAGTTCATTTTCTCTCTCTGCTCAAAACCTTCTGTTATCTCATTTAGAATCAAAATCAGAGTCTTTACTATGGGGACGCTCGGGTGGCTCAGTCGGTTAAGCGTCTGCCTTGCGCTCAGGTCCCGGGATTGAGTCCCACATCAGTATCCTTGCTCAGTGGGGAACCTGCTTCTCCCTCTGCCTGCCACTCCCCCTTTTCATGCTCTTTCTCTCTCCCTCCCTCTTTCTCTCTCTCTCTGACAAATAAATAAATCTTAAAAAAACCCAAAATCTTTACTATAGTTTTATTTTTTTCTAATTATTTATACCGTTGATTTCTGTTCTTTTGCTTGAGACCTTCAGTGTAATGTTGAGTGAAGTAATGGCAGTAGACACCTGTTCCTGATCTTTAAAAGAATGCTTTTGATTTTTCACTATCAAGTTTCATGTTTACTCTGGTTTTTTTTGTAGCTTTGTATACCTGTTAGTTCTTATCACAAAAGTGGCATGTAACTAATCACATCAAAATCCAGTGGCATAGGGGCATCTGTGTGGCTCAGTCATATAAGCATCCAAATCTTGATTTCGGCTCAGGTCATAATCTCAGGGTCCTGGGATTGAGCCCTGTGACAGGCTTCCCACTCAGCAGGGAGTCTGCTTGTCTCCTCTCCCTCTGCTCTTCCCCCCTGCTTGCACTCTCTCTCGCTCTCAAATAAGTAAATAAATCTTTAAAAAAAACTTTTTTTTTTGAGAGAGAAAGTGCAAGCAGGGTGAAGGGTAAAAGGAGAGAGAGAGGATTTCAAGCAGGCTCCATGCTCAGTGCAGAGCCCGATGAGGGGCTGGGCCCTGAGATCATGACCTGAGCCAAAATCAAGAGTTAGACACTCGGGACGCCTGGGTGGCTCAGTTGGTTGGGCGGCTGCCTTTGGCTCGGGTCATGATCCCAGGTTCCTGGGATTGAGTCCCACGTTGGGCTCCTTGCTTGGCAGGGAGCCTGCTTCTGCCTCTGCTTCTGCCTCTGCCCCTGCCTGCCTCTCTGCCTGCCTGTGCTCTCTCTCTCTGACAAATAAATAAATAAAATCTTAAAAAAAAAAAAAAAAAGAGTTAGACACTCAACCAATGGAGCCACCCAGGTTCTCCTATAAATAAATTTTAAGAAAAAACAAACAAAACCTGGGGCACCCTGGGGCGCCTGGGTGGCTCAGTGGGTTAAAGCCTCTGCCTTCGGCTCAGGTCATGATCTCAGGGTCCTGGGATCGAGCCCCGCATCGGGCTCTCTGCTCAGCGGGGAGCCTGCTTCCCCCTCTCTCTCTGCCTGCCTCTCTGCCTACTTGTGACCTGTTTCTCTCTGTCAAATAAATAAATAAAATCTTAAAAAACAAAACAAAACAAAACAAAAAACCTGGGGTGCCTGGGTGGCTCAGTTGGTTGGGCGTTTGCCTTTGACATGGGTCATGATCCCAGGGTTCTGGGATCAAGCCCCGAGTCAGGCTCCCTGCTCGGCGGGAAGCCTGCTTCTCCCTTTCCCACTCCCCCTGCTTGTGTTCCCTCTCTCGATGTGTCTCTCTGTCAAATAGATAAATAAAATCTTAAAAAAAAAAAAAAACAAAACCTAGTGGCATAAAACAACAATTACTAATTCTCCTAAATCCATGGGTTGACTGGGATCAGCATTCTAAACTAGGATTGGCTAGAGTGTTTTGCTGTGTGCCATCTGTCTCTGTTCCTGGAACCAGCTGGATAGCTTGGGTGTGTTCTCATGGTGATGGAAGAAAGGTAAGAGGACAAGTACGGTTTTGCAATTCCTTCCATGTCTCTGGGTCATAACATGTCTGTCCATATTCCACTGGCCAAAGCAAGTCATATGGCCAAGCCCAAAGTATACTCTGTCTAGAGCGGGGATGGTAGGAAGGGAGAAAAGATTTCTATACGATGATACATTAATTAATTTTCTAAAATTAAGCTAACTTTGCATTTATAGAATAAATCTAACTTGATCTTGATGTTTTTTCTTTTTCTTCTTCTTCCCCTCTTCCCCCTCTTCCTTCCTCTCCTCCTCCTCCTCCTCCTTCTACATTATTAGACTTGGGTTGCTTTTTTTGGTATTTTACAATTTAATTTTTTATTAGTTTGATATTGAAATATAATTGAAATACCATATAATTCACCCATTTAAAGTGTAAAACTCAGTGTTTTTTGTTGTATTCACTGAGTTTTGCAACTATCATCACAGTCAATTCTAGAGTATTTTCATCATCCCAAGAAGAAGAAGCTTCATGTCCGTTGGCAGTCATTCCCTATGTCCCCCTCCGACTCCTTCACCCATAGTCCTAGGCAACCATTAGTTAAAATTTTCTCATTGTGTAGATCTGCCTCTTCTAGACAGTTCATAGATGGAATCATGCAATATATGGGCTCTTGGATCTTGCTTTCACTCAGCCTTCTGTTTTTAAGGTTCGTCCATGCGATAGCATGTATCAGTACTTAATTCTTTTTTATTGCTGAATAATATTCCATTATGCAAATGTACTGTGTTTATCTGTTCATCAGCTGATTGTCGTTTGGGTTATTTCCACTTCTTGGCTGTTATGAATGATGTTCCTATGAACATTCATGTATGGTTTTTGTGTGGACATTTTTTTTTTTTTTGAAGATTTTTTATTTATTTATTCGTCAGAGAGAGAGAGCACAAGCAGGCAGAGTGGCAGGCAGAGGCAGAGGGAGAAGCAGGCTCCCCGCCAAGCAAGGAGCCCAATGCGGGACTTGATCCCAGGACCCTGGGATCATGACCTGAGCTGTAGGCAGCCGCTTAACCAACTGAGCCACCCAGGCGTCCCTGTGTGGACATTTTCATTGCCTCGTCCCTTTTGATGTGTTTGTTCCTCTGTTCCTCCTTTACTATCTTTGTTTGGTTTAAACTAGTATTTTTTAGCATATAATTCTAGTTTTCCTAATTTTTTAAACATATATTTTAGTTACTTTCTTAGTGGTTGCTCTAGGGATTACAATCTAGTCAAATTATTGAAAGGCAAACACACAGTTACCTCATGTAGTTGGTTTGCTTATGTAGTTTTGGATTTGCTTATGTAGTTGATTTGCTTTGGGTAATCCTCTGAAGAACACTTAGATGTTCTGAAGTCCCCCAGCATGACATCTAACTTGTAGGTGCTGGCTAGTAAAGCTATTCATATTTGAATTTATTTTTCATGTAATAAGCCATTTTATACTACTCTTATTCTCATTGTTTTTCAGAGGCTTCTTAGGGTTTCTTACCTAAGCAGGTAATTAAACCTGCATAATTAAACCAACATTTATGGTTCTTCTTACTTATTTTTGTTTCATGTATTGTCTAGACTATCTAGAATAACGTTGACTAATAAAGGTAATAGTGATCAGTCTTGTCTTGGTTCTGACATTTATTTTTTTATTTTATTTTTTTAAGATTTTATTTATGTATTTGACAGAGAGAGAGATCACAAGTAGGCAGAGGCAGGCAGAGAGAGAGGGGAAAGCACGCTCCCCGCCGAGCAGAGAGCCCGATGCGGGGCTTGATCCCAGGACCCTGAGATCATGACCTGAGCCGAAGGCAGAGGCTTTAACCCACTGAGCCACCCAGGCGCCCCTTGGTTCTGACATTTAAAAGATTGCCTAAGTGAAGGACTATCAACTCTACATGCTGGCATCCATCTTATGTCCATGGCCAACGTAGCTAATCCTTAGCACTTTTTTCTGCTAAGCCACAGCCCTTTTTCAGAAACCTCACAGTAACATTCCCCTAAGTGACTAGTTAATTGGATTTGGTACAATGAATGAGATCTGTTTGGCCCTGGCTTTTCTCTTTGATGTAGTTTGATATTGGCTGTTCATTTCAAATGTTCTTTTTCATGTTTCTGTTCCTGGCTGGTTTACTAAAAAGCCTTTTAAAAATCACAAATGGATATTTAATTTTCTAAAAGATTTCCCCAGGGGCTGTTAGAGTGATGAAATGGCTATATCTGTATAACTTGTGTGAGGTTGTTAGGTCTTGAATATGTCAGGTCTTGAATTAAGTTAACACTAATTTGGTGAATTAAGTGTGATGTGGGTCTTTTGGTAGGGGACATCTCTTTGACCACTTTTTCAGGTTCTTCAGTGGCTATTATTGCATTCAGATGTTCTGTATCATTTTGGGTTGATTTTGATTTATATTTTCCCAGACAATATTAATTGCACTGAGACGTTTTGGTTTGGTTACATGGAGTTTCACTTAGTATTCTTTTTTCTTTTCTTTTTTTTTTTTTAAGATTCTATTTATTTATTTATTTGAGAGAGAGAGCACAAAGGGAGAGTGAGAAGGAGAAGCAGACTCCCCGCTGAGCAGAGAGCCCAACATAGGACTCGATCCCGGGACCCTGGGATCATGACCTGAGCCTAAGGCAGATGCTTAACTGACTGAGCCACCCAGGCGCCCCAGGAAGGCATTTTAAAGATGTCTTAGGGGTGCCTGGCTGGCTCAGTTGGTGGAGCATGTGACTCTTGATCTCAGGATAAGGTAGTTTTTTTTTTTTTTTTTTTTAAAAGATTTTATTTATTTATTTGACAGAGAGAGATCACAAGTAGGCAGAGAAGCAGGCAGAGAGAGGAGGAAGCAGGCTCCCCGATGAGCAGAGAGCCTGATGTGGGGCTCGATCCCAGGACCCTGAGATCATGACCTGAGCAGAAGGCAGAGGCTTTAACCCACTGAGCCACCCAGGCGCCCCTGGTAGTTTTGTTTTAAATGTAGGCTCCATGCCCAGTGTGGAGCCCAATGTGGGGCTTGAACTCATGACCCTGAGATCAAGACCTAAGATGAAATCAAAAGTCAGATGCTTAACTGACTAAGCCATCCAGGTGCCCCATAAGGTAATTTGTTTTTGTTTAAATCTCCATTGTGGCATTTATTGTGTTTTGAATTTCTCTGTACCTCTGCCTCTTCTTTAAAGATGTAAAATCACTGAGGTCAGGAGTTATATCTAATTCATTTATTCATCTCTGTATTGACCAGAAGGTAACCGCCTGGCAGAGATGTTTGATAAAAGTTAGTGGCCTGAATAAATTAATGTTGATCCTTGTGGATTTGAAGAATATTATACATGTAAAAAGGCCAGAAGGAGACTGTGACATTTCCTTTGCTTTGATCCACCCTCTGTGCCAGGAACAATGATATCCAGATAGTGGCCTATTTTCAGAAAAACTTATAGTTGAATAAAATTCAATTGGAGCTGCATCCTAGGAGGAAAATGCACATTTTAAAGATCATTGAAACTGAATGGAACTTTTACAAATATAGTTTCATTTAGAAATGACTCTGAAAGCATTAAAAGTTTGTTATTTTTTTGAAAATGTGTTTTTTTAAGCCCATTAAATATTTGCACTGGCAAATAGAGAAGGGAGTTAGAACTGAAAGGGTCTTCTCTCCTTTTTTTTTTTAAGATTTTATTTTTAAGTAATCTTCACGCTCAACATGGGGCTTAAACTCACAACCCTCAGATCAAGAACTGCATGTTCCACCGACTGAGCCAACCAGGCACCCCAGAACTAGAAAGAGTCTTAATAACTATCCAGTGCATCTCTTTCATTTTACAGATGTGGCTCAAAGACTTCGTTTGCCCAAGCCTGTACTCTAGTCCTGACTAGACTATATGACCAGTTTTTAAAGTCCCCTGTATATAGCTAATGAATCATCCTTATTCAGATCCTGGTATTCCTTTTTAATATTTTGACATTTTGAGTTACTTAAAGCAGAAGAGTATATTAAAATCTACCAGTCAATACCACTGTTTCTGGTCATTTCTACTTGGATTCTTCCCATCCCCACCCTACCTCTTGGATATCAAATGCCCAGGTTTGGGTTATGTAATCCTTGGTTTATGATATAGTATCATCATTGGTCCTGCTTCAATTATTGTTTAATAATAAGCATTTGTGAAGCCGTTATCCCAAACAAAAACTGAGACCTTGACAATAACGTACATCTAACTGTATGGTCTCTCCTCCCATTTTGTTTCGCTCCCTGTGAGGTAAGCATCTGAAACTCATGCTCAACATTACCTTGCTTTCCTTTTGATGTAGTTTTATTGCAGCTCTCCCTCTCTGTGTATTTCTTTTTGCCTATTTCAACCCTCCCCTCTTTCAACCACCACTTTGTTCTTTATGAGTCTGTTTCTGTTCATTTGTTTTGTTTTGTTTTTTAGATTCTACATATAAGGGAAATCATGTGGCATTTGTCATTCTCATTCTGACTTACTTCACTTAGCATAATACCTCTCGGTCTGTCCAGGTTTTTGCAAATGACAAGATTTCATTCTTCTTTTATGGCTGAGTAATATTCCGTTGTGTAAGATATACACCACATCTTCTTTATCCATTCATCTATCGGTGGACACTTAGATTGCTTCCATATCTTGGCTATTGTAAATATTGCTGCAATGAACATAGATAGGGGTACAGATATCTTTTGAATTAGTATTTTCATTTTCTTTGGGTAAATACCCAGAAGTGGAATCATTGAAGCATTGTATCTACTTATTTTAATTAAAGAAGGTTTTGTGTTGTATGTAATTGTTTGGAGTTTATTCTTTTGACATCTTGTTTCACTTTTGGTGGTCTCTTGATCTGAGGAATTTTTTTCAAGGGCCCTGTGATTTTCTTTTTTGTTTTTTCGTGGTTTTCTTTTAATTCATCTCCACTGAGGGAATTTATGCTTGATCAGTATTGTCTTAAAATCAAATAACTGATCTGGAATCCATCTGAAACTTTTTTTTTTGATAAATATTCTGACTGACTTTTAAAAATCGAGGATAATAGTTGACATATAACATTAATTTCAGGTGTACAACATAATGATTTGATATTTGTACTTATATGAGATTTTACACAATTCCTGGTCAGGATTGAAGGCAGAACGACAGTTAAGTTATAGACTGCTGTTTCGGAGACCTAACGGGCTGTGTGGAACGGGCAGGGCATTGAGATGGCTTTACTAACTGGACCCTCATTTTTTGAGTAGGTGTAACCCCAGTGAAACCTTCTTTCCACCTGTACTGGCTGTGCCGCTCCCACCAGGAACAAGCTGGGGTTGGGTTGCCATGATGACCGTCCCCTGTAATTTGGGGGTACAGAGGCAGTGAGCAGTCCTGTGGGCCTCTCAGCTAATTCTTTCACTTCCTTCCCAGGTTAGAACACCTTTCCGGTCTTCAGGGACTTAGAAATATTGTTAACACAGATGGAAACTACAATAGTAACAGGCCATTCACCAAGAGGAGTGGACTGTTTCTTCACAAACACAAATCTAAGGATCACTGTAACTTGCTTCCTAACTTGTATTAATTCACACAGATTCTAACTGCCATGGTTGGTGCTGCAGAATTTGTTCTAGCCTCTACCTTCTACTCTATACCCCACCTTCGCATTTTAACCTTTCAATTTCTTAGCTTCACATGCTTTCTTCTGAACCCCCAACCTCTGTTACTGTCCTCAGCTCTTTTCCTTTCTTGAATTCCCACCACATTCCAACCAAATACTATGAATTGCTCTTTAGTTAGCACTTAACATCAGCTAGACACTTGGGCCAATTACTTTTTTTTTTTTAAGATTTTATTTATGTATTTGACAGAGAGATCACAAGCAGGCAGAGAGGCAGGCAGAGAGAGAGAGAGGGGAAAGCAGGCTCCCTGCTGAGCAGAGAGCCCGATTCGGGGCTCGATCCCAGGACCCTGAGATCAGGACCTGAGCCGAAGGCAGAGGCTTTAACCCATGGAGCCACCCAGGTGCCCCCAGTTGCTCTTTATGTATCATCTTGTGCTACTATTTTCTCCCGTTGTTTTGTCCTACTCAATGAAGTAACAGTAGTGTCTTCATTTTATGCATAAGAGACTGATGAATTTGGACAAGGTCCACATCTCCAAGGAAGCTAGGATTTGAACTAGTTTTTGTTGTTATTGTTTGTTTTTATTTTTATGTTATGCCGCCTTGGGCTCCAAGTAAAAGAAAACTTAAATTGGTTTTAATAATAATGAAATTATTTCATATAAAAAGGTTTGGTTGGTTAGTTCAGTAGCTCATCAAGGAACTAGGCCTTTCTATTCTCCCACCCATTCTTGCTGTATTAGGCTTTGTCCCCAGGTTAGCCTAGCTTCCCACAAGGTTTCATAATGCCTACTGAAGTTCTGTCATCACATCCATAGAAATTCTAGAGGCAGGAAAGGACACCATTCCTCCTTGTCCATCTCTCTCTTTCTAATTTGTCATGCATTTTTTAAAAAGATTTATTTATTTATTTCAGGGGGGTGCAGAGCAGGAGAGGGAGAGAGAATCTTAAGCAGACTCTGTGCTGAGCATGGAGCCCAATGCAGGGCTTGATCTCTTGACCCTGAGATCGTGACCTGGGCCAAAATCAAGAGTCAGACGCTTAACCTTGTTAACCTTGCTACAGCAATGTTTTCTGGGTTCTCCCCGCAGTTCCTGTCCCCATCTAGCATATTTCCTTAACAGTGAGCCAAATCTACAACCCTAGCTCTAAATGACACATACCAAGGCTGTCCTTGGCAGAACAGTGAGGAACATGAAATTTATTCCTTGGGGCCTAGTACTCCTGTGCAATCCACAGGTCAGTGACCCGTGCTTGGTCAGCCTGGGTGTGTCACACTTGGGTGGGGAGAAGAACAGGGGTTCTGCCTCCTGGAAAGGTAGACTGGCCTGACCATGACTCAGCCCCAGAGCTGAGTTCCAGGCATGCTCCTCCCTCTCTGAGAGCTCTTTTCTGGTCCATACTTCTCTGCTTAGAATCTGAATTCTTTTCCTTCCTTCCCTCCCTCCCTCCCTCCCTCCCTTTCTTTCCTTCCCTCCCTCCTTCCTTCCCTTCCCTTCTTTTCTCTCTCTCCTCTGTTCTTTCTCTTTATTCCTTCCTTCCTTCTTCTTTCTCTTCCCTTTTTCTTTCTTTCTTTTTTTTTTTTTTATAAAGATTTTGTTTATTTATTTGACAGAGAGAGGCACAGCGAGAGAGGGAACACAAGCAGGGGGAGTGGGAGAGGGAGAAATAGGCTCCCCGCTGAACAGGGATCCTGATGTGGGTGGGGCTCGATCCCAGGACTCTGGGATCATGACCTGAGCTGAAGGCAGACGTTTAACTTAACGACTGAGCCACCTAGGCGCCCCCCCACCCCTTTCTTTTTTAAGTAAGTTCTGCAGCCAGTGTGGGGCTGGAACTCACAACCCTGAGATCAAGAGTTGCATGCCCTACCAACTGAGCCAGCCAGGCACCCTCTGTATTGGTTTCTTAACAAATTCTAGTTTGTCCCCTAGTCTTAAAACCCAACATTACCATCATATTTCCTTTCCTTAAACCCCCACAGTAGAAAAACCCATATCCACTGAGTTTACTAACCAGTCACAAGTCTCCCACGTGTGTTAGAAACTTAGAGAAAATATTAGACAAGAGAGAAGAAAGTTAAGTTTTAGTAGCTGAGTGCCAGGTGCTGGGGTAAATTCTTTCCCACACTAACTTTATCAGTAGGTTATTTTAACCTTCACGTTTGGGTTTAGGGAATTCACGTTCAGTAGAAGTTATGTCGCCTGCTCAGACAAGGTAAGGTTGGCTCAAGGCCACAAGCTAGTAGGAGCCCATGATAGCGTGACTGCAAGCCCACGGTCTTTCCCCTCCACCCTCCCTTTCTGACTACATGGTCTTTGCTGGTACAAAACACATTTGTATATATTAATTTGAGCCTCACAACAGTAGCAGGGTGAGTTCTGGTATCTGCATTTTGTAAAAGGTGCAGCGATAGGAAATGATTTGCCTGAAGTCATGTGGAGCTTGGCTTTTCTTTCTTTCTTTCTTTTTTTTTTTTTAAAGATTTTATTCATTTATTTGACAGAGAGAGAGGAGATAGATCACAAGTAGGCAGAGAGGCAGGCAGAGAGAGAGGGGGAAGCAGGCTCCCTGCTGAGCAGAGAGCCTGATGCGGGGCTCGATCCCAGGACCCTGAGATCATGACCTGAGCTGAAGGCAGAGGCTTTAACCCACTGAGCCACCCAGGCGCCCCCGAGCATGGCTTTTCTGACTACAGAATATGCCTAGAGGGCATAGCGGCATTTGTTGAATGATAATCCAGATGATGGTGGGTATTCAGTAATTGTCAAAGTAAAATGATTGAAAAGCAACTTAATGTCACTGCTTAGAAGTGTCTAGGTTCCTTTTTCTCCCTGTCACCTCCCTTCTGGGATCCCCTCAGAGACCCTTTTTTCCCGGGAATTCCATCACTTTCAATCAACACTCACAAAGAGTAGCACTCACGTGTCTTCAGGCAGGGGGTTTAAGAAGGAAGGGCCCTCTTTTAAGACAGAGCTGAAAGGACCTAACAGTGTTTGTTCTCTCACCTCCCACCTGGAATGGGAAGGCCACACACAGACTTTTCCCTACCCCCACGTGGTAGACTGCATTTGTTCTGGAGTAGACAAACCAGTGAGCCCCTGCTCTCCTGTTCTGCTGGCCTTGGCCCTGGCAGTTCTCACTAGTGTCTCCTCCCCTCTCTCCTCCCTTGGCACCGCCTCCTGCCTCTGGCCCCGCCCCACAGCCCTGGACACAGTACACACAGCCTGGAGCTTCCGCTCCAAGGGAAACAAAAGGAACTGCTGGATTCTCATGGCTATGGCCAGCACCTCCATACCAGGGCTGAACCCTCAGAACCCTCATTATATTCCGGGGTAAGACTTCTACCCAAAGCACACCCCTGCTTGCTTCTGGGAATAGGGGTATAAGGAGCTGTGCCACCTATATAGGAGCTGTGCCACCTAGACCTTAGGGGCCAACAGACAAACTGATATTGTAAGCCCAGGGCAGAGATATTTATGGTGTTGGATGGAAAAGAGAGAGCAAGAGGATAGTGGTAGCTGGGCCCGCCATGAAGCTCTGTGTTGTCTTCTCCATGGTAACAGGGTAACAGTAGAGGCGAAGGGTTGAAAACCCAGAGAGGACGGAGAAATGCCTGCTCCAAATATACAGACAGCTGAATCCAGAAAAAAAATCAGGGCTTCAGAGGTCTCTGTTTGTATCTCTGGGGGTGGTGGAGCAGGGGGTCTAGAGGTGAGTGGGTGAGTCCTATGCTGCAGGTACACTGGACACTGCCCACTACTTCGGTTCAGCATGGGCCAGACCTATGGGCAGATGACCGGTCAGCTACTTCGAGGATCTCCTGGCCTAACCTGGCCGCCTGCCCATCGGACACTTCTGCCTCCCATCCGGCCTCCAGCATCTCCTGAGGTTCCCAGGGGAAGCCTGCCTGTCAGGCGTGGGCATGAAAGGCTCAGCTCCAGCATGATCCCTGGGTACACAGGTATGTATGGACAGTCTGAACAGATGGCCCCAACCCAGAACATGTGCCCCAAACACTAATCGAAATCTTCCTTGCCCCCTCCCACCCAGGTTTTGTGCCCCAGGCACAGTTCATCTTTGCCAAGAACTGCAGCAGGGTCTGGGCTGAGGCTCTAAATAATTTCACTCAGTGGTCTGGGGGACAAGGCAGTCAAGAGCAGCCAAAGGAGGTCAAGGGTAAAAAAGATGCAGAGAAAGACCAAGAGCCAAAGCCAGAGCCAGAGCTGGAGGCAGAGAAGGAGCCAGAGCTGCGGCAAGAGGCGGAACAAGTGAGACCAAGAAGGCTGGAGGGGGCCCGGGGGGTTAGGAGTGGGGAGCCTAACCTCTGTGAGGCCGGGCCTAGGGGCAGCCATAAGTAGCACGGCTATGGGTACCGGGGATGGGGGCTCGACTGCCAGCTCCACCTCCCAGGGAGCTTCTGTTGGAACACGGGGGCTGAATCGGATAGCCTTATTTTTTCTCTGACAACTTCTCCTCACAAGGCTTCCATCTATTCCATGGATGACAAAGATCCTCGCAAGTTCTTCATGCCAGGTGAGAGGAAGGGGGTGATGACCAAAGGCATGAGGAGGCCCCCAGGGGGTCCTGACTCAGTATCCCCACCCCCCAGGCTTCACTGGTTACGTGCCCCGTGCCCGCTTCCTCTTCGGCTCCAGCTTTCCTGTGCTCACCAACCGGGCACTGCAGGAATTTGGACAGATGTACTCAGAGGGCAGACCCCAGAAGGATCCCAAACCTCTCCCTCCACTTTCTAGGACATATCCTCAGAACCTGGGCCTCTTACCTAATTATGGGGGCTATGTGCCAGGTGAGGATAGCCCCAGAGGGGACTGGAATATTTGTGTGTGTGTGGAATGGGTGGAAGTGGTTTAGGGGGGTTAGAACTAATAGATATAGGGGGGCTTGGATCATGTGGTTTAGCTTTCCCACTGGGCAAAAAAGGAAATGGAGGTATCTCACAGTGGGAAGTTGGGATCAGATTTTGGAGGGCTTAGAAACTGGCTGAGAAGTAAATGATTCTCCATGCCACTGGCTACAAGTGACAAAACTCTCTTGTCCATACAGGGTATAAATTCCAGTTCGGGCACACATATGGGCATCTCACCCATGATGCACTGGGCCTCACCACCCTCCAGAAGCAGCTCCTGGTGTAGGTACCTGGACTTGAATTCTCTCTTCTCTGTCTTCCTATCCCAGCCATCCTTTTGGAAGGAAGAGAAGTGGGCCCGAGGGTGGGGGGGAGGCACAAAGAGAAATGGTTTGGAGGCCAAGCACCTTTTTTATTAATAGGTGTAATAAATAAATAAATAAATACATAAACAGAAGCCTGGGCTCCTCTCCTCCCTCTTCTGACCACCAGGCACTGGCCACAGCCTATTTACATTTGGGGGCTTAGGGAGCTGGCCCCAATACTGTCACCTCTCCTCCTCACCACCTGGCGAAGGGAACCCTGCAAATGGGCCTCTGGTCCCCTCCCTCCACAGGGACGTGCTTATCCGTACCTATGGAAGGGCTGGCCCAGATCGGCTGGGGAAATCTGGCAGCCCAGTGCTGCATCCCTTCTCTCCTTTCCTGGGTGGAGGTCCGGATGAGGTCACTGGGACAGTTAATGGGGAGTAATTAATACTGAGCACAGGGATGTATGGCCCCCAGCTCTCAAGTCTACTCTCTGTGGCCAAGCCAGAGGGCTTGGGAAGGGCTCTCAGGCTCTGAGTCAGGGGTTATGAGGGCCCCTGAGGCCACCAGCATGCACAGGGCCTCAGTTTTGGCTGCTTCCGAGGGTTGGACTTGGAGTTGGGGTCAAGGTCACATAGGCCAGAGGCACCAGGCCGGTGTCGGGGCCACGGCTGCAGCGCAGCCAGTCTCCTCCAGCTGGCCCCAGCACCCGTAGGATATCTCCCTTGTGGAAGCTCAGCTGTCCGGGGCCTGTGGCCAGATGATGGCACAGTGCCTTCACCTCGCTGGGGAAACAACAAATGGAGGTCAGAGAAACCCCACCCAAAGCCAAACCCAGCCCCCCAATCCTATCTTCCAGGACTTACCATGGAGGCTTGGAAGGCAAGACTGGAGAGTGTGGCTCCTGCGGGCTTTCCTTGGGCTCTGGCTCTCGGCGGGCACCCACTGTCTGTGCCACTAGTTGGAACATGGACTTGTCCAGGCTCAGCCAGTCGGACGGTAGCCTAGGGGAGAGCAGCCGGGGCTCCAGCTCTGTCTGTGCTCTGACTTAGATAGGCTCCCCAAATCCCTCTGTCTACACCATGGGTTGCCTCTCACCTGTTTGTGGGCCGGGTCTCCCGCTGAGCCTTTCGGGAGCCAAAGAGGTGTCCCCACTTGATGCCCCCGGGTGAAGGCTCTGAGGCTCCTTCCTCATTTTCTGCTGGGGGGGCAGTGGACCCCTCCCTCTCCCGGCTACGCCTCAACTCAGCCAGCACAGAGTCAGGGGGGCTCCCCATCCAGAAGGGCCAGCCCCTGTCCCGGCCAAGGGTTTCCTCAGGGGCAGGGCAGGCCTCGGCCCCCTCAACTACTCCCTCTCGGGGGGGTGGTCCCCCGCCTCCGGGCCCTTTCTTTTTCTCACTGCTGCTATTGCTGCCACCACGGGGGAACCTAGAGCCCTCAGTTGAGCCATCGATGTAGACCTGGGAGCTCTGCATGAGCTGGTACCACCAGCCAGCCTGCCCGCCTCGGGCCCACCTGCCACGCCCTGAGCCCCCAGCTGCCTCTGCCACTTCTTCTGTCTCCTCTTCCTCCTCATCTTCTCCACCTTCAGGGGCACCCACACCCTTCACCCGCTCCCCATGGACCACCCTGTCCATGTCTCCGGATCCCTCCTGGCCCCTGGCCCGGGCCAACTGCAGCGTCGAGTGGGCGGACAGCAGCAGGTCCTGGGACACCCGCAGCAGCTCCTTGTGCTGCCGCTGCTGCTGCCCACTTTGCAGGAGCCGGTGCTGGAACAGCAAGTCAAGGCTGAAGGGCAGCAGGGCCAGGGGCTGCAGCAGCAGCAGCAGCTCCTCGAAGAGGCCGGGGCACACGGTATGCGCTGCACTCAGAAAGCCCCATGGCTGGTAGTGGGTCTGGATGATATCTAGGGGAGCAAGAGAGAGGGCCTGAGCCCCACACAGAAGCAGAGCCTGGCCTGGGGGGGTGCCTCCAAGAAGCGGCCCTGGCAGAGCTGCTGCGTACTGTCACACAGGCTGGGCACTGCTCCCTTGGGTGCACACCAATGCAAAAGAGGCCGCCTGAAGTTTGTGGAGGTCATGACCTCCACAACCCTAAGTGGCAGCCCCAAGTTCACAGGACAGGTGTGGGGGTTCCTGGTGCAGGACCCTGACTTCCAGATTTCCTGAATATCCTGCTGACTCCAAGGCTCTAAAGCAAGTAGAAGGTGAGGAGAGACTGGGCTGGAAGCCCAGGCTCTGAAGACGAAAGCTTGGGTGGTCCCCCTCCCCACCTCCACCATCTGCAAAGAGCCATGCCTCCCTCTTCTGAGCCTCTGAGATCTGGCCTATATTGAGTTTGCAAGAGAGAGTAGTGTTCTGGGCATTACCTTCGTGGTTATAGAGGTGATTAAACCAGAACTCCAGGGACCGGATGCTGTAGGGAAACAGGCAGAGTTGAATCTTTGTGGAGATAGGCAGATGATAAGGTACAAAGGAGAGAGACAGAGGGTCAAACATAGGACAGAGGTATAGGTAAACATCTCCCTTCTATGGCAGGGATGGTACCTAGTTGATTTCACATAAAATAGTTCTGGAAAGTCAGTGGGGGATGTTGGGAGGGGGTAAACATGTGATTCACAAGCCAATGACTTCCCTCTAGAATGGAGTTGGCTTGCCTAGGCCCCCAGAAGTCAGGGCATCTACTGAGAGTACAGGGTACACATCCCAAAGGGGATGACCCGAGCCCATACTTGAAAAACAAGGATACTGTAATGTGGATCTCAAGGGGGACTTATGGTCAGGCAGGATTTGGAAGTAGTGCTGGAATTGGGTGGATCAAGGTTTACAATATCCAGAGAACCAGATTAATTTCCAAATAAGCCAGATTATGAATTTATAAAAGCAAAAGACCGTGTTGGTGATCAGTGCCAGAAGGCTGTGGGTGTGGTGGGAAACCAGGAACCCACTGAGAGGCTGCAGCTAGATGGAGAGAAAGTGAGCCTGGGCCCTCGCCTCAGAGCCTGCAGATTCCCTTGCCTCTCAGTCTAGGAGTTGGTTCCACAGACGTGGCAGAGCCCAGCGGAGAGGGCTGTGGTTTGCCGCTCTTGCTGCCCCACACACTCACTTGAGCAGGCCGAGAATGAAGGCGTTGAAACGCATGGTGTGACTGGTGAGCTCTGGGAACTGGCTGACCTTGTTGTAGAGGCCATGCAGGACCTTGGTGGAAGGGCCTGAGAGGAAGCCAGAGTTAGCAGTCACATGCCCAGTCTCCTGAATCCGAATCTTGGCCTGGGGTCCTCATCTTGCCACCCAGCACTTACCTAGCTGTGTGGAAGCCTCAACCACACTCCACGGCATGTTCTTACGCTGTCCAATGATGACATCTAGCACGAAGGCCTTGAGCCCATCCTCTAGCACAGCCTGGACTGCAGGGCACAAGTATTTTAGAACCAGGTGGCCCACATTGGGGCTCACAGAACTGTTCCCCAGCTTTGCCTGTGGGTGAAGTAGAGAAGAACAGGGAATCATTGGAAGCCTGACCTTGATCTTTTCTGACTCTCTTAGGCCTCAGCCTGCTTCTCTTGTGATCCCCATCCCGAAGTACCCGATTCTGGGTTCTAGGTGCAGGAGAGCAGAAGGCGGCAGCATAGAATGGGTGAGGGTCAGCAGGGTAGAGCTCAGCTTGCCACAGTTTTTTGCCTACCTTCACCCCAGGATCCCGGCTTGTGCCAAAATGGGCCACGATGAGGTCCACGGCAGTGTTAACCGCCTTCACCAGCCCTACAAGTAAGAACTCCATGTGACGGGTTCCTAAGCAAGTCCCTGAGCAACTCAGCTGAAACTGAGCCCTCAGTGGAGAGAGGGAGAGGCGTCCACTCTTTCTCTCTGTCCCTGCACACGGGTCTCAGTCTTACTGAGGACCAAGCCCTGGCCCCTTCCTGTTTTTGCCCAGTTCTCAAGCCCTGTACTGTTTTCACCACCAGTGGACCCATTCCAGTGATTGCATCTTCAAGACCCTCTTACTCTAGTCCTGGATCAAGCTAACTATCCGTCTTCTCCACTCTGAGAAACCAGGTTTGTGGCTGCTGGAGAAAGTCCAGGGCCACTCACAACAGTGACTGACAAGGGCACCTCTTTGACACACTGCCTTGCGGTGCCCTCTGCTATGCTCTCACATTGCCAAATTTTTACCCACTTCTCAAAACCTTCGTTCGACTTCATCCAGAGAACAGAGGCCACTGGTCATCAACTCAACTTCCCTCTTCATTCAAAAGACGTAACTACATTCTGTGTACCCTCCTTCCTGCCCCCCTCAATCTCTTCATCTTGCTCAAGGTTCTTCCCTTTTCCCAGCTTTGAACTCCCCACTCTGCCTCTATAGGGGACTTTAGCTTCATCCTTCTCCCTTTCCACAGGCTCCTTCCCTTCAGCCCACAATTATGCTCAATTCTTTCCCCGTCATCTCACTGAAACAGCTTTCTCTTAGTCCAATGGTCCCTTATTTGCTAAATATCTTAGTAGATGTTTACCATCATGCCTACCCAAGCTGTTAGGCCCTGTAGTACTTGTACTCCCATTAGGGCACGTGGCCATTTATTTATGACACGGCAATCTCCCTCACTCTCCTTAGCTCCCTGAGGTAAGAGACCGAAGCCTGATTCTTAAGCATCTGATAAATGATCCTTGTGCACTCATGCACACTCGCCTTACACAATGCATGGACTTCTGCCTCTTGCCCCAGTTCCTGTGCTGCTGATTCCTTTCTAGCACTTTCCCTATCTAAGATAGGGAAATATTCTGGAGAGCTAGACAGTAGGGCAATAGGCACAAAAAGGTACTGACAACAGAATTCCTGGCCTGAGCTGGGGGTCATATTCACCTTTTTTCTGAAGCAGGTCAATGGAAATGGCCTCTGAGTTGCCATCTGGGGACAGACAAAACTCAGCTGGAGGCTTCTCAGTCAAGGAAAAGGGATCTTGGAAGTCAGGGCAGGTCAGTGGTAATGGCTTCACTATTTGACCTGGAAAGAAGAGAAAACTCAATCTCAAGCAACTCTCCTTCTAAGAGTCGCAGCTCAGTTCTGTGCCTCATACCCTCTGGGACACGTTCCTGTGGGACTGTCCCCTTCCCCAGCACTGCCCAGCTGCGGTAGAGCCTGCCCTGGGCCATCCTGAGGACCTGGCCCACACACCGTTCAGCCGGCAGTTCAGATGGCCAGCAGCACTGAAGGAGCCAGGGAACTCAAAGATGGGGTTCCTTCGGGCCAGCCGAGCATCCTGTGGCCTTCGGTCTAGGCTCCCTGACAATCCAGGTGGCCCTAGTGGGTTCTTCCTCCTGTATTCCCGCCACTTGAGTGCTTGAGGGGATAGGTGGTTGGCTGAAAGCAGATAAGCAGAAGAGACGGGCAAGAGTTAGCAGGAGTCAGCATTTCACATCCACCCAGTGTGGCAATATAAAATATGAGGGCTGGGAGTGCTTGGATATTATCCACAGATGCTGGGAAAGGAGATGTAAACACTTTAACCCCTGACCCCAGGTTGGAGAATAAGAAAGCATTCAAAGGCAGGAGGTGGGGTGAGGGGGGTAGAAATGCTTGCGGTGGAGAGTAAAGCGCATACCGTTATTGGGCCTGGAGGCCATGCTGCCCTCACCACCTCCCCGGGCTAGACTTTCTGCTCGACTGAGGCTTGATCTCCAGGAGCCCAGAGGAGGCAAGCTTCCTGTTCCATGGAGACGGTACTCAGCCAAGGTCAGGAGCTTCTGATCCTCCTTCTGTGGCTGCTGGGAGGTGGCAGGCCGGGCAACAGGAGGACAAGAGCGGCTCCATGGGGGTGGGCTTTCTGTGGCTGTGGCCTGCTCTGGAGGAGGGGAGCACGAGGTGGAAGCAGAAGAGTCAGTGCTGGGCCCAAAGGGGCCAGCACTGCGGATGGGGGAGTAGCTACCCAGGGGTGATGGCCGCGAGGTTTCTGGCTCAGGCCTGGCTTTCCTGGCACCTCTGTTCGCGGGTGCCTGTGACTCCCCTGAGGGAGCTAAGGCTGGGACTTGAGCAGTGGGGACAGCCAGTGGGGCAGGCTGCTGTGCACGGCTGCAGCCAGAGAGGCCGTAGAGCTGGGAAAGGCTGTGGAGGGCGCGAGCCTTGGCCAACTGCTTCGGGAAGTGGTGCTGGAACACGAAGGGCTGGATGGGCAGCGTGGTTGGCCTCTGCTCCTTGCTGTAGCGAAGGACTGGTCGGCTGTCTGCACCACCCCCTGTGTCAACAGTGATAGAGGAAGAATCAGACAGACAGACCCTAGGACCCCCAGGAAAGGAAGCAAAGAAGCAGACAGATGATGCTCACTGGGGACAGGGGAAGAGATGGGCAAGACCTGGGCTGTAGGAATTGAATGGGGGTAAGGGCAATCCAAGTTTGGGAATGTGACGGTGCTCCTTCCATCTTGTGTAAAACTTTTTCTATTGTTTTTATGATGCTGAACTCTCTTGTACTCTTGACTAGTCACCCCTTTTTCATTTTCTTGACTTCAAGGGTGGGTGTATCTTAAGGCTCCATTCTTAGATCTCCCTTTTACACTTTCTCCCCTGCATTGTTCAAGTTCAGACATTCATACGGAAGACTCTTGAACCCACAGCTTTAGCCCCCACCTTCCCCTTAATCTCTGGATCATTCTGCTTGAGGATTCTGCTTTCACTTAAAATTTGCTGTTTTAAGAGCGCCTGGGTGGCTCCGTCAGTTAAGCATCTGACTCCTGATTTCAGCTCAGGTCATAGCTCAGACTCCGTGTTGGGCGTGGAGCCTACTTAAGATTCTTTCTCTCCCTCTGGGGTGCCTGGGTGGCTCAGTCGGTTAAGCCTCTGTCTGACTCTTGGTTTCGGCTCAGGTCATGATCTCATGAGTCATGATCTCATGAGTAGTGAGATCAAGCCCCACATTGGGCAGTGTGCTCAGCAGGGAGTCTGCTGGAGATTCTCTCTCTCTCTCCTTCTCCCTCTGCCCCTCCCCCCACTCGCTCACTCTAAAATAAATAAAATCTTAAAAAGAAAAAGATTCTCCCTCTCCATCTGCCCCTCTCCCCATCAAAAATTTGCTATTTTAAAGCAGTTCATCTATCACCTTTCCCCTGATGACTTCCATTTCTGTCAAGGGCAGAACTACCATTTCCTTGTTTCTAAGGCCTAAAGAGTTGGAGTAAGGATCACAGATATTCAAGGTATGATATTATTTACTTCAAGCTTTTGCTCTTCATCGCCAGTCTCCACTAAAGCGGACTCATTTCATTCTTAAGCAAATCTAACCATAACATTTCTTCATTTGCAGCTGGAATGAGCCTCCATTCCCACTCTTTCCTGACTCTGGCACTGGGGCCTCAGGGTCTACATTTGCTTCCTCTACACAGAGCTGTGCTCCCCAACACTGGTCCTCTCCTGTTCTTTCAGCCAATCTTCAGGTCAGCATCTCTCAAGACACGGGGCTCAGAACTAAACACAAAACTCCAGAATACTGCACAGCCTGACTGTGTGTGAGTTGTGCTTCTTCTAAGGAAACACTGCGCAGACTGTAAATATCTGAATTGACACAAGGTGGTGCTACAAGCTTCTACGAAGCCAGAAACCCTGGGTGTGGCTCACTAGGCAACTCTGGCTCAACAAATCTATGAGACAGGAATTAATATCCTTATCTGACAGTTCAGGGTATTGGAAATTTGGAGAGATTAAGTCATTTGTCCAAGGTCACATAACCAGGAAGTGGCAGAGCTAGAATTCTGCCTAAGCCAGAATCTGACTTAGGGGCTAATGTTCTCTTTATCGCATTGCACTACAAAGGAAATGGTATCCCTCATCTTTTCCCATTTATTTACTTCATTGAGTCTTAAGGGGATAGTGATCACAACCTTAACAGAGAGGGGCTTCAGAATCACTCCCAGGGGACATATGCAAAATATACCCTCCGGTCATCTCCAATTTGTGCTTAGAGAGCAAACTTTGTCATTCTCCCTTGCTTATTACTATGCTCCAGCCACACTTCCTTCTGTCCTTAAGCATGTCAAGTTCATTAACATCTCAAGGTCTTTTGCATCTGCTGTTCTGCCCGAAATCATCTCATGATTCAGGCATCAGCTCAAATATTACCACCTCAGTGGCGACCACCTCAGTCCCTCTGGCAAGTCACACTCTGTCTCATTATCCTGTTGTATTTTCTTTTCAGCATTTTATCCCTATTAGAAATTATCTTATTTATTATCTATTACTCCTCATAAGGGCTCCAAAAAAAGCAGGGTTTTTGAGTTGTTCATTGATGTATCCCCAGTGCCTAGAGTAGAGCCCAGGATATAGTAGGTACTGAATAAATATTTGTTAAATGAATGAATCCCCACGATTCCCCTTGGTTCAGGCTAGTCTTGCTGCAACCAGATCTTCTTGCATAAATCAGATTGCTTCCTAAAATACCAGTTTTATCCCGTGGCTCTACTGCCCACAGAATAAAGTCTAATCTTCTCAAATAGGTATCCACACCTGCCACCAATTAGGCTGCTCGCCCCTCAAACTCCCACACCTGCCATTCTCATTGACACCACTCTTCCCACCCTATTCCCATCTTTAAGTACACAGCCCTTCCTGCTGGGAATGCCTCCTTCCTTACCATTTATTTAAATATCAAATTTCAAGGGTGAACTGACTCTGGCTTTCAGATTAGGCCTTCCCAACAGTAGCTTTAGTATACTCGCTATATAAAGTATGTTTGAATTAGAATGTTTATTTCTACTCTTTAAAAAAAATCCTCCCTAAGTCCCCAGGATAGGATTTGAGGCAGAGGAATGAGATAAGGGAAGAAGGAGGGGTCTGACCTGGGGAGCGGGTCACAGTTTTGTCCCCAGGGAATACAGAGACTAAGGTTTCTCACTTTTCTATGTGACAGCCCTTGAGAAAATCAGGGACCACATTCACCCAAGTCTGCTGTTCTGTAGGTGACACAACCGCAGTCCTTCAGTTCCCTCTTAAAATGGAGGGCCCAGAACTTGCAGGCGAGCGCTGTTTCAGAGGAGTAGAGGACTACCAGCTTCTCCCTTCTGGAGTCTATCAATGAAGACAGTCATTTGAACTACGTGGAAGCCCTTCCAAACTGCTGACTCATTCTGAATGTGCAATCAATTAAATATCCCAAGTCAAGTACAGCTTACCTATCAAACTTCACATTGGTCCCTGCTTTTTTGTTTTGTTCTTTCCAGATTTGGTAAGATATTTTTGAATCTTGACTCAGCTGCTCAGGATCTCAAAGAGATCTCAGCTTCTTTTGTCATTCATGAATTCATTGAATTGTCATTCACTCTTTAATTTAAAAAAACCATACAGAATCGAGAGAGGAGCCCTGTGGGAGGTCACTGGAGACTTATGGAACAGAATAGCATCTCTATATGAAAAGTCTTATCCAATAATTAAGAAAAACCCATGACACTTTAAAATGCCTTTCCCATCTCTGACCAGGATTGCTCTTGCTCTCAGAATGCCAGCCACAGCATCCCCTGTGCCTAGAGACACCCACCAGACACTTAAGTCTAAGAAGGGAGTGGGTTCCAAAGGACTCTGGCCAATCTCTGCTGTTTCAGACCCCCCTCCCCTCCAGGACCTCCCCTTTCATCCTCTACCCCAAAGGCAGCTCCTCTCTTGTCTGTTTAGGAGTGTGAAGTCTTCTGAGATCTCCCCAACAGCAGAGATTACGCCATTAATGTTTTTTTTAACCCACTTCCTTTGAGAAGCCAAAGGACCGAACCCTACAGCATAGCACATTCCCCTTTATCTCCCTTTCCCTGCTTTATCTCTCCTTCCAAACCCTCTGAGATCTGGCTTCCCCCCCTCACCACTCCCAAATGTTGTTTTCGGGATTCTTCAGCCTTATTGTTAGCGATTTCTCTTCAAAACTTTGTTGAACCCATCTCTTTTTTGAAACTTTCTCCTTCTCTAGTGCCTGTGCCTTTGCTCTCCCCTGGTTTTCTTCCTATTTTCCTAATTCTTCTCAGAACCTTTGAGTGTTGCTCTGCTCACCCTTAACTCACTGTATTCTCAGGGTTCTCCGTCCTTGTTCCCTTTACAACTCCACACATTCTCCCTGGGTACTCTCATCCACTCAAAGCTTCAACTACCTCTGTTACTCTGATGATTCTGATCTTGGTGGTCTCCTGACACCCAGGGCATCCTTTCCAATCCACCTTTCACCCAAACAACCAGTGATCTTTCTAAAATGCAAAAAAAAACATGCCACTAAGCTGTTAAAAACAAACAAAATGCCACTTCCCTGATTAAAATCCTTCAATAGTTCCATCCACACCCCACCAAATTATTTGGCTATACCAAATTATTTGCAGTTTCTGTAAGCATCAAGTTATTCTGCACCTTTGTGGTTTTACACAGATTACTGTATGAACCTAGAATGTTCTTTGCACAAGTCTCCACAAAGCCTATTCCTCATCCTCTTTCTAGACTGGTTTGAAATATAAATTCTGTTAGCAGTCCTTCTCTGACATTTTAGTCTGTCTAGAGATCCCTCTCATAGACCAGTACTGTACACCGTCATCTCTGGTTTTTGCTCTTAAGTAGGGCCCAACACAGGGGTTGAACTCACGATCCTGAGACTGAGATCTGAGCTGACATCAAGAGTTGAGTCGCTTAACCAACTGAGCCACCCAGGCGTGCCCCCCCACACCCACTGTTTCCTTTTCTGTTTTCATCCATAGTCAGAATTCCTTGAGGCTAGAGACTGTCCCTCACATCTTTCTATCACCAACATTTAACATAGAGCAAACAATTATTTAAGTGTAATAAATAAATAGGGAAAGAGCAGGCCCAGGACGCTTAAACATCAAGTGTCTGGATTTAGGCTCGTTGAAGAGCAGCAACAATCACTGACCAAAGAACGAACCTCACTGACACCCAGTGTGGTTTGCCTATGGGACAGATCTCTTAAGCACTGCAAATTCCTAAATGTCCCAAACTGAACTTGGGTTTTTTCCCTTTTCCAGGAAATCCACAGACATCAGTGTCTGTGGTCCCTATCCACGTACCATCATCTTTCCAGTCATCCAGGCTTAACATCACAATCTTCTGCGTACTTCCTTTCCCAATATCGATCTCTGAGTCCTGATCATTTCAGTGTTATTTTTTATCCTTCCCCCCATTACAACTGTAGGACATGACCTGGACTGGAAAGATGATGAATCTAGGCTGAGGAACCTTTAGTGGTTACGGATAGGGTGGTTGCCAGGGCCCTATCATTGAGGAGGCCATGCACATATATCCTGGTATGCTCCAGCCTCTAGGTTCCTTACCATCAGCTCTAGCTCTTGCATCCTTCTGGGTCTGGCTGTTGGCTGGGCTCCCTGAGAGAGCAGGCCCTGGATCCATCAGCTGGGCCACGGGGCCTTGCTCAGCAGCTCTGAGGCTTGTAGGTGGCATCTCACTGGACTGGGGGCCCTGACAGACCTGGATGGACCAGGGCTCTGGGCCAATTACGTCCATGCCCAGCCCCGAGGGCATGGGTGGTAGACTGTGGCTACAGCGAGTGCCCTCGTCCAGTGGGCCCACCCTATCTTGTTGGGCTTCTGGGATGGGTGAGAACTCCTGGGAGGAGTCCCCAACGCTCACTCGAAGTGGCGGGGAGCCAGAGCCTGCAGCTTTCTTCCGGCCTTTGGCGAGCTCAGCAAAGGAGGTGACTCGCCGAGGTGGGGAGCCAGTCCCAGCGAGGGCCACGGGACCCTCACTCAGGCGCACTGGGCAACTCAACATGCGTTCCAGTGAGCCCAGGCGGACAGGAGGGCTGCGTGCGAGGCTGCGATCACAGCTTCGGGAGCGCTGGCGTCCGGTGCTAAGGTTGGGGGGTGAAGTGTTAGTGTACACTTGCCCCTCGATCACAGTGGGGCCCACAGGAGCTGCTGCTTCCACCAAGGAACCCACTGCTCCTTGTTCCTCTGTCTGGACTTCTGGCCTCTGAAATAGGTAATACTCAGAGGGCTGGCTGGGGCCAGGGTCTGGGCCAGGGCCTGGTGCAGGGCTTATCTTGGTGTGTTCTTCAGAGCAGCTGGTGATGGAAGAGCCAGCTGGGCTTGGGGATGACTGGGAGGACAGGTCACAGGTGACAAGTTTATAGTAATTCTGGGTGGCCACGACAAGACGGGCCTGGCTCTGGAAGCAGGCTGTGAGGTCAGCCACACCTGGGCAGGGCTCACAGTGTGGGCGGTAGGAGTTGCAGTTGGCATCGAGCTCAGGAGATGAGGCATGAGGACAGCCATAGCTCCCTTCCCTTCCTCCGCTGTCAGGGTGGTGGGACTCACAAGACATCTTTGACTCGGCTGGGGAGGGCTGCAGGTCCAGGTAGAAGGCGCCAGGGTCTGAGTGGCTGCAGAAGGAAGAGTTGCTGCAAGACTGTGGGGCAGAGTTGAGATTGGCACGGGAGTTGCCATGCATCTTGTTGTAGAGGGTGCTGAAGGTGACCAGCACACCGTCCGAGCTGTTGCAGGAGGAGTCACTCACGTAGCCCATGGACTGGTCAGCCGCCTCGGACTGACTAGAGGTGCTACTGCAGCGGCAGTGCTGAGGCCCCGAGCCTGAGCATCCTGGGTTCCTCGGGGACTCATCTGAACTGAGCTTCCATTCCTGATCGAAGGAAAAGCCAGAGGTATCACTGGCTCCACCCCCACTACCACTCCCCCCAGGTCCCCCACACTCATCCAGCTCCATCGTCTCTGCTTCCAGGTCTGGCCGGCAGCAGCGGCTAGGGCTGCAGTGCTGGGTCTCCAAGGTGGCCACTGGCTCCTGTTCCTGCCCCTCCACTACTCCAGCCCGACTACGTGTTGCCCCCCACGGCCTGCCCGCTCTAGGGCCAGGTGGTGGCAGCTGGAAAGGGGACAGATGGAAGGTGGGCTGACCAGCCCCATGCAGGTGGAAGGACTGCTGGGTGGCACTATCACCAATGCTGTCATCATACAGGTCACCAAGTCCTGGCTCAGCCGCACCCTCCTGCAGCAGGAAAGGATTGTGCCGTTTAGGGGCCCCGGGGCCTCTGCCATCCCGAACCCTACTCTTCGTGCTGTCTGCAGGCCGTGCAGATCCCCCTGTGGCAGAGTGCAGACTGTTGTAGAGCAGCGAGTCAGCTTGTCCTAGGTCTTGATCAGGCTGGGTGATGCCCAGGTCAGAGGGGCAGAAAGGATTGGATCTGGTGCTCCCACTACCTCCACTTGCCCCTCCACAGCACTGCCTGTCTGGGACCTGACAGTGCACCAGGGGGATATGGTGGACGATGAGGGTCTCTCCAGTCAGCTTTGGGGGACTATCCATTCTGGAAATTTCGAACAAGGGCATCAACAGCACCAGACACTGCCCCCGGAGCCCAGTGGGGCAGAACACATTTCATCAGGAGAGCTTGGCACCTGGAGAGAGAGGGAAAGAAAGGGAACCTAATGTCACCCCTCTGGAAGTCAGGGACATGCCCTTCCCCATAGCATTTTCAGATGAGAAGAGCCCAAGAGGAGAAAAGACTCAGAGTCAAGATGGAGCTTGATAGCACAGCCCAACAGGGCAGGGCCACCCTGCCCGACTTTCTGCACGGCACAGGTCCAGCTCCTGAGTGCCTGCTCCATTCCACATCGGCCATGCACCCACTTGTGACAAAGGGCAAATCCCTTTTCATGCCACCTACAAAGGTCTGGGGATCTCAAGGACAGTACTTTCTCCTTTTCTTTCAAGGACATGTTCTTAGCAGTAAATGATGATAAGTCCCAAGTACAAAAAAAGTAGGAATAGTACCTAACTAGAAAAATCATCTAGGATGACTGAAAGGGTGCTCGGCACTGAGGGGGACAGAGAGATGCCTTAGACCCAGCTACAGCTTGCCAGCTCTCAGACAGGGGAAAATCATGAATATGAACTACATCATGTACTCATGGCAATAAGCTATTAATTTTGCAAGAAAACTATTTTTAAATATTCTGTATTGTTTGCCTGTATGTCATCTCATTTTCTCCCCTGAGCCCCAGAATGCTTGTCCCTCTCTGCTGGCTGTGGGCTAACGATCCTCACTCTCCCTACTACTGTCCTGGAGCTTCTACATTTTTTTTCTTTTTTCAAGATTTTATTTTATTATTATTCTTATTTTTTCAAGATTTTATTTATTTATTTGACATAGAGAGACACAGTGAGAGAGGAACACAAGCGGGGGGAGTGGGAGAGGGAGAAGCAGGCCTCCCGCCGAGCAGGGATCCTGATACAGGGCTCGATCCCAGGACCCTGGGATCATGACCGGAGCTGAAGGTAGACGCTTAATGACTGAGCCACCCATGTCCCCCTCAAGATTTTATTTTTAAGTAATCTCTGCACCCAGTGTGGGGCTGGCACTCAACTCTGAGATCAGTAGTCATGTGCTCCACCAGCCAGGAGCCCCTGTCCTGGAGCTTCTTGAATACAGAGACCGAGTTGGGCATTAGAGTGACTACAAGTATGGGTGATGCCAACCTTCTTACTGGGGGGTGGGTGTCTATTTCTATCACTTTTGTATCACTCAGGCACACAGAAGGCCTAGCAAACGTCATAGGCATAATACATTCTTGTCCAGCTCAGGATATAGATCTTCTGAAGTGCCCAAATTCTGTCCAGTTTCAGTCCAGAACTTTCACTATGGGGGTCCCCTAGAAAGTCTTCTCTTCCCAGTTTTTCCTCTAATAGGCTAAGATAAAGTTCTCTCCTGTCCAAGGTCTCCTGGTCCCAAGCACACACAGCCCATTCTAAGCTTCTCTGGTCTGCTGGCCAGACTGTGGAAGAATAGCTTCCTCAAATTCTAGTCTCCTGCACTACCAAGTTCAAGTCCTAACAGTCCTCGCTTGCTCAGACTCCTCCTATCTGATTTCTGCTAATTCATTCATTTCTCTTCCTTCTCTTTTTATTCCTGTCATTTTCCTTCCACCCACTGTGAATCTAAATTTCTCAATGCCTAAGTTTTCCATCATTTAGTTGAATGCTTAATACTACCAATTAAAAAAAATAACTCATTTAGATTACAGGATCATAGCTCTTCATGTGGAGTATAGAAAAGATCTAGGCAAGTCACACACGCTCACGGACATGAACAGGCAACACATAAATGAAAAAATTCAAGTAGCTGATAAATACATGTGTGAGGAATACAGTTTAAAAAATTTATAAATTAAATTACATCAAAATTAAAAAGCAAGTGTTTATCCTCTCTCCCCTCCCCCGCCTTTACTTTCTGAGGAAGACTTCTTTGTTGGACTTCCAACCCTTTGGGAGTTGACTGGGGGTAATGAGTCCATATGGAGAAAGGTAGAAACCAGAGAGGCTAAACTGAGCTACGAGGTTTGAGTTCTAGAAGAAAACATGGGAATAATATTTGTTTTCTTGGATTGGGTGATGGTTTCTTAGATATGATAGATAAGGCGGACTTCAAAAAATTAAAAACCTTTGTGCCTCAGAGGATACCATCAAGAAAAGACAACCCACAAAATGGGAGAAAATATTTGCAAAGAGATAACCGATAAAATATATGAAGAACTCTTACAACTCAACAATAAAAAGACAAACAACCCAATTAAAAACTGAGCAAAGAACTTCAATAGACATTTCTCCAGAGAAAACTTACAAATGGCCAATAAACACATGAAAAGTTGCTCAACATCATTAGTCATTACAGAAATGAAAATTACATTGAGATACCACTTCATCCCCACCACAACGTCTAAGATAAAAGACAGACAGTAACAACTGTTGGTGAGGATGTGGAGATATTGGAACCCTCAACCTTGCTGGAGGCATTGTAAAATGGTGCAGCCACTTTGGAAGACCAGTCTGACGGTTCCTTAAAATGTTAAACATAGAGTTACCATATGACCAGCAATTCTACTACTAGATATATATCCAAGAGAAAGGAAAACACATGTTCACACAAAAGCTTGTATATTGGGGTGCCTGGGTGGCTCAGTGGGTTAAAGCCTCTGCCTTCGGCGCAGGTCATGATCTCAGGGTCCTGGAATCGAGCCCCACATCGGGCTCTCTGCTCAGCGAGGAGCCTGCTTCCCCCCCTCTCTCTGCCTGCCTCTCTGCCTACTTGTGATCTCTCTCTCTGTCAAATAAAATAAAAATAAAATCTTAAAAAAATTTTTTTTGATATATACATGCAATGGAATATTATTTAACAATAAAAGGAATCAAGTAGTGATCCATGCTACAATATGAATGAACCTCAAAAAGGTAAGTGAAAGAAGCCAGTCATAAAAGGCTTCTTTATTTATTTATTTTTAAAAGATTTTATTTATTTATTTGACAGAGGGAGAGAGATCACAAGTAGGCAGAGAGGCAGGCAGAGAGAGAGGGGGAAGCAGGCTCCCCACTGAGCAGAGAGCCCGATGTAGGGCTCAATCCCAGGACCCTGAGATCATGACCTGAGCCGAAGGCAGAGGCTTTAACCCACTGAGCCACTCAGGTGCCCCAAAAGGCTTCTTTATGATGTTGTATGATTCCATTTATAACAAATGTCCAGAATAGGTAAATCCACAGAAACAGAAAATAGATTAGTGGTTGCAGGGATTGGGGAATGGGGAGTGACTTCTAATGGGCATGGAAGTTCTTTCTGGGGTGACGAAAATGTTCTGAAATCAGACAGTGGTGATAATTATGAAAGTCTGTGAATAAAATTAAATCTACAGATTTTTATGGTATGTGAATTATATCTTAACAAAGCTGTTATTTAAAACCTTTTTTAAAAGAAAAAAAAAGATTAGGATTTATGAGAAGAGGAAAGGAAGGTGAGGAAGGGAATGGGTGTTGAGCAGTGAAAGGGATTGGGCATTTGCAGAGACAAGCTGAGAAAGACAAAAGAGAGAAAGCTGCCTGAAAGTATGGGATTTTGTTGAGAGGAATAAAGAGGATTTTTAGGAAGTTTAGCTATGAAGTACATGAGATAATTCTCCCTTCACTACTCCCCATCTCTTCTCTTCCTTCACCAAGAAAACTTGGGTTCAAATATATATGCTACAAGGATAACAGAAAGTTGGAAACAACCTAAAATTCCAATAATAACAATCAATTAAAAAGTACAGAGAAGAGTATCATTAAAATAATGTGTTAATATGATTACTGATTTGGGAAAATGTTCACAAAATATTAAGTAAAACTGCAGATTACAAACAGCATGTAGAGTATGACACCATTTTTTTAAGATTTTTTTTTTTTTTTTTTAATTTGACAGAGAGATCACAAGTAGGCAGAGAGGCAGGCAGAGAGAGGGGGGGAAGCAGGCTCCCCGCTGAGCAGAGAGCCCGATGTGGGGCTCGATCCCAGGACCCTAAGCTCGTGACCTGAGCCGAAGGCAGAGGCTTTAACCCACTGAGCCACCCAAGCGCCCCTGACACCACTTTTGTAAATAAATACATGTCTATTATGTGTCTTAGTCTGTTCAGGCTGCTATGACAAAACATCTCAGACTATGTGGCTTGTAAATAGCAGAAATTTATTTCCCACAGTCCTAGAGACTGGGAAGTCCAAGATCAAGGTGCCAGAATGGCTGCATTCTGCCCTCTTCCTTGTTCATAGCTGGCACCTTCTAGCTTTGTCCTCACATTGTGTAAGGGACAAGGGAGCTCTCTGGAGCTTGTTTTGTAAGGGCACTAATCCCACTCATGAGGGCTTTGTCCTCATGAACTAATCACTTCCCAAGGCCCTACCTCTTACTACCACTACCTTTGGGGGTTAGGATTCAACATATGAATTTTAGGGGACACAAATACTCAGACCATATCAATATACATGAAAGAAAATTTGAAGGCATATACAACAAAATATTAATAGTGCTTATCTCTATTGAGTGATTTTGGATCAGTTTTAATTTTACTCTTTCTGTTTCATCTATATTTTCTTTTTTAAATTTTATTTAAATTCAGTTAATTAACATATAGTGTATTATTAGTTTCAGAGGTAGAGTTCGGTGATTCATCAGTTGCATATAATACGCAGTGCTCATTACATCATATGCCCTCCTTAATGCCCATCACCCACTTCCCCAACCCCCCACCCACCATCCCTCCAGCAACCCCATCTGTACTTTCTAATTTGTGTATAATAAATATCTATTATGTACATAATTTATTTTTTAAATTTTATTTATTTATTTGACAGAGTATTATGCACATAATTTAAACAGTTTTATTTTCTTTCTCTTTCTTTTAGAGTTGAGAGGAGAGGCAGAGGGAGAGGGAGAGAGAATCTTAAGCAGGCTTGATCTCAAAACCCTGAGATCATGACCTGAACTGAAATCAAGAGTCAGACGCTTAACCAACTGAGCCACCCAGGTGCCCCATTTTGTTTTCTTTAAACAACACAGATACTGTGGGCTCAGGGCTTGGAGAGGGTGGCTTCCCCTTACATATAGTATTGGGCTTCCCCAAAATCTAGGCTATAATCTGACGCCTGGACTAAAAGGAGCATAGAAAACTGTCTTATACGTATAGCAGTACTTTTAGGAGAACCTATGGGCTACAGCCATCACTTGATCTTCAGTGAATGGCAACCTCCCTCCCCTGCTAAAGCACCATTTTCAAGTAGCATTCACAAATAAAATATACACACATAAGAACTTTTGATTCGATCCACAAAACTATTACTGAGTCATACGTGCTTTGAAATGGAAAAACATAGTGACACAGAATCTAGAAGGCTGATCCTCTAAACCAGGGAGAGAGAATAAATGGATACAGAAGATGATGAAGAACCTTTGGCTGGAGGATACAGGGAGTTGTTTATGTATCTGTCCCCCAAACTAGAGTTCATTCCCTGAGGTCAGAAACTGGGATATAGTCAACTCTGTGTCCCTAGAACCTATACATAGTGCTTGGAATATGGTAAGTGCTTGGTTATTTGTGGACTCCTACTTTACCCATTTAAAAACTTGACTTGTTTATCTTTTTATAATTTGAGTTGTAGGAGTTTTTAAATTTCCTTTGTCAGACATTTTTTTTTAAAGATTTTATTTATTCATTTGACAGAGAGACAGTGAGAGAGGGAACACAAGCAGGGGGAGTGGGAGAAGGAGAAGCAGACTCCCTGCTGAGCAGGGATCCTGATGTGGGGCTCGATCCCAGGACCCTGGGATCATGACCTGAGCCAAAGGCAGATGCCTAACGACCGAGCTGCCCAGGCGCCCCCGTCAGATGTATCTTGAGAATATTTTCTCTCAGCCTGTCTTGCCCATTTGTTTTCTTAATGGTGCTTTTCAATTAATGGGAAGTTTTTAATGACATAAAATCTTATTTATATGTTTTTTTTTCTTTTATGGTTAAAGCTTTCCATGTCCTATCTAAAATGTCTTTGCCTATCCCAAGATCATAAAGAAAATTTTCCTTTTTTTCCCCCCTGAAAGCTGTATAATTTTAGCTGTGTTGAATCCTATTTTAACCGTAAAGCTCCATCACTGGTGGATTCATTTTATATTTTTGTATCTTAGAAAAGGTCTTATTCCTCCCTGATCTCCATACAACCAAGGGAAATGCCTGCCAAGAGTTCCTTCACAGACGACTCTAGCTCAGCCAACTAAGGAGAAGTTCTGCAGACAACCTATGAGATTTCGTACTCATGGCTCCGCTCCCCTCCCAGATATGTCATCTCACTGATCCTCACAACAACTCACCAAAGTAGTCAGAAACACTTTCATTTTAAAAAATGAGGAAAGCAACAACCAGAAAAACAAAAGGATTTGTCCAAGATCACTCAGTGAATAAAAGACAGATTAAGACAGGACTCAGGGGCAACCCTCTCAGGTCCCCTCCCTCTTTGGGAGCTTTGTACTATCATCACTCAATAAAAACTTTGCTTTGCTGCCCCCCCCCCCCCCCAAAAAAAAGACAGGACTCAGGAATCTTACCTTTTTGATCAGTTAAGAATGTAATGAGAGTATACTGTACATGTGACTTTATTTCAAACACCCAGAGCACATACCTCTTAGACTTCTTTCTTGGGAGTAACTTGTTTTATAATAATACAAGTTGGGAGTAACTTGTTTTATAATAATACAAGTTTAATACTGTGGCCCATGAGCTCTAATAAAGTAAAAGAGAAAACGATGGGGTAGAAGAGATCATTCCAGACTCATTCTGTACTCTGATTAAATGGAGAGACATGGGAGATGAAGATGGGGAAGGAATAGAGAATCCAGAATAGGAAGAGAGTGGAAGAAAGCTCTCAGAAGATGGGCCCTCTAGCTATGATTACTAGATAGATAGTGGTGGGTTCAGCCAGCATTAAGTGAGGAAGTCTGGCTCTCTAGAACCAGGGTAAGCTTCCCATGAGAGCCCTTTTCCTGGCCCCCATCCCAAATTGGTGTCTCCTGGCCTATCATAACAATACTATTTATTAGTGATCATTTATTGAGCTCTTAATATGCCAGATGATTTACATACGTCATCTCTAGTTCCACTATAACTTTTTATTTTTTTATTTTTTATTTTTAAGATTTTTATTTATTTATTTGAGAGAGAGAGAGAGAGTGAGAGTGAGAGAGAGCATGAGAGGGGAGAAGGTCAGAGGGAGAAGCAGACTCCCCGTGGAGCTGGGAGCCCGATGTGGGACTCGATCCCGGGACTCCGGGATCATGACCTGAGCTGAAGGCAGTCACTTAACGCACTGGGCCACCCAGGCGCCCTCCACTATAACTTTTTAAAGATTTATTTATTTATTTATTTGACAGAGAGAGACGGGGAGGGGGGGGGGGCAGAGGGAGAGAGAAAGAAAATCTCAAGCAGACTCCCCGCTGAGCACAGAACCCAATGTGGGGCTCAATGACCCTGAGATCATAACCTGAGCAGAAATCAAGAGTCAGATGCTTAGCCAACTGAGCCACCCAGGTGCCCCATCACTATAATCTTTTAAAGTAGGCATAATCACTTCCATTTTACACATGAGAAAACTGAAGCATAGCAAGAGTAAGTAGTCTGCCCATAATTACACAGCTGAAATGGGACACAAACTCAGGTCTGCCCAATTCTGCCCAGTTCTTAATTCTTTCCTCTACAACTGCCTTCCAAAGAAAACGACCTGGGCCACACCCTCTTCCTAAAGTCCTGGCATTTACCCTGCTACGATGGCAGCTGCTTCCTACCTTTCCCGTATAGGCCCGCACTCTAGCCTCCACTTACATAATTTGTCTTTACCTAACACTTCTCTATTCTCTGAACCTATCGTCCCTTTCAATATTACCGCCCCAGTAATTTGAATGTTATTAAACACTCTTCAATCCACCTCCTATGGCAGCTCCTGGCCCTCATCTCCCTGCCCCCTTCATAGTCTCTAAGGTCCCCTTTTCTTGTTCTGTAGTTCACATTCCTAGATTTCTGGGAACTAGGAACCTCCCACAACTTCCCAGTGTATTCCCCAACCACATATTTGCACAATGTGGAACTACTGACTCCTATTAGCATGTTTTTGAATCATCCACCAAAGTGGTCAATGGAAACGGGAATTTAAGGAATTCCTTACCTACTCAGCATTAGGGTAACTCTGGGCAGGAAATGTTCTACACTCCAGAAGAAAGGTTTCCCCTGTTTTCAGTCTTTAGCATCTCTCTGCCAGTCATTGAACACCTTCCCTCTTTTTTTGGCCTTCTGAAGGAGGACTGGGATGGCAGTGGTACTCAGTTGCTAATTTCTAACAATCTGACCTTGACCTGAGGTCCCACGAGAAGCGTCAGTAGGACGGATAACCTTTTTCCTGTCTGGGTCCTCTCTGGGGCAGGACTGAAGGGAGGAGAGGTAGAGGATGCATTTGGGGGTATCAGCTTATGCTCAGGTCCCTTCCTGTTAGGAATCGAGGTCTGTATAAGGAGACTGATTATAACAAGTCAGGTGCCCTCAGCATTACAGTGACCACCTCCTGCACTCCCAACAGACCAGAGCCTCTTGGTCAACATTCTTTCTTATTCCATCCTTACCGAGAGCCTGGTGGCTCCCATGGCACCAGAAGATGTATGGTATGTATGTTTTTGTATGTATGTTTTGGTATGGTATGTATGGTAGGTATGTATGTTTGTGCATGGAGGAAAAAGAATGGGCTGGATGTTTCCCTGCCCCGACGCTTGAAAGCTGCTCAAATCCCTGCATTTTCTCCATCATAAACTTATAATAGCTTTAGGGGTGTCTCCTCCCATTAAGCCTTTGTTCCTAGATCTGACCCCCTCCACCCTGGCCCACACTATAGTAGCTTCATTAGAAACGCCCAGAGAGGAAGGAGGGGATCTTCTGCTTCTTGACAAAACAGCATTAGCCCAAGCCTCTGCACCACAGCCCAAATATATGCAAGGATGAGCTCGGTTAATGTTTGCTCTCATGCTCTCTCTCTCTCTCTCTCTCATTCTCTCTCTTTCGCAAAGACAAAGCCAACCCTCAGAAACCAGGGCCCAAATGTGCTGATCGGTTATCCTAGCGTCTCTGCCCTGCCCCTCCCCCAGCTCCGCTGAGCCATACCTCTGTAAGGAGCCTTGAGCTGTACCCGGAGGCTTCTGTTCCTTTTGCACTCCAACCAAGCTCTACCTTGACAGTTCCAGCTGAGGCATTGTTCCATGGGACCACACAGAGGGAACTGAACCGATTTCCTAAGATCTGATTTCTGCTAATACAATGGCATCGTTGCTAATGCAGGGAGGCTGCGCAATCCCAGCCCCAGGATCCTCGCTGCCGCTGCTGCCACTGGTGCTGCGGTGACGTTGCCGCTAAGGGAAGGGGGAAGGGAGAGGAGCAGGCATGCCCACAGTACAGCCACTCAGCCTCCCTCCCTGTCAGTCCCTGTGGGCCCTTTAGCCTAGGGAAGGGGGAGGGGAGCGAAAGGAGTCAGCCACAGAGGGCAGGCAGTGCTGGAAGGCTGAAAACTCTCAAGGCAGCGAAGAAAATTTGGGAGAGAGCTGCGCTTCTCTCTTGTCCTTAGGAGTCTCAGGGAAAGAGTCTGGGCAGAGGCTTAGAGCTTCCTTCCTTCCTTCCTTTAGGCCCCTCCTTTTAGATCTTAGCCAGAAACCTCTCCCTCCTCTCTTCAACCCACTCTGAATGACTCCTTGTTTTCCAGCTTTTTCCTTTCACTAACATTCCAGACTAGCCTCAGGGTGGAGCAGCCAGCCTGGGAGGGGGTTCCTGAACCTTGAAGGGAGGTTGCAAGGACCTGTCATCAATCTACCAGAGTCCTTGTGGATCCCAGCTGGACTTAGCACCAGGCTTTTTAGGGTGTGCCTCTTCAGAGAAATGAGGTCTGTCTCAGAAAAGAGGGAGACTGGGCCATAGCAGGCTTCTATACATCAGGTGGTAGTGAGCCTTAGGACCAACCTGGCAACAGGCCCCTTCCTAACACAAGGTCCAATTCAGTTCCCTGGATTTTCAGAGGGCCTGTTAGTGTGGCCAGAATAGAACCTTCCCTTTCACCTACATTAGCTTTTGGACATGCGCTGAGTGGGGTCCAGCTGGGCCTGTGATGAGGCAGAATCCATTTGGCCAGGCTGAGGGGCCAGGAAGCTTATTTTCCTAGGGAAAGGAAGGCTAAGGAAAGGGAGTGGTCTCCCCTCAGCCAGAGAAAAATCTCAGTTCTACCTGTAGACCTACAGAGCCCTTCACCTCTTACAAGGTCCACCTTCCTCAGGTTCTGGGCCAGTTCTGTGGGGACCAGTAAACAGTGGAGAAGCCACAGCCAGAGCCAGTTGTACGGCAAGCAACAACACTGTCCACTTCATGCCACAGCTCCCTGCTGCCACCCTTGAACACAGAGACAGTCGAGAGCTGGGGTTGGCCCCCAAGTACTAGTCCTGTCTAGGTCTCCTCCCAGTGTTGACCAGTATCTGGATTCCACAGCCAAGCCCTTGGATTTCAGGCCCTTAGAAAGAAGCCTGGCGTCCACTGGCTGGGACCATAGCAGCCACCACTCAGGATCCAGAAGAGATGTAGTTTCTTTCCCTTATTGCTTCTTCTATTCCCTATGAGACCCATGAGGCCGCTGATGATATGCTGGGAGATACAGAGTTGTAGAGAGAACAGAAGCGGGTGAGGACCCCAAACCTACCTCCAACCTTGATCTTTTTGTGAGGCCATGGCACCATGATCCTATAAAGCAGGAAACATTGAGGAAGAGAAGGAGAGAGGGAGTCTGCTTTCTCAAACTGACCATTAGTGATCCTCACAGGGAGGTTGAAAGTGGTAGATATGGTGTCACTGTACAAGCATACCTCCTTTTACAGAACTTTGTTTTACTATGTTTTCAACATTATCTTTTTTTTTTTTTAAACAAATTGAAAGGTTGTGGCAACACTCTATGAAACAAGTCTCTCGGTGCCATTAACATCATTTACTCATTTGGGGTCTCTGTGTCATATTTTAGTAATTCTCACAATATTTCAAACTTTTTCATCATTATTATATTTGTTATGGTGACTTGTGATCAGCGATCCTTGATATAACTATTGTTAATTATTTTGGGGCGCCATGAATCATACTTCATAGCGAACTTCATAAATGTTGTATGTGTTCTGACTGCTCTACTCACTGGCTGCTCACCTGTCTCTCTCCTTCCCTGTCGGCTTCCCTCTTCCTTGAGACAATATTGAAATTAGGCCAATTAATAACCCTAAGATGGCTTCATGGTGTTCAAGTGAAGGAAGAGTTGTACAGCTCTTACTTTAAAAGCTAGAAATGATTAAGCTAGTGAGGAAGGTGTTTTGAAAGCTGAGACAGACCAAAAGGTAGGCCTCTGTGCCAAACGCTTATCTAAATTGTAAATGCAAAAGAAAGTTCTGGAAGGAAATTAAAAGTGTTACTCTGCTGAACACATGAATTATTAGAAAGCAAAAGAGACTTATTCGTGCTATGGAGAAAGTTTCAGTGGTGGATATAAGATCAAACCAGCCACAATATTCCCTTAAGCCAAAGCCTCATCCAGAGCAAGTCCCTAACTCTCTTCAGTTCTGTGAAGGCTGGGAGAGGTGAGGAAGCTACAGAAGAAAGTTAGAAGCTAGCAGGAGTTGCTTCATGAGGTTTTTTTTTTTTTTTTTTGCTTCATGAGGTTTAAGGAATGAAGCCGTCTCTATAACATCAAAGTGCAAGGTGAAGCCGCAGGTGCTGATGTAGAAGCTGCAGCAAGTTCTCGAGAAGATCCAGCTAAGATCATTCATGAAGGGGCGCCTGGGTGGCTCAGTGGGTTAGGCCTCTGCCTTCGGCTCAGGTCATGATCTCAGGGTCCTAGGATCCAGCTCCGCATCAGACTCTCTGCTCAGCAGGGATCCTGCTTCCTCCTCTCTTTGCCTGCCTCTCTGCCTACTTGTGATCTCTCTCTGTGAAATAAATAAATAAAATCTTAAAAAAAAAAAAAGATCAGGGGCGGCTGGGTGGCTCAGTCGTTAAGCGTCTGCCTTCGGCTCAGGTCATGATCCCAGGGTCCTGGGATCGAGCCCCGCATCGGGCTCCCTGCTTCGCGGGAGGCCTGCTTCTCCCTCTCCCACTCCCCCTGTTTGTGTTCCCTCTCTCACTGTGTTTCTCTCTGTCAAATAAATAAAATCTTAAAAAAAAAAAAAAAAGATCATTCATGAAGGTGGCTCCACTAAACTATGGATTTTCTTTTTTTTTTTAAAGATTTTATTTATTTGACAGAGAGAAAGAGATCACAAGTATGCAGAGAGGCAGGCAGAGGGAGAGGGGGAAGCAGGCTCTGTGCTGAGCAGAGAGCCCAATGTGGGGCTCGATCCCAGGACCCTGAGATCATGACCCGAGCCGAAGGCAGAGGCTTAACCCACTGAGCCACCCAGGTGCCCCTAAACCATGGATTTTCAATGAAGACGAAACAGCCTTCTACTGGAAGAAGATGCCTTCTAGGACTTTCAGAGTGGAGAGGAGAGAGAAGTCAATGCCTGGCTTCAAACTTCAAAGGACAGGTTGACTTTCTTGCTTGGGTCTAATACAGCTGGTGACTTTAAGTTGAAACGGTGTTCACACACCATTCTGAAAATCTTAGGCCCTTAAGAATTATGCTAAATCTACTCTGCCTGTGCTCTGTAAATGGAACAAAGTCTGGATGACAATACATCTGTTTACAACATGTTTTGCTGAACATTTTAAGCCCACTGTTAAGACCTCCTGCTCAGAAAAAAAGATTCCTTTGAAATATTACCGCTCATTGACAAGGCACCTGGTCATCCAAGAGCTCTGATGGAGATGTACAATGACATTAATGTTGTTTTCAAGCCTGCTAACAAAACATCCACCCTGCAGCCCATGGATCGAGGAGTCATTTCAACTTTCAAGTCATATTGCTTTTTCTTTTAATTTTAATTTTTAACTTTATTTTCTTAAAGATTTTATTTATTTATTCATGAGAGGAAGAGAAAGAAGGAGAGAGAGAGGCAGAGGGAGAAGCAGGCTCCCTGCAGAGCAGAGAGCCCAATGTGGGACTCAATCCCAGGACCTTGGGTTCATGACTTAAGCCGAAGGCAGACACTTAACTGACTGAGCCACCCAGGCACTCTCAAGTCTTATTGTTTAAGAAATATATTTCGTCAGGCTATAACTGCCACAGGTGGTGATTTCTTTGATGGATCTGGGCAAAGTTAATTGAAAACCTTCTGGAAAGGATTCACCATTCCCGATGCCATTAAGAACACTGGTAATTTGGGGTGCCTGGGGGGCTCATTGGGTTAGGCCTCTGCCTTTGGCTCAGGTCCGTGGTCTCGGGGTCCTGGGATCGAGCCCCACAACGGGCTCTCTGTTCGGCGGGGAGCCTGCTTCTCTCTCTCTCTCTGCCTGCCTCTCTGCCTACTTGTGATCTCTCTCTGTCAAATAAATAAATAAAATCTTAAAAAAAAAAAAAAAGAACATTGGTAATTTATGGGAAGAGGTCAAAATATCAACATTTAACAGGAGTTTGGAAGAAGCTGATTCCAAACCTAATGCATGACTTTGAGGGGTTCAAGACTTCAGTGAAGGAAGTAAATGCAGATATGATGGAAATACAAAGGGAACTAGAATTAGAAGTGGAGCCTAAAGATGTGTCTGAATTGCTATAATCTCAGGATAAAACTTTAGTAGATGAGGAGTTGCTCCTTATGGATGAGGAAAGAAAGTGGTTTCTTTAGATGGAATCTACTCCTAGTGGAGATGCCATGAAGACTGCTGAAATGACAATAAAGAATTTAGAAATGACAAACTTAGTTAATAAAGCAGCAGCAAAGTCTGAGAGAACTGACTCCAATTTCAAAAGAAGTTCTACTGTGGGTAAAATGCTATCAGAAAGCATCAAATGCTACTGAGAAATTGCTTGTGAAAGGAAGAGTCAATTGGTGCGGTAAACTTCATTGTCGTCCTATTTTTTTTTTTTAAGATTTTATTTATTTATTTGAGAGAGAGAGCACACACGCATGAGCACAAGTTGGGGGTGGGTGGGCAGAGGGACAAGCAGATTCCCTGCTTGCTAACCGGGGAGCCTGATGCGGGGTTTGATCCCAGGATCCTGAGATGACAACCTGAGCCGAAGTCAGATGCTTAACTGACTGAGCCACCCAGATGACCCTTTTGTTGTCAGTTTAAGAACTTGCCACAGCCACCCAACCTTCAGCAACCACCACCCTGATCAGTCAGCAGCCATCAATCTTGAGGGCAAGACCTTCCACCAGCAAAAAGATTACAATTCACTGAAAGCTCAGATGATGGCTGGCATTTTTAGCAATAAAGTATTTTTTATTTCCTTTGCCTTTGGAGACATGTCCTGAAAGAAGTTGCTGTGGCCGATGTCGAAGAGGTTACTGCCTAGAAAGGGGAACCCTCTTACACTGTTGGTGGGAATGCAAGTTGGTGCAGCCACTTTGGAAAACAGTGTAGAGATTGCTGAAGAAATTAAAAATAGAGCTACCCTATGACCCTGCAATTGCAATACTGGGTATTTACCCCAAAGATACTGATGTAGTGCAAAGAAGGGCCACATGTACCCCAATGTTCATAGCAACAATGGGCACAATAGCCAAACTGTGGAAAGAGCCAAGATGCCCTTCAAAAGACGAACGGATAAAGAAGATATGGTTTATATATACAATGGAATATTATGCCTCCATCAGAAAGGATGAATACCCAACTTTTATATCAACATGGACGGGACTGGAAGAGATTATGTTGAGTGAAATAAGTCAAGCAGAGAGAGTCAATTATCATATGGTTTCACTTAAGTGTGGAGCGTAAGGAAAAATATGGAGGACATTGGGAGAAGGAAAGGAAGAGTGAATTGGGAGAAAATGGAGGGGGAGATGAAACATAAGAGACTATGGACTCTGAGCAACAAACTGAGTGTTTTGGAGGGGATAGGGGTGGGGGGTTGGGTGAGCCTGGTGGTGGGTATTGAGGAGGGCACATATTGCATGGAGCACTGGGTGTGGTGCATGAACAATGAATCTTGGAGTGCTGGAAAAATAAAATAAAAATTAAAAAAATATTTTTTAATTAAGATGTGTACAGTTTTAAAGACATAATGCTATCGCAGACTTAACAGACTATAGTATAGTATAACCATAACTTTCATATGCACTGGGAAACCAAAATATTCATTTGACTTGCTTTTTGCAATGTTCATTTTATTGCAGTGATCTGGAACAGAACCTGCAATATCTCTGAGGTATAGCTGTACTTCCCTCTCCCCTGACAGAGACCTCAAAGTGGGTTGGATAAGCAGCTTTAGGTTAGAACAAAGTCATTCTCTATGACCAAGTCCTTGGACTTCTAGCTTCTTACTGTAAGATTTCTAGGCCAGGATCTTGTTCCCTGAAATTTCTGTGAGGCTAAGCCATGCATCACACTGGAGAGCCACTACTTAGGAAATGCTTCTAGCTGCCTGTAAGGCGGCAACTTTCAAATTTTCAGTGCTTGGCTTATTTCGCCATATCATCACCTACTTTCTACCCACTATTGCTAAAGATCTATAGTGCTTTTGATGAAAGATCAAATTATTTTCTGGCTAGCAACAAAAAAAACAAATGCTGTCACATTATAAACCTCAACTGGCTCCTAATTAGTATTCTCACCTGCAATTTACCTTCCACTACTGCCAGATTCATCTCCTTAAAATACCATCTTTCTTCAATATGTCACTCCTCTTGCCCCTTTTAATAGTTTCCCATTACCCAGAGAATCAAGTTCAAACTCATTTTGGCTTTCAAGGTCCTCCATCTTGGCTATCTATCTACTCTCTCTCTACACAAACTTAGTTGCCACACCCCATCATGTAGTCCTTCAAACCTGTTTCATAATCTCATTTCCACTCTGCCGCCCTTATTCACATTCTCCTACCTGTCACACTTGGCTCTATTCAGAATTTTCCAAAATCTACAAGGCTCAGATCAACTCCTTCATCAAGTCTTCACTGATCACCCGAGCCAGAAATGATCTCTCTGTCTTCTGAACCTGTGGCTGCAGGTTGTTGGTTTTACAGAAAAGAAAAGAATCCCACAAAAACCAGTAGATTGATATGGGATTGCCAATTTCTTACATTGCCAAATAGCATCATTATAAAAAAAAATAAAACTTTACATCAACTATAATCATGGCATAAGAGAAAGCATATCGTCATTATTTTTCTCGTTGCATTGTATACTGATGCAAACTTCATCAAAAAAGTATCAGTCCATGAACAGTTTTATTAAACAAATCATTTGTCCTTTGATGTTTAATGTTCTTTTTCATATCTACCTTAATGTCTCTTTTAACTGCAAAGTCCAAGTAAATTCATCTTTGCCCAATACCCAGTGTGTAAGACAGAATCATTTTTATTCTGTGTTTCCCACAAACCTAGCACAGTGGTTGGCAGATACAAGGTGGTTAGTCAAAGTCTTGTTGAACAAGAGTAGTATAAAAAGAAATGTGCTTTGGGGCGCCTGGGTGGCTCAGTGGGTTAAAGCCTCTGCCTTCGGCTCAGGTCATGATCTCAGGGTCCTGGGATCAAGCCCCACATCGGGCTCTCTGCTCAGCAGGGAGCCTGCTTCCCCCTCTCTCTCTGCCTGCCTCTCTGCCTGCTTGTGATCTCTCTCTCTCTGTCAAATAAATAAATAAAACCTTTAAAAAAAGAAAGAAAGAAAAAGAAACGTGCTTTGAGTGTAAATGAGAGTGAGTGGTAGACAGGCAGATCTGACTCAAAAGGCTTAGAAGAGAAGACCCTGCTATTCATGTGGGGGGGAAAAGGTCCATTAAAAGAAAGCTTAAAAAAGAAAAAAGGAAAAACTCTTCATAATCTTGAGTTAGGCAATATATTCTTAGACACAATACCAAAAGTAAAAGTGACAAAAGAAAACATAAAGTGGACTTTGTGAGAATTTAAAGCTTTTGTGCTTCAAAAGACACAATCAAGATAATGAAAAAAACCACCCACAGGATGAGAGAAAATACTTGCAAATCATATTTCTTATAAGGGATTTCTATCCTGAATAGATAAAGAACTCTTACAACTCAAGGATAAAAAGACATATAACTCAATTTAAAAATGGACAAAGGATTTGAATAGATATTTCTCCAAAGAAGACATAAGAATGATCAATAAACACATTAAAAGAATCCCAACATCATTTGTTATTAGGGAAGTACAAGCCAAAACTAAAATGAGATACCACTTCACCCTACTAGAATGGCTAAAATCTAAAAGACAGACAATAACAAGTGTTAATGATGTAGAGAAATCAGAACCCTCATACATCGCTGGGAGGATTGTAAAATGGTGTAATCACTTTGGAAAACAGTCTGGAAGTTCCTTGAAATGTTAAATATAGAGTTACCATATGACCCAGAAATTCTACTCCTAGATATATACCCAAAAGAAATGAAAACATATGTTCACACAAAAGCTTGTATATGAATGTTCACAGCATTATTCATGATAGCTAAAAAGTGGGAACAACCCCAGTGTCTTTCAATAGATGAATGGATAAATAAAATGTGGTATGTTCATAAAATGGAGTATTATTCAACAAAAAAAAGGAATGAAGTGCTGAAACACATTACAACACAGATGAACCTTGAAAACATTATGCTAAAAAAAAAGAAAGAAAAAGAAAAAGAAAAAAAACATTATGCTAAGTGAAAGAAGCCAAATACAAAAGGTCACATATAGTTTGACTGCATTTATATGAAATGTCCAGATTAGGCAAATCTATGGAGACAAATAGTTGGTTAGTGGTTGCCAGGAACTTGGGGAAGGGGAAAATAGAGACTGATTGTTAATAGGTATGGGATTTCTTTGTGGAATGATGCAAATGTTCTAAAATTAGATTATGGTGATGGTTGCTCAATTCTGTGAATATGCTAAAAACAACTAAATTGTATACGTTAAATGATGAAACATGGTACACCCATTATATCTCAATAAAACTGTTAAAAACAAAAAGCAGCGGCCTAGTGAACAGTGTTGCTCAGCTCCACAGAGACAGAAGTCTTCAAAGGCTCTGTAACTGGGTGGGGATGGTGGAATTTCAGGTGTATAGAAAGTAGAGGCATTTCTGGCATCGCTGGCATGTCAACCCAAGAACTTCAGACAATTCCTTCTTTCTTTCTTTTTTGAAACACAAAAGTTCTTAAAAAATAGACTATGTTAACTTTACTTTCTCCTTAACCATTTCCTAACCACCAGAAGTCTGTCTTCTTATAATACTTGGGCTATCTGAACTAGTTTAATTTTGAACTTATATTACTTAGATTTTCTGACACTTAGCTATCTTCTCTTATTGAAACCCTCTTCTCCCTTTGGCTTCTGTAACACCAATCTTCTTAGTACCTCTTCTTACATCATTCTTTCTTCATTGTTTGATAAAAAACACATCAATAATAATACAGTAATAGTAGGGGACTTTAACACCACACTCACTGCAATGGGCAGATCATCTAAGCAGATCAACAAGGAAACAAGGGTTTTGAATGACAACTGGGCCAGATAGACTTCACAGATATATTCTGAGTATTCCACCCTAAAGCATGAGAATACACATTCTTCTCAAGTGCACATGGAACATTCTCCAGAATAGATCACATACTGGGTTACAAATCAGGTCTCAATCAGTACCAAAAGATTGGGATTATTCCCTGCACATTTTCAGACTACAGGACTTTGAAACTGGAACTCAATCAATTTGGAAAGGTCTCAAATACATGGAGGTTAAAGAGCATTCTACTAAAGAATAAACAGGTGAACCAGGAAATTAAAGAATTTTAAAAATTCATGGAAACAAATGAAAATGAAAATACAACTTTCAAAACCTTTGGGATGCAGCAAAGAAAGTCCTAAGATGGAAGTATATAGCAATACGAGCCTTTTTCAAGAAACAAAAAAGGTCTCAAGTATACAACCTAACCTTACACCTAAAGGAGCTGGTGAAGAATAGCAAATAAAGCCTAAATCCAGCAGAAGAGAAATAATAAAGATTAGAGCAGAAATCAATGAAATAGAAACCAAAGAACAGTAGAACAGATCAACAAAACTAGGAGCTGGTTCTTTGAAAGAATAAATAAGATTGACAAACCCCTTCCCAGACTTATCAAAAAGAAAAGAATGAAAGAGGAGAGATCACAACCAACACTGAAGAAATACAAACAATTATAAGAACATATTATGACCAACTATATGCCAACAAATTAGGCAATCTGGAAGAAATGGACGCATTCCTAGAGACATATAAACTACCAAAACTGAAACAAGAGGAAGTAGAAAAGCCGAACAGACCCATAACTAGCAAAGAAATTGAATCAGTAATAAAAAATCTCCCAACAATGGAGGCGCCTGGGTGGCTCAGTCATTGGGTATCTGCCTTCGGCTTGGGTCGTGATCCCAGGGTCCAGGGATCGAGCCCCACATTGGGCTCCCTGCTTGGCGGGAAGCCTGCTTCTCCCTCTCCCACTCCTTCTGCTTGTGTTCCCTCTCTCGCTCTCACTCTGCCAAAAAAATAAATAAAATCTTAAAAAAAAAAAAATCTCCCAACAAACAAGAGTCCAGGGCCAGATGTCTTCCCAGGGGAATTCTACCAAACATTTGAAGAATTATCAACACCTATTCTTCTGAAACTGTTCCAGAAAATAGAAATGGAAAGAAATCTTCCAAACTCATCCTATGAGGCCAGCATTACCTTGATATCAAAACCAGACAAAGACCCCACTAAAAAGGAGAATTACAGACCAATATCCCTGATAAACACGGATGCAAAAATACTTACCAAGATACTAGCTAATAGGATCCAACAGTAAATTAAAAGGATTATTCGCCATAACCAAGTGGGATTTATTCCTGGGCTGCAGGAGTGGTTCAATATTTGCAAATCAATCAATCAATGTGATATACCACATTAATAAAAGAAAGGACAAGAACCATATAATCCTCTCAATAGATGCAGAAAAGGCATTTGACAAAATACAGCATACAATACAGTTTTTCTTGATAAAAACTCTCCATTGTGCAGGAATAGAGGGAACATATCTCATACCATAAAAGCCATATATGAAAGACACAAACCAAATATCATCGTCAATGGGGAAAAATTGAGAGCTTTTCCTCCAAGATCAGGAACATGACAAGGATGTTGATTCTCCCCACTGCTGTTCAAGTACTGGCAGTCATAGCCTCAGCAATCAGACAAGAAAAAGAAATAAAAGGCATCCAGATTGGCAATGAAGAGGTCAAATTTTCACACTTTGCAGATGACATAATACTCTACGTAGAAAACCCAAAACACACCACCAAAAATTTGCTAGAACTGATACAGGAATTTGGCAAAGTCACAGGATATAAAATCAGTGCACAGAAGGCAGTTGCATTTCTATACGCCAGCAATGAGACAGAAGTAAGAAAAAAATCAAGGAATCAATCCCATTTACAATTGCACCAAAAACCATAAGATACCTAGGGATAAACCTAACCAAAAAGGTAAAGGATCTGTACTCTGAAAACTATAGAACACTTATGAAAGAAATTGAGGAAGACAAATAAATAACTTATGGATAGGAAGAACAAATATTGATTGTTAAAATGTCTATGATACCCAAACCAATCTATACATTCAGTGAAATCCCTGTCAAAATACCATCAGCATTTTTCACACAGCTGAAACAAACAAACTAAAATTTGTTTGGAAAAGAACCTGAACAACCAAAGGAATATCGAAGAAAGAAAACCAAAGCTGGAGACATCACAATTCCAGACTTCAAGGTCTATTACAAAGCTGTAATCATCAAGACAGTATGGTACTGGCACAAAAACACGTACACAGATCAATGGAACAGAACAGAGAACCCAGAAATGGACCCTCAACTCTATGGTCAACTAAGCTTTGACAAAGCAGGAAAGAATATCCAATGGAAAAAAGACAGTCTCTTCAACAAATGGTGTTGGGAAAATTGGACCGCCACATGCAGAAGAATTAATTTCCTTACACCATACACAAAAACAGACTCAAAATGGATGAAAGACCTAAATGTGAGACAGCAATCTATCGAAATCCTAGAGAACACAGGCAGCAACAGCAACTTCTTGCTAGACATGTCTCCAAAGGCCCACATCGGGCTCCCTGCTCGGCAGGAAGCCTGCTTCTCCCTCTCCTACTTCCCCTGCTTGTGTTCCCTCTCTGGCTGTGTCTCTCTTTGTCAAATAAATAAATAAAATCTTAAAAAAAAAAGAGAGAGAGAGAAACTCTTAATCATAGGAAACAAACTGAGGGTTGCTGGAGGGATGGGGGGATGGGGGTGGGGGGATGGGTTAACTAGATGATGGACATTAAGGAGGGCACATAATGTAATGAACACTGCGTCTTATAAGACTGATGAAAAATGAAAGAAAAAAAAAAAAAGACTGATGAATCACTGACCTCCACCTCTGAAACCAGTAACACATTATATGTTAGTTAACTAAATTTAAATTAAAAAATGAAAAAATACCTGTCACACATTTAAATGTAGATTTATAGTCAACTATACTCAAATTATAAGATTTTAAAAATAACAATGAAAAAAAACTTAGATTTACAGCAAGGCTCAGAGGTAAAGTCTTTCCAACTTGAGAAGTGTTTGGCCCTTCCCATTATATTGCTGATTTCCACATCTTACATTCTTCCAGAATTTCTAGAATCAAATCTCTAATAGCCTACTATACACTTCTTACCATTACCTCAAATTCCACATATCTAAAGTCAAACTGATTTTTCTATTTTAAATCAGCTTTCTTTGAACTATCAGTAACACAAGCTTGAAAACGCCAAGAGTCATCTGGACTCTCTCTTTATATTCAGACAATCACCAAGTCATGCTGAGTCTTTTTTCCAGTGTTTTAGTCATGCATCTAATAATTGATTGTACTTTTACTATATTCCAACTATTATGCTAAGAACTTACTTACATCATCTCATTTAATCTATATAACCACTCTCTAAGCTAAGTATTATTTCTATTTTATGGACGAGAAATGAGGCTCAAGGATGTTAAATCATCTTCCTAAGGTAACAAAATAAGTATCTGATCTGGGATTCAGATACAGATCTGTCTGATTCCAAAGTCAGTGTTCTTAACCACTCATTATATTGCCTCTCAAGTTCCCACCCCTACTCCTATTGTTCTAGTTCAGATCTGCACTAACCTTTCCTCTGAACTATTATATAGTCTTTCTACTAGTTTTATGGCTTTCATTCTGGCTCTTTCCTCCCAGCTATCCTATATGATGACACAAGATTAACCTCCTCAAAGCACTGCCTTCAATATGTCACCTTATTATCAAGAAGTCTTTAATGGCTCCCCACTGCCTACAGGATAATCCAAATTCCTTAACGTGACATTCAAAGTTCCTTCCTACTTATCCAACCATGTTCCCTCATGTGCCAAATTTATTCAGAATTCTGAGTTTTGGCTCACTCCACTGGGAAGATATCTGGAATGCTCTCTTCCTATTTCCCTTGCCCACCCCACCCCCACCCCAACTTTGAGGTGAGGGGAGGGGAAGGAATGGGAGGGGAAGGGAGGAAGATAGATTGAAAATCAAAAGGCTAAGCCTTAGTAAAAAAAAATCCTCAACGGCAAGATCTTACTTAACCCCTTTCTCTCCATTTTCATACTGAGGATGGAAAGATAACTAACCAGCTGTGTCTTCAGTCAGCACTTTCCTACCGTTTATTCTCAGTTATGATCCTAGAACATACACTGCAAAGTCACATCTTGTGTGTCAACAAGTTTTTATGTGGCTTGCAGTCAAAATGCCACCATAAGCACTTTGGAGATTTCTAAAAAATAAAAAATAAAAAAATAATAATCACCTGGATTTCCAGTTTGTCTTGCTTGAAGAATCAGAACTGACCATACCAGGTTCTCATTTCTAGATGGTAACCACTGGCTGGAGTTGAGAAGTGGCTGCCTTCATAAGATAGGCATGTGCCCTTCAAGTTGACATCTTCCCACCACTCCTTATGGTCTTTTGCAGCCTCACTGGTTCACTTTATTCATTTGCATTATTTTCCAGGATCCTATAAATCATTTGAGCTTGCAACCCTTGCCCACAATAACAGTTATACTTTTTCTCAATATCCTCAACCCCCGATTTACCTTACATTTCTACAATGTGTTCACTGCAGTATTACTTCCAACAGCAAAAAATTTAAAATGTCCTAAATATCCAAAGAGAATTGGATATTTATGATGGCTGTATAGAAAAAGGCTTAAAAGCTAATAAAAAAAAGTAGGAAATCAAAATATACAAAGAGACTTCTTCCTGAATATGGTGAACAAGATATTAAGGGAGTCCCTTCTACTGCAAAAAAACTAGATCCTGTAGAATATATACCTTTGAAAGCATTTCAGAGCTTACAGTAAATAGGAGAAATCTCCAAGGCTACTCCCCCCAACCCTAAAAGGGGAAAAAATCATGAGCTGTGGAGTAAACAAGGCAGAGGGCCAGGGTCCTTGTGGGCCAATTCCCAAAACATTCTAATTGTGTTCTGAATGACAAAATCTGGACCAATAAGGTGGGAGGTCAAACCTGAGACTCCTACATCAAGCTGAGACCCTTGAAGTACGTTCAAGTGATCCAGGGCTGGTGGTTTCCGTCCTCCCAACTTTTGGGGAGAAGCAGATACAAATTTTCACTGGAGGAAACTAACCCACCTTAAGTAGATAGGATTCTCAAAATTAAAGAGTAAACAAAAATTAATTTATATCAAAGATCACAGGGTGCCTGAGTGGCTCAGTTGGTTAAGCGACTGCCTTCCACTTGGGTCATGATCCTGGAGTCCCGGAATCAAGTCCCGCATCGGGCTCGCTGCTCAGTGGGGAGTCTGCTTCTCCGTCTGACCCTCTCCCCTCTCATGCTCTCTCTCTCTCTCATTACTCTCTCAAATAAATAAATAAAAATCTAAAAAAAAAAAAAGAAAGATCACAAATACACAAAATACACATGGAAGCAAGACACCATGAATGAATAAGAGAAAACAACAAATAACATTTAAATTGCAAGCACTTCAGGTTTTAAAAATGTCAGATACAGAACATAAGCTATGTGTCTATGTGTGAAATGTTTTAAATAAAGGATAAAATCTCAAAGATAGTCAAGTAGCAAGAGATTATTAGAGAGATCCAGGGGTGGTAAAAATAAAACATAAATGAATGTAACCACTGGCTACTAAGCATTCCTATTCCTGGACCAGGCTGTTTTATGGGGTGAGGGAGGGTCATGAGGTGAAAAAAAGAATGTGAAGGCTAAAAGAATGTGAAGGATACATTATACCCCCAGCTACAGATGTGAACAGTGGCCTATTCAAAACAGTGTGTGAAAGTGCTCTATAAACTATAAGTGTTTTATAGAAATGTAAAGCACTGCTATTGCTCTTTAAAAATGCTAGCATCTGGGGCGCCTGGGTGGCTCAGTTAAGCATCTGCCTTTGGCTTAGGGTCCTGGGATCAGCCCTATGTCTGGCTCCTTGCTCAGCAGGAAGCCTACTTCTCCCTCTTCCTCTGCACACTCTCCTCCCCGTTCCTTCTCTCTGTCTCTCTCTCTCAATAAATAAAATCTTAAAAAAAATTTTTTTTTAAATGCTAACATCCATTGATGATTTTTGCTTGAATCAGCTATTACTCTTTCTACATTTATTAGTTGGCATTCTAATACAAGAAAAATTTCTTTTCTTTTCTTTCTTTCCTCCCTCCCTCCCTTCCTTTGGTATCAGTATAGAATCTTGGGCTTAATTTTTTAATTGAATGGGTTGTAACCTATTGTTGGTATTGATTTTGATGATCAGATTGTCTCACATCTGGCATTATTTGGCTTTTTTTCATTGTGAAGACCTTTATTGCTGTGTATAAACTCTTTAAAATTATTTATTTTGGAATAATTTTCAATTTTAGACTATTTATTTTATTTCATTTTTTTTTAAGTAGGCTCCAGGCCCAGCGTGGAGCCCAATGTGGGGCTTGAACTCACAACCCTGAGATCAAGACCTAAGCCAAAATGAAGAGTCGGATGCTTAACTGACTGAGTCACCCAGTGCCCCCCAAAATTCACTATTTATTTTGAAATAATTTTTGAAATATCTAAGATTGTTCAGAGAGTTCCTGTATGTCCTTTAACCAGTTCCCTGTTACCATTTTACATAATCCTCATACATTTATTAAAACAAAGAAATTAACATTGAACACATTACTATTAACTAAAATTGTAAACTATTTGGATTTTGCCAGTCTTCCCACTAAATGTCCTTTTTCTATTATCTAGTTTTTTTTAAAACTAATGTATATATAACTTTAATAAAACATGTTAATTAAAAACAAAATAAAGCAAAAAAAAAAAACAAACCCAAAATATATTTAGATGTGTACCAGAGGCTGCAGACAAGCAGCTTGGATGTTGCTCTAAGGGCACCTTGGTGAAGAAAATGATCTGCATTTTCCACAGTTAAGACACTGAATAGTTTTGGAAACTATCTAGGAAGGTAATTTTTAGTGAAAGCAAGCAGTATTCAAAAATAGGTAAGACTATGTGATCTCAGTAGACTTCTGCCCCAAGTCTTTCCCAATAATTACTCTGCCTACCTCAGGATACTCTTCTTTGGAAATCACCAGGAAGTACTTCTGCTTGTGACCTAGTCAGATATCCTCTACACCAGAAACAACCTTATGTTAGGTAACACCTTTGGCCGTGTTTTCACCGCAAACTGCATGACTGATTTCAGTAGGAAAGGTCAGAAGTGGTCAAATCATAACAAATCAAATAAACTAACGACATACTATACAGTAGTCCCCCTTTATCTGCAGGGGATATGTTCTAAGACCCCTAGTGAATGCCTGAAAAAACAGACAGCACCAAACTCTATATATACCATGCTTTTCTCCTATACATACATACCTGTGGTAGTTTAATTTAGAAATTAGGCATGCAAGAGATTAAAAATAACTGATAATAAATAGAACAATTTTAATAATATACTATAATAAAAGTTATGTGAATAAGGTCTCTCTCTCAGTATATCTTACTATACTGCACTTAGCCTTCTTATATTGATGTAAGATGGTAAAATGCCTCTGTGATAAGATGAAGTGAGAAGAAAGACAAAGGCACTGTGATGGAGCGCTAGGCTTCTGACCCTCTGACAATTGTCAGAAGGAGGAGGATCATCTGCTTCCAGAAGGACCATGGTTGAACAGGCATGGGTTAATGGAAACCACGGAAAGTAAGACTGTGGATGACTATTGTATACTTCTCCCTGATCTAGAAGCATCCTCAGGCCATTAATTAATATCATCTCAGGAGTCAGTCACTCAGGCAAGCAAGGAAGCAATCAAACCACAAGCATCTTACTGTGTATAAAGCACAGTGCTAGATGCTCAGGGGTTAAGAACCCAACTTGAGGGACTCATAATTTTTGTTAAAATCATTGCCAACATGCCTCTCCAGAGGGTTAAAGCAGCAAGAAAGACATTTCAGGATGTGAGACAAAGGTTAGAACAGTGGTTTCAAACTTTTTCAGCCCTCATACATAAACAGAGCCACTCTGGTTGAAGCAGGGGAGGCCTGAAGCCCTATACCCTCCAAATCTCTCTCTCCACTGTGGGGGTCCCCAAAGGCACTTCCAGGGGACCCTAGGGCTTAGAAGGAGAAATTCTGAAAACCTCTAGGCAAAGGCAAGACTGACCAACATGCTTTGTTGGGTCAGGGAAATGGAATGTGAAACAAACAATTAACTGATAGAAATCATCTCTCTTTCTTCATGGCTCCCAAATCAAATAGGCCTGGAAAACAATGTCGATTAGCGGCATTAATAGCAGACTTACTTCTGAGTACAGAAATGAACTCCTGCATTAATTCAGGAAAATCAGTTTTATATAACTACCCTCCATGCCTACCAAGCTTCTAGGTCTTTATAAGCCATGAGATTTGATGGAGACTCTGAATTTGCTGCAAGGTAAGTACTTCTCTTTGAAATGTGTAAGAGACGCCAAAAGAATTCAGAGATTTAAGAATTGGTGGTGATAGTGATTCCTGTGGGTATCCACACTGACTTACTAGGAAAGAATAAACAGGCTGTTGGAGGCCTGAGAGCACCTGGCTACGCATCAGCAGTCTGATTCCACAAATGAAATAGCAGCCAATGCCCAGAGCTCATCTGTCTTTCTTTCTGGTTACATGTAGCTGCTCCTCCTAGCTGAGGAGGCCACTGTTCTGAACTGATATTATGTTATTTTGGATTCCAAATGAGGCCAGCCAGCATGCTGGGAGTGTGCTGGAAGAGGCCTGCAGGGTTGTCCCAGACACACCCAGCTGCTTCCTTATCAGGACTCCCTAATATAGAATCCTCTTTCCAAGCACAGGCTTGTTTTACTTTCAGCCTCTCAAATTATGTTACAGAAAGGTTCAGCTCCAAGTCCACTCCCTGAAGTCCAATACAAACACTATAGAAAGGCCTGGCTCTGAAGTAGAATGGGCTCTTTCCTAGGACCACCTGGTATGGGTAGATCTTCTTTTTCTCCAAGTCTGTCTCCTTCCTTATGGACTGGAAATATGCAGGCACCTTTAGTGTAATCAAAATCACTGGCAGAACATCCAGGGGTGGAATCTCTAGTAGGCTCCAAGCCTTTTACCTCTCAGGTTCAGCTGTGTCCGAAGCTCCTAAGGCCCCAATTCAATGAATGGAGACTGCAGCACTGGAAATTACAGGCAGGAAAAGAATAAACTAAAAGCCACTGACCCTCACTGAGCTCTAAAGAGTTGCTTTCCTGGGGCGCCGGGGTGGCTCAGTCGTTAAGCCTCTGCGTTTGGCTCAGAGCATGATCCCAGTGTCCTGGGATCGAGCCCCACATCGGGCCCACATCAGGCTCCCTAGCTTCAGGCTCCCTACTGGGTGGGGTGGGGGGTGGGGGAGGAAGCCTACTTCTCCCTCTCTCACTCCCCCTGCTTGTGGCCCAAGGAAAGGTTCCTATGCAGGGTGCCAATTAATGTCCTTCCGCTTACCCTTTTGCCTTTCAACAAAAATATGCAGACACAGACACAGACACAAACACAGACAGACAGACAGACACACACACACCCCTATACTTCTAGGTGCCTGGTTTCTCAATGCTACAGGTAGGAGTCTCTAGAGATTGAGAATTTGCTATAAATCCTACTTTTCCCTTTTGAAGATGCAGGTTAGGGAGAAAAAAGAAGACTATAGAGAATTAGGAAAGATTTAGTTCCTACCTTGACAGACCAAGTTCTTCAACTGAGGGAATGAAGATGAAGATGGAGAGATTAAGCCTTCCAATGCTGGGGGTAGGTGAGCCGAAAGGGAGGAGCAAACCACCAAAACCAGGCACGGTGTGCCGGAGATGGAGAGTCAAAGGCCCAGCTTGGGGTGCTCTGCTAGGAGGAAAGCTCTCAAGTGTGTATTCGCAGAAGCAAGTTAGCTGGGACAAAAAAGGCCCAGTGTGGTCAATCCCTTGTTTTTTCTTTGGCTGTTCCTTTTGGCTCCTAGGCTCCAGGAAGCAAGGCCAGAGCGCCCTCTGCTTCCCCTCCCCCAAGGCAGTGGACTGAGGCATGCAGGCTGGTAAGCTGCTCTTCAGTCTTTCAAAAGCTGTAAATAAAAGGCCACAAGTACGCGGTGGACGATGAGAAGAATCTAGATTGAATTACACAAGCCAGTTGTGGAGACAGGGTGGGGGAGATAAGAGAAAGAAGAAAAAGAAGTCTATCTGCCCTTCGAGAAAATCTTATCATCCAAGCACACTCCTCCTTCAGCATGACCGCTAGAAGCCATCAAAGCCTTGCTCCCTAAGGGAACTAGGTTCCAGTCCGGCCTTTTTCTTAGCAGAGGGGTCCTAGTCCATGAGAATTCCGGTCAAAGTCAAAGCCTTTTCCCAGAGGTGACTTATCTTCTGACAGACTTTAGAAAATAGTCTGAGTCCAGCTCACCATGCTTGGTGAGAGCACTGGGATTGCCTCACTAGCAGGTGGCAGCAAAGAGCATTTCTGTGTATCAGATACTATATTTGCTTTAGTTATAAGACTAAAAGGAGAGTAATTGATGTATACTTAAATTTTAAAAGCAGGTGGCTACGGTCTGGCCTGAATTCTGAGTATTCAGGAACCTAGGTTCTCTAATGATTCAGAGCATGGATTTTGGTGTTAATAGGTCTGGATTCAAGTGTGACACACTACTTGCTAGCTATGGACTTTGGGAAGTTACTCAACTTCACCAAACTTCAGCTTCCTCATTTGTAAAACTGTCATGTCTTCCTTCAAAGGCTTGAGGTAGAATTAAATAAGATACTGCATGTAAAGTGCCTCACACAAGATAAGCGCTCAATCACGGTCACCATTATTATTATATTTTTGGCAGATGATCATTGGAATCCTTTCCTCTCTTCTTTCCCAATTTCCCAGAAAACCTAAAGGCTCCAGGTCCAGAAAACTGGTAGGCAAAACCACTTAAAAAGATCCAAAAGAAATGGAAAGAGTCATGTTTCTTTTTTCCTTCCCCTGCACTGGGAATGAATCAGTCAGCCTGTGCCGATTATATGCTAGACCGGCAGCCAGGCCCTGGGAGCATAAGACTCTCCTAAACCAACGATACTAATCCATCTCTAGTATTACCTGTTGTGGGGCATGCTCCCAGACTGATGGTGCTTCTCCAGGAGCCCCAGATCAGATCCCAGTAGATGTAGAAAAGAAACAGTCTGATCCTAAGCTGGCAGGATAGGTCTGTCCAGGCTGTTGTCTGCCCATCACAGCTGCCTATGAGGCCTATGGGTTAATAATAGCAACTCTGATGCCAGTGGATTAAGACAGCACTGTAGGAGGTGTTTATTTTTACACTCTGGCGTCAGTATCAAGTTCTACTGGTTACTGTCCAAATCTAGGACAGCTTCCTGCTATAAGAGTGGTCTCAGGCTTCTCCAGGATGCTAAACTGGATTCTGAGGGAAGCGAGCCTTGTTGAAAACAGTTCAGAATTCACAGAGACAGGGAAGGGGAAAGGAAACAAACAGAGCTGTCACATGTCCAGCTGTCTGGTCCTAAATCTCTGGGACTAGGAGGACTTCAATTGAGAACTGTTCTTTATAGCACTCTCCGGAGCCAGGTAGGCCCCGTACAAGAGACCTAATACACTGTTTTGGAAGGGTGTACATATATACACACGATACAAACTAGCTGCACTCAAACTATCGAATAAAATCAAGAAAAGGAACCTGCGTGGCTCAGTTGGTTAGGCCTCTGCCTTTGGCTAAGGTCATGATCTCAGGGTCCTGGGATTGAGTCCCACATCAGGCTCCCTGCTCGGCAGGCAGTCTGCATCTCCCTCTGCCGGCCGCTCCCCCTGCTTGTGCTCTCTCTCTGTCGAATAAATAAGTAAAATCTAAAAAAATTAATTAATTAAATAAATAAAATCAAGAAAAGACTGTGACTTAACTAACCAGAAGCTCAGCCCTATCAGTCACAAGTCCCAGATTAATGCTGACATTATAAGAAAAATATATCTGAAACAAAGAATGGTTAGGCTGGTCCTTAATTGATTTGCATAGAGTTTTAGCAGGTGGATCAAGGGTGAAAATTTATTTGGCCAGAGCTCTTCCTAGACATGACACAACAGGATAGAAGCACCAAGAAACCAGCCCTCATCTTTCTGGAGCCAATGCCCAGAACATCTTTCCTGAAGGTTTCTTTATCCCTCAAGGCCTACAGATTGGGGTCCCAGGGACCTTGCACTTTGACTACAGTGTCTGGAACTCTGTGGCTACCCCACTTGTCTCCCTGAAAGGCAGCTTCTAACACAGATTTCATGTTGTCCTATTAGGCAGACAAGGATGCGAGAAGGCTGACAGCTGGACAGCTGATGTAAATAACCTACTAAGTAGGGCCATGTGCACAGCAGACTGCTGTGGAATGATAAAAATGTACCACACATCAGGTAGGAATGCAGCAGTGCCAAGAAAGCAGCCAAGCAGCCAAGTGCACAGTAACGGTGACTCCATCATCTTCTTGCCTGTGTCTGACTCATAATCATCATCAGTGACACAACAATCATTATCTTCAGGAGCCAGGGTGCTGGCAAGAAGGTAGGCTGGTGAGCCACTCATTCAATAGATTTTTTTTCCTGTTATTCAAGGCTTATCTACCTGGTCATCAGAACAACAATGCAGCCTCAGAAACAACCAGATTTGATCACTAGAGATATGGGGTTTGATCTCAGTTCCATCTGGAGGTTACCCATGCCTAGGATAGTGGCAGGATGCCCAAGGACAGGAACATGGCTTTCATTCTTGGCTTTTTCTGATTTGCTGGGTCATCAGGGGGCAGGGTACCTGTCCTCTCAAAGGTAAAGGAGCTAACTATATCCATCTTCTAGCGTTGTAGCAAGGAAAAATATTTGAAAAATTAAAATAGTAAGTAGCAACAAATGTGAATGCTGTAAATTTTCTGGACCAAAGTGGTTTTTTTAAAAAAAGATTTTATTTATTTATTTGACAGAGAGAGAGTAAGAAAGCACAAGCAGGGAGAGCAGCAAAGGAAGAGGGAGAAATAGGCTCCCTGCTAAGCAGGGAGCCCAGACGCAGGGCTTAATCTCAGGACCCTGGGATCATGACCTGAGCCGAAGGCAGATGCCTAACTGAACCACTCAGGTGCCCCAAGCACCAAAGTATTCTAGAAATATAATTGTCATTCATGCATATAGGTCTGGAGCCCTGGCCTTTCAGGTTTTCCTTCTAGGTCAAAGGGGCCATGTTGGGAAGTGCAGTTCCTTTCCTCAGGCCTTCTGGTTTGAGGAACAGTTGAAATAGTTAGAAATCTGCTTACCTAGACATAAGGTATTACTTTCCACTAATATGTAACAGAGAAAGTAAAAACATGCAAGCAGAAAGAAATACCTCCACTCACCCACTGGCTCCATCTACAAATCTAATTCTCCCCAACGCCTGAGTCCAGGCCACTGATCTGAGGCTTGTATCCTACTGATAAGGCATTTAGCGGCAGGATTTAACAACTGGACTTAGCCTATAGGCCTGAGAAAGCAACATTAATGAAAGGATGTATTCCACTGCTCAGTTAGAACAAAGGCAACACTGTGTTCTACACCCAACACAAGCCGTCACTCTTTCTAGTTTAGCAACCCCTCACTATGGGGTTAGTTTGCCAGGTCTCCAGAGCTCATGGAGAGGAGAAACAGAAATCTATTCTTCATTGATGCCAACCCCTCTTTTTCTGCAAGTGTCTATACTGGGGATTCAAAACAGATGTTCTGATATCCTGCAGCCTCTGGTGAGACCCACCCTCCTTATAGCAAACTCTATCTGTAAATATGTAAAGGGCCAAATAGGAAATATTTAGGCTTCATGGGCCTTGTGTGTGTGTGTGTGTGTGTGTGTGTGGCTTTTTTTAAAATAATTCTTTAAAAATGTGCAAACCATTTTCAGTTTGTGGGCCATTATAAAATCACCCTGACGTGGGCCATAATTTGCTGACCCTAGACCTTAGAGGCCCCTCTATTCAAGGTCTGGATCTTAGAATTCTGACTTGATCCTCTTTCCTCTTCTTGCCGGGGCTTTTGGAGGCAGCTCCCCTCTAAGGAGCCACTGAGGAATGTGAAGGAAGAATTCTAAGGTTATTTGCATTGGAGCTAAAAGACACGCTAATTCCCTTCATATAAAGCACTTAAAAAACATCTGTGGAATTTAGCATATTGCATTATCATTCTGGAGTGCAGACTGAGCCATAAACAGTCTTACAGTCTTATCTTTCTATTTCTGCTTAAAATACTACACCATGCCTCTGCAAGGCCTTTTTTGTTTGTTTGGGTTTTTTTCCCCCCTGCTCCCAGGTTCCAAACCCACACTTGAATTGGCTCAGGTCCCAAGTCCCTCTCTCCTCTCCGTCCCTTCCACTTCTGTATGTGGTATGGTCGTGGATAGCAAGGAAACTATTAACAGTCAGACGGGTTTGGACATGGTAAACATGAATGAGAGGCGTGGCGGGGGGGGGGGGAGTAGCTCATTTTGAGCAATGACTTAGGGCTGACTGTGAACCTAGGCTCTATCACAAACACAGGTTTTATAAAACTGGATCAAACTGCTATAGAAGCAACTTAAGAACAGTGTACACAGGGTCAGGAATATTGGAGTTTTACCTCCCCACATACCATGGATTACAAAGAAGCAAATGACTTACAGCTAAAGACTAATACTTACATCTAATCTTTACAATCCGCCTGCAAAGTAGCTATTATTATTTATTTTTTTCCTAAAGGTTTTATTTACTTATTTGGGAGACAAAGATAGCGAGCAAGAGAGAAAGCATGAGCCGAGAGGAGAGGGAGATGCAGGCTTCCTGTGAGCAGGGAGCCTGATCGACCCCAGGACCCTGAGATCATGACCTAAGCCAAAGGCAGATGCTTAACAGACTGAGCCACCCAGGTGCCCCAACAAAGTAGCTACTATTATCTCTACTCTGCGGTTGAGAAAACCGAAGCTCTTGCTGAGATAACTTTATCCTAGATCACAGAGCTAGAAAGTAGGGGGGAGTTGGGCTTGGAATTCTTGTCAGACTCACTCCAAAGCCCTTGCTCCTTCCACTGTAATACACTACTAATATACTTGGTGGAGAACAACAATCAGCAAATGTCTTCATTTGGGTCCTGTTTAGATTTTGTCCTAAAGAGCAGCAATCTGTTGGTCTGTTCTTTTCTTTTTCTTAAAATATTTAAGTAATCTCTATACCCAATGTGGGGCTTAAACTTACAACCCTGAGACCAAGAGTCTCATGCTCCTCCGAATAAGGCAGCCAGGGATCCTGGCCAGTTCTTTCCTATAGTCTGAACATTAATAAATGACAAGGTGCTTAAAATCACAAGCATGACAATTTTGTGTGATAGTGATTCAGGTCAAGTCAGTACAGCTATATTCACATTCAAGCTGGGGCCTTATCTGAGCTAACATACTGTGTTAAATCTCTGCCTAGTTGCCAAATAAATCTCTTTTCAATAGTGGTATATGTTTATCTTTGTGTAAAAATCAATGTTACCTTGTAATTAATTTGGCTGAATTGTAGTTCCCACCTTCCCAAGCCCCAGGTTGTTAGTTACCAATCAAACATCTATTCTCTTTCTCTTTCAAATTAACAGAAGCCTGATATTCAGCTGGGTATAATGTTTTCCAACTAAAATTCTACTTCCCTTTGAATGAATGAATGAAATTCTCAAAGAGGGCAGCTAAGCAACATGTAACAGAATTTAAAATAAGTATTCTCTTTAATCTACTTCTAGGAAATAAATTTAAAAGAGATAACATGATAAAAGTACACGAAGATATACACATAAGGATGTTTGTTGAAGCACCATTTATAGAAGCAAAAATTTTAAAAATATTCTAAATTCTCTTTCATTAGCGTATTGATTAAATTATGAGGTAGCCCATAATGAAACAGTCTACAAAGCATTAAAAAATATTGTTTTAGTTGTTGAGAAAAAACTATGTCCATAATATAGTTTTTTCTCAGAATTTAATTTTAAATTCAATTTAATTAACATATAGTGTATTATTAGTTTCCGAAGTAGAGTTCAGTGATTCATCATCAGTCTTATATAATACTCAGCGCTCATTACATCAGGTGCCCTCCTTAATGCCCATCACCCAGTTACCCCATCTCCCCACCCAAATCCTGTCCTGCAACCCTCAGTTTGTTTCCTATAGTTGAGTCTCTTATGGTTTGTCTCCCTCTCTGATTTCGTCTTATTTTATTTTTCCTTGCCTTCCCCTATGCATGATAAAGTTTTTTAATAATGTAATTTAAAAAGTACGATTCATGGTGTGATCCCATTTTTATTTAAAAAAATACACACATTTAGTTCTTTTTATCTGTATTTTCAGTTTTCTAGCAGTAAATGGGTTGATGAGTTTTTTAGGCCAATTAGGATCCTTATAGGCTGGAACGTCCGGGCCTCCTGGATGATATCGTCATGGGAGACATGAAGGACCACCTACTTACAGCCCAAAAGAGGACAGATGCCTTTATCAACAAGTACTTATGAAATGACTAACACCTATTTCAGGGAAGAAGCAAAAACTACAGGCATCTTCTAGGGCAAATTACAATTCATTGAGAAAGCTATCTGTTATTTTGAAAGATTTAAGTTATATTCAAAGTTCTAAAATGCCTTACATTAGCTTGAAAAAATTATGGAAATAAAAACAACTAAGGTGAGAATATTCTTAAAACGTGTGCCTGCCTCTTTCATGAATAATTTGGTAAAATAACTGGTCACATCTGAAGATGGGAAATTTTCTTGAATTTTTCTTTTCTTTTCTTTTTTTTTAAGATTTTATTTATTTGACAGAGAGATCACAAGCAGGCAGAGAGGCAGGCAGAGAGAGGGGGGGAAGCAGGCTCCCTGCTGAGCAGAGAGCTGGATGCGGGGCTCAATCCCAGGATCCTGAGATCATGACCTGAGCTGAAGGCAGAGGCCACCCAGGCACCCCTCTTGTATTTTTCTTTATCTGGAAATTACAGGTAGACATAAACTTGATGGTTACCTTTATAAGAGTTAAGAACACAAGAATTACATGAAGTAAAAAGAACTGTAGAGCAAAGAAGTATGTTATAACTAGTATATACATTTCCTCTTTCCTCCTTGGTTGCATGTTAAGGATAGAGACTGTCTTGCTCATCTCAGTAGTCATTTAACCTACTATAGAGCCTTGCATGTGGCTTAAAATGTTCACTGACTTTAACTAAGGAGTTCACAAACTAAACTGGAATTTTTTTTTTCTAGAACAGACTTTGGTTGTTATAGTGGTAGTCATATTTACACACTAGTTCTAGTTCTTTTTGGGGTGTGGGGTGCTGAGAGGATCAAGTGAGTACAGCGGCTGGCTGGCTTCTGGAATGTGCAGGGCGAGTATGCCTAGGTATAATTCCTCTCCGGGAGTTCCCCCTCACACCCAGCTCTGACTCCCTCTACTGCTAGTGGGGAGCTGAAGCAAGAGAACCAGAACAGCGTGTTCCAGCCACATGACAGACCACACCCCCTCCTCTTCCATCATTTCTCCCCACTTAACCTCACTGGTCTTCAACTCTGTTCTACGAGCTGCCCCCAGTGGGGCTGCTGAGCATCTAGGAAGGAATGCAGGATGTGTCTCAAAGAGTCCAACACTAGCTGAGGAACAGTTTGTTTTTTTCCTAAAAATGGGCAGTCTATAAAGTTACGTAAGACCCAGCTCTCTTTGCTGGGAGCTTTTCCAACTCCAGCTGGAAAGATTCCTCAAGCTATTAAGAGTTTCAGGAAAAGGGTTTGGAATTTCCTGACTGGCCAATTTATACTGGAGACATCTCTGGGCAGAAATGGGGAGGTTCCAGCAAGGAAAGCAGTAACTGAACTGCCACTGCCCCTTGAGAGTGGGCCCACTGAGTTCTCCTGGAAATAGCCTGATCCATTTATAGTTAAAACCTCAGAATGAGGACAAGCCCCACTGCCAAAACCAGAGCCCAAACAGAATCAAGTCTTTGGGGCTCACTCAAAAGAGGCTGGGTCTGGGAAATCTAATAGCCTGACCTAGAAGCATACCAACAGGGCTTTGGAAGGCTTCCTTCCCTACTTTAGGCGGATGTATGGATCAATTTGCTATTGGCTTGAAGAACCTCAGATGCCAAAGTCTTGCACAAGGACAGGATGAATCAGTCAATAAACACTGACTGAATACCTATGAAGTGCCAGATACTGTATTATGTAAACAGAACAGACCTGGTGCCTTCCTTCATGGAGCTTATAGTTCACCTGAGGAGACTAAACAAATAATTGAATAACTATGACCATATAAACTATAAAGTAAGCCTCTGGAATATGCTACATTCAAAGGAAAGCTAGCTAATCCATAAAAGCCAGTTCTGTCCAGGGAGGCCAATTAACATATTTGTTAATCAGGAATCAGTTTACACTGAATTGGCAACCGAAATGATCTGTATTTGAACTGAAAATTCTGGTCCTTGAAGGAGTCACTAGAATCTATCAATATAACCTGCTCCCAGATGAGCTCTACCTTTACTGACATTCATTTTGCTGGAGTTCAGTCCCTGTTTACTTCACACATTTTTATTTAAACATAGGAACTCACTTCAGCTAACAAATTACTGTCCATTTACAGTGAAGAAATAGAACGCTCATTTCCAGCTACAAGCCACTCATTTCTTTTCCTCTAGTCAACAGAGAGTTATTAAAAGGTCATCATGTAATTCTGTTCTTAAGGACTAATTCTGTAGCATGGGGCAAGTTATTGGATCCTCCTCAGCCTGAGTTTCTTCACCCTGTAAAATGGGAATAATACCTCTCTTATAGGGTGGTATTGGGATTTAGAAACAAGATACAGGGGGCACCTGGGTGGCTCAGTCATTGGGCGTCTGCCTTCAGCTCAGGTCATGATCCCAGGGTCCTGGGATGGAGCCCTGTGTCAGGCTCCCTGCTCAGCGGGAAGCCTGCTTCCCCCCCCCCCTTTCTTGTGTTCCCTCTCTTACTGTATCTCTCTGTCAAATAAATAAAATTTTAAAAAAGGAAAGAAGATACAGAAAACATCTAGTACAGTGACTGGTATTTAGTGAAGGCTTGGTAAATGGCAACTATAATAAATGTTAACCAGGAATCTCTTCTTGAACCCAATACCTCCTACTGCCTTTTCGAGACTGTTCTACTGTTCGATTTACTAATTTACAACGGGAACCTTGCCACCATCATACCCATGTTTTTCTTTTCAATAAGCATACCATCCTAAATTCTTTAACCTTTCTTCATGGCTCTGTTCTTTATCCCCTAAGTTGTAAAGTGGTTCTGGCGCAGGAAACATCCCAAAGGAGTACAAAGAAAAAAGGTTAGAGTGAGTTTGCAACTTATCTGCGAATCAAGAATTTCCTAACCAGTGAACACAGTGAATTCAGGCCCTGGACCACCTGAACTGCTCAGTGTCAGCAGAACATGGTGCATGGGCTGACAAGAGTCTCCTTAAAAGATCTAATTATTTCTAGACACGTACACCATGTGATCCCCCTCAAGTCCTACAGCTTCTGTGTTAGAAGTCTTTCTAGTCTATCCTCTCTTCTAATTCCTACAATTATTATTCTAATTCTAGGCCTTCCTTCAACACCATTTTCAAGGGCTATATTCGATCTTTGGATGAAGATTACTATGGGCCAGGAATTGAGACTATTGCTAGGAATACAATGGTGAACAAGAGATATTATCCCTGGCCTCACTGAGCTTACAAGCTAATGAAGGAAGACAGACAATCATACAAATAAAAATATAATTACAAAGTGTGATAAATGTCATGAAAAGAAGTACAGGGTATTAAGAGGACTTGATTAAGACTAATTATGTCACTGGTTAAGAGGTCAGGGAAGGCCTCTCTGGTAAAATGATGTTTAAGGTGATCCTTGAAAGGTGATTTGAAAGAAGTTAAATGGTAAGAAGTGGGGGGAAAAAATTCCAGGCAGAGAGAATGACATGTGTGAAAGGCCCCAAGGAAGAAAATGGATGGTATCTTAGAAAAACTGAAAGGAAGTCACTGTGGCTGAAGGTGTTCATTATATTTGACAACCTGGAGTTCATTGGTGATCTTGACATAAATCATTTCAGGGGAGTAGTAGGAAATGAAGTTAGAAAAGGGTTCAAAAGTGAATGGAGGGGTATTTGGGTGGCTCAGTTGGTTAAGTGTCTGACTCTTGATTTTGGCTCAGGTCATCTCAGGGTTGTGAGATCGAGACCCATATTGGGTTCCGTGCTGGGCATGGAGCCTGCTTTTGAGATTCTCTCTCTCCCTCTCCCTCTGCTCCCCCAAACCCTGTGCGTGCATTCTCTCCTAAAAAAAAAAAAAAGAATAATGGAGTAGTGGAGATAGCACAGATGGCCAATGAAGGTTGGCTGTTAAAGAGAATAAAGTAGAGAGTAGAGACATGGGACAGTACCAAGAGGGTGATGTGTGGTCCAAGGACTTTTAAAAAATTAGTATTTATTTTATTAAACTGACAAATGCATATGCTTACAAAGTTAAATAGTATTATCACATTATCTAGTATCTATTATCTAAGTTACCTAAGTATCTAAGTATCTGTTAAATACCATTTAACAAAGTATTATCACATTTATAATGAAAAATAACAATCCTCAGCCCCACCCTTCCCACCTCTGTGTCATTCTCGAGACCACTACTTTCACATCTTTTAGCTGTCTCGGCTGGCATTTATGTCTATGTTTATAAATAATATGCTTATTTAGTTTCTTGGTTTTAACTTTTTTTTTTGAAGATTTTATTTATTCATTTGTCAGAGAAAGAGAGAGCAAGCACAAGCAGAGGGAGCTGCAGGTAGAAGGAAAAGCAGGCTCCCCACCAAGCAAGGAGCCAGATGCGGGACTCAATCTCAGGACCATGGGAATCATGACCTGAGCCAAAGGCGGGCGCTCAACGACTGGGCCACTCTGGCATCCCTTTAGTTTCTTGGTTTCAAACTTAAAAAAAAAAAAAAAAAAATTATCTTTTTACTTCCTCGTATAAGACAAAAACTCAGCAATTTCACATCCACCTTCCTCACGATTTCTAGTTAAATTAATATCCAGTGTTTATTGTGACTTGGTAGCTTGTGGACCCTCACTATTACTATATAATTTATACTTGTCTCTCTTTTGGTTTAGTTTGCCATACATTTGCCCCTAATTCTTCCCAAATTGTCTGGCAGAACAGTAAAAATCCCTCTCAATATAATTTTCCAAATGGTCAAATACAGTTTTTTTGTTGCATTTTTTTCCCCTAGAAGATCCTCCTGGAACTTTCTGTTCTCCTGATGCATTTTGAATAGACTCCTTTCTGTGCTTATGACACCACTATCATGCCTGGCTTCTCTTTATCGGCATCCTAGGAATTTCCTTTGCCTCTCTCTTATGTTAGTTGCCCTAGGTTCTAGATCCCATTTTTTTTTCTTTCTTGTTTACTCTCTTATTTTGCTGGAGCATATCCTTTAGTAGCATCCTAAAAAATGATACACAGAAGGAACATTTTTTGAAACGAATGTTGAAAAAAACAAAAAAAACCTCTCACAAACGGTAATTTGGTTGTGCATAAAATCCTAGCCTAGAAATCAATTCCTCTGGGGCACCTGGATGGCTCAGTCAGTTAAACGTCCAACTCTTGATCTCAGCTCAGGTCTTGATCTCGGGATCGTGAGTTCAAGCTCCATGTTGGGCTCCACACTGGGCATAGAGCCTACTTAAAAAAAAAAAAAAAGAAAAAGAAATCAATTCTTCTCAGAAATTTGAAAGCATTGCTCCATTGCTTGCTAATCAGATTCCATTATTGTCCAGCCCCATGCCATTATGATTCCTGATATTTGTATATAACTTTTTCTTTTCAAGAAGAGTTTTGGAATTTCTCCGTTATCTCCAGTGTTCCAAATTTTGATGATGAGGTACCCTTGGGTAAGTTATTTCTATTTGTTGTAGTGGGCACACAGTGGGCCCTTTTAATTTGGAGACTCAATGGTCTTCAGTTCTGGGAAATAGATTTGTCTGCCTCCCTTCTCTCTTCCCTTTCCTTTCCTTTTTTTCCCCTAATTTCTTCCCCACTGATGTTGAATATTTAGAAAAGAGAGGGATTAAATGATAAGCAACATCCTGAGAAGCAGTAGTAGCTCCAGAATTTCTATATAGGTTGAATTTGGGATTAGCAAACAGATCAAAAGGTGTGGGTAGGAGTTGGGTAGCATTAGGGAATTGTCTTGAAGTTCCATCTGTACAACAATCATACTGTTTTTACTCAGAATACAGATTTATTTGGGGTAGCTTAAAAAGTGTATCATTTAGGTATGATACTCTGCTGAATGGACATAAAAAACAATCTCAAAGCAGCTTAAACAATAGAGGAAATTTATTAATCATATCTATCAAGAAGACCAGAGGTAGAGTTACTATAGGGATAGTTAATTCAGAGCTTTAGCATGTCATTCAGATACTCTATTAGGTGACCGGATGGTTATCACCGTCTCAACCATTATATCTAGCTATGTTAACATTCAGAGGCCAGTGGAGAGGAAGGTGGATAAACTCTCCTAAATAAACTCTGTTTGGTTTCAGTGGGCAGCCAGTCAATTGCAAATATTTCAGGGTACTACAATAGCTGAAAAAATAATGTAGGAGGATATGCAATCCAGCGCACCAGGGAGAATTAGTCTTTGTTGAGAGCTGGGATATCTCCTCCATTCCAATTAGTGAAGAGAGGATGGCTGTAGACACATTTGCAGATTGGTAGTAGAAAGTGAGAGAGTTCATACTTTAAGGCTTCTTTTTTCTTTCTGAAGTGTATGAGTCAAAGTCATCAACAGAGTGCATGGAGGGAAAAAGGAGGGTCAGGAGCTGTAGAAGGTAGTGAAAGTATAAAATATTTGTTATAAAGAATGGAGGAGGGGTGCCTGGGTGGCTCAGTGGGTTAAAGCCTCTGCCTTCGGCTCGGGTCATGATCTCGGGGTCCTGGGATCGAGCCCCACATCGGGCTCTCTGCTCAGCAGGGAGCCTGCTTCGCCCCTCTCTCTGCCTGCCTCTCTGCCTGCTTGTGATCTTTCTCTCTGTGTTAAATAAATAAATAAAATCTTAAAAAAAAAAAAAAAGAATGGAGGAACAACTTTGTTAGAAAAATATAGTAAGATTGCTGGTCAATGTAAGTTTGGTGATGATGAATTTAAGGTGATGTTAAATCTGCTGGGCTGTACAATTTTCTCCAACAATGCGTAGCTGTTTGAGTATGACAGAGGAAGGTGAGGGGTTATGTTCTTTCAGGGTGAGGGTTTTACCAGATGAACATATATATATATGTTCATAATATATATATAATATATACATATATATACATAACATAGATATACATAACATATAATATGTATTTTATATTTTATATAAATAAAAATAAATATATTTATATTATATAAATTTATATAAATAAAAATAGATATAGATATATTTTAAGATTTTATTTATTTATTTGAGAGAGGGAGAGACAGGGAGAGAGGGAACACAAGCAGGGGGAGTGGGAGAGAGAGAAGCAGGCTTCCCGCAGAGCAGGGAGCCGGATGCGGGGCTCAATCCCAGGACCCTGGGATCACGACCCAAGCCAAAGGCAGACATTTAGCGAATGAACCACCCAGGCGCCCCTAGATGAATATATTTTTAAGAGAATGGTTATATACATAAAAACAGTTTAAAAATAAAACTATAGGGGCACCTGAGTGGCTCAGTGGGTTAAAGCCTTTGCTTTCCGCTCAGGTCATGATCTCAGGGTCCTGGGATCCAGCCCCGCAATAGGCTCTGTGCTCAGTGGGGAGCCTGCTTCCCCGTTTCTCTCTGCCTGCCTCTCTGCCTACTTGTGATCTCTCTCTGCCAAATAAATAAATAAAATCTTTAAAAAAATAAATAAATAAAAATAAAACTATAATAATAAAATAAATTTAAATCACCTGTAATCCCGTTTGCCTATCCTTTCTGTTTACATGCATATATAAAGTTTATAGGAATGTAATTATAGCATAAAATTATTTTGTATTCTACTTTCTTTTAACTAACATTATTTCCTTAGCATTTTTCCATGTTGCTATTAAGGCTTTACGGTTTATGGCTTAATGTATTCCATTCACTTGTTGAAGCACCCTCAATGGTAGCCCTTTAACTTCATTCACATTATAACACTATTAGGTGTTAACTGTTATAATGGAGTTCCAGACAAGGCAAATGGAAGCACAGTGGAAATCATACCTAAGTTTGTAAGGGGTGATTAGGAAAGGTTTCAGAAAGGATGTCATATGAGTAGATTCTTAAAGGAGGAATAGAAATATTTGTGTGGGTCAGGGGAAGGACTTCAGTCAGAACAAATGTAGAGAGTTCTTATTATTCAGCCACGAGAAAGAAGGAAATCTTGCCATTTGTGACAACACAGATGGACCCTGAGGGTACTATGCTTGTGAAATAAGTCAAAGAGAGAAAGACAAATACCATATGATCTCATTTACATGCAAAGCTAAACAAAACCAAAAAACCAAGCTCTTAGATAGAGAGAACAGACTGGTGGTTGTCAGAAGGGAGGGTAGGTTGGAGGGTGGGAGAAATGGATGAAGGGAGTCAAAAGGTAAAATTTCCAGTTATAAAAGAAATAAGTCATGGGGATGTAATGTATAGCATGGTGACTATAGTTAATACTATATTGCATATTCAAAAGTTGCTAAGAGAGTAAATCTTAAAAGTTCTCGTCACAAGAAAAAATTTTTTGTAATATGTATGGTGGCGGTTGTTACCTAGACTTTTTGTGGTGGTCATTTGAAATTTATGCAAATATTTTTTTTTCTTTTTTTCCCAAATACTTTTATTTTTTCAGTGTTACAAGATTCATTGTTCATGTACCACACCCAGTGCTCCATGCAATACGTGCCCTCCTCAATACCCACCACCAGGTTCGCCCAACCCCCAACCCCTCCAAAACCCTCAGTCTGTTGCTCAGAGTTCACGGTCTCTCATGGTTCATCACCCCTCCGATTTCCTCCAATTCACCCCTTCCTTCCCTCTCACAATGTCCTCCATGTTTTTCCTTATGCTCCACACGTAAGTGAGACCATATGATAATTGACTCTCTCTGCTTGACTTATTTCACTCAGCATAATCTCCAGTCCAGTCCATGTTGAAACAAAAGTTGGGTATTCATCCTTTCTGATGGAGGAGAAGATATTTGCAAATAACACTACAGACAAAGGTCTGATATCTAAGATCTATAAAGAACTCCTCAAACTCAACACTCAAAAAACAGATAATCATGTCAAAAAATGGGCAGAAGACATGAACAGACACTTCTCCAAAGAAGACATACAAATGGCTAACAGACACATGAAAAAATGTTCACCATCACTAGCCATCAGGGAGATTCAAATCAAATTTATGCAAATATTGAATCATTATATTGTACACCTGAAACTAATACAAATGTTGCATGTTGACTATCTCAATTAAAAAAATGTGGCTTTCAGAACTGTTCAGTAGTATATTTTCATTTTATGCTTGTCTTTATTTTTTAGATTCTCCACAGTGAGCATATTCATCTATAATAAGAAAAAAATACAAAATATTTTTCAGAAAATATTTTTAAACAAAAATAGCCCAAATTTTGCTTTAAGTTTCAAAGGGAAAATATGATAGTACCTTTCATTTTATCTTTCTCCATAAAAAGACACTTAAGTTTAAATATTTTCTAGGGTAAAGTCTGGCAGCTAATAGCATTTCCTTAGAATGATTCTCTACAATTCCTTAATCTTGAATGAGTGAGAGATTTATAATCCTAATCTCTAAAGGAAGAAAATCCAGTGTGGAAATGATATGCTCCAAGTAACACTCTTAAGACAGTGGCACTTTGCCTTCAATTCTTGGGTCTTCTATTGGGGCTCTCCCCCTGCACCCCCTACCCTCTAACAAAAGTTTTTACATTGATCAACTCTGAAAACCACTGATTAAAAGGCTGAGGTTAGAGCGTAGATCTAATAGTAGTTCTACTCAAAGTGTGGTTGATGGACCAGTAGAATCAGCTTCATCTGGGAA
>CM052892.1:31481239-31546297 GCA_028534135.1 Potos flavus
AGAAAGAAAGAAAGAAAGAAAGAAAGAAAGAAAGAAAGAAAGAAAGAAAGAAAGAAAGAAAGAAAGAAAGAGAAAGAAAGAAAGAAAGAAAGAAAGAAAGAAAGAAAGAAAGAAAGAAAGAAAGAAAGAAAGGAAGGAAGGAAGGAAGAAAGGAAGAAAGAGAAAGAAAGAGAAAGAAAGAGAAAGAAAGAAAGAAAGAGAAAGAAAGAGAAAGAAAGAAAGAAAGAAAGGTAAATACTTGGGCTCCAAACTAGACTTACTGAATCAGAATTTCAGGTGTGATCTAGGTGATTTTTATGCACCCTCAAGTTTGAAAAGCACATGTCTAGAGGAAATTGGGCAAAGAGGCTAAGGGTACTCAAAAGAAAGGAGGTACAGAGATCCCCAATGTTCAATGTATACATTTTAAAAGCATATACATTATTATAAAATAGTCTAAAGACAAAATTTTTTATTTACTATAAACCAAAAGTATGGGTAGAAAAATTTTCCTTGGCTCTGGGCTAAAAAGGGTCAACACATTAGCACAGGTCTTAGATGAAAGAGCAAAAGGTATCTGTAATTCATTCCTAGTTCCATGAAGTTTGTTAACTTAAGACTATCAGTTTTTTAAGATTTTATTTATTTGAAAGAGAGAGAGGGAGAGCAAGAGCGAGAGAGAGTACACATCCCTCTAACTGAAGGCAGACACTCAGACTGAGCCACCCAGGTGTCCCAAGGCTATCAGTTTTACATAGGAATTTGGGAACCATAGGTACGCAGAACACATTTTGGTTATATTTCTTTCAATCCATGATTGGCTACTGGTGGGTGGTCAACTGAAGATGATGGGATCTCAAATTCAACCATTTATGTGAACCTCTTTCTACTTTGAAATCATGACTCAGAAGGAGAAACATCTTTATCAGTGGCTTTCAAACTGTGCTTTACAGAGCTCCCTCAGGGGGCTGTGAGACAGGGAGATGAAGGAGATGGAGAGGAAAGGAGGGAGAGATGACCAGGTTAGACTCTGTTTCCCCAACTCCTTGCCTGTTGTCAACCAAAACAGCTTGGATTTTATCTTTTTGTGTCCACTTTCCTGTGGAATATACTTGAACAAAGAACTCCCTCTAAAAAAAGTTTGAGATTCTCTACTACAGATCTTCCCAACCGACACAAAGCCACAGCTGTCTTTTGCTCTCATGAGATCAATGACCCTTGTTAACTAACTATTACTACCACTTGGTTGGTAGAAGGACTCACAAATGCATAATCAGGCAGGTGGTTCTGCTTCCAGGCCTCCCTTCTCCAATCACTATCATTAGGGATGAATAAAGTAATGATGTTGTAGGTTGCTGTGTTGATGTCAAGCAAAGCATTTTACATTAATCAGCCTATATAAACTGAAATAAACACTACATTATCTAAGAAGTTAACTATAGCTTTAAGTATAAAGAAAAGAGAATAATATTTTAAAGAAGTAGACTAGCTCTTTTACAACCAAGAGATAAGAATCAAAGTATTCCCCTTGAAAGACTTAATTCATTACAGTAGCGCTCCTATAAAAAAACATTTCTAGAACTCCTGGAACGCCTGGATTGCTCAGTTGGTTAGGCATCCAACTCCTGATCTCGGCTTGGGTCTTGATCTCAGGGTCATGAATTCAACCCCTGCACTGGGCCTCCATGATGGGTGTGGAGCCTAAATTAAAAAAAAAAAAAAAAAAATTCTAGAACTCCTATAAACATTTTAAAAAGTATGTATGTTTAAAAAAAAAAGTTGGGGGCACCTGGCTGGCTCAGTCAGTAGAGCGTGTGACTCTTGATCTCAGGGTCTTGAGTTCATGTCCCATGTTGGGTGTGGAGCCCACTTAAAATGAAAATTTTAAAAATATATATATCAGGGGCGCCTGGGTGGCTCAGTTGGTTAAGCGACTGTCTTTGGCTCAGGTCATGATCCCGGAGTCCTGGGATTGAGTCCCGTATCAGGCTCCCAGCTCCATGGGGAGTCTGCTTTTCCCTCTGAACTTCTCCCCTCTCATGTTCTCTCTCACTCTTTCTCTCAAATTAATAAATAAAATCTTAAAAAAATATATATATATGTATATGTGTATATATATATATATATATATATATATATATATATATATAAATATTTCTAGAACTCCTCTTTTGGAACTGCAAAAAACCCACCTAGCCAACTCGCCACATTATGAAACATAAGCAACCATTGTTTTAAGCCACTAAGTTTTGGGGGGGTTTGTTATACAGTAATATATAAGTGAGACAGAAAAGTTTAAATGATTATGCTTTGGGGGATATTGAAAGGAAATGATTAGCCTTACAGAAAAACTCTAGCTATGCAGCTGTATCTTTTTTTGTTTTTTTAAGATTATTTATTTATTTGGGGAGCCTGGGTGGCTCTGTGGGTTAAAGCCTCTGCCTTCGGCTCGGGTCATGATCTCAAGGTTCTAGGATCAAGCCCTGCATTGGGCTCTCTGCTCGGCTGGGAGCTGCTTCCCCCTCTCTCTGCCTGCCTCTCTGCCTACTTGTGATCTCTCTCTGTCAAATAAATAAATAAAATCTTTAAAAAAATATATTATTTATTTATTTGAGAGAGAGTGCACAAGCAGTGGGGAGGAGAAGCAGGCTCCCTACTGAGCAGGGAGCCCAAAGTGGGGCTTGATCCCAGGATCCCAAGATCATGACCTGAGCCAAAGGCAGATGCTTAACTGACTAAGCCACCCAGGCGCCCCTAAAACCTGGCTGTATCCTTAAATAAATAGAATACAACACTTTAAAAAAACAAGGAAATAATATTTTGTAAGAGAACTCCATAATGAATGGGATCAGCAGTAGATCCCCAATTTTCTTGAGTTTTTGCTTTTTTTTTTCCCTTAGGGTCACCTGAACCCTATCTATTTTGACTTCAGGACTACTCTGCTGTCCTTTTTTCTTTACCTGAGCATGGATAAAAATAACTTTCCATTTCTCTCTTGAGTACACTATATATAAGGCTACATTTTCTCTTTAAAAAGAGTTGTACAAGAAAAGAAAGTACAAAAGTATAAAAACAGATAAACAAGTTAAATATAGATTTTAGGATACTAAGATAAGCAAGTTAAGTATAGACTTTGAATCCTAAAATAACTAAAATCTAGCCAGAAGTTGGCTGGCCCTGTTTTCCTCTCTACCCAGTTATCAATCCACTGTCTTTGACTATAGGACCTCACACAAATAAAAAACAGATTATCTCAAAGCTCAATGCCTTACCTTCCTGGAGGAAATAAAAGACTATCCTATTAAATCAAGAATTCTAGAGAACAGAGGATTTCTTCTTGAAGTATAAAAATTAATTTTTTAAAAATGTTAGGTAGGGGCACCTGAGTGGCTCAGTGGGTTAAAGTCTCTGCCTTCGGCTCAGGTCATGATCTCAGGGTCCTGGGATCGAGCCCCACATCGGGCTCTCTGCTTGGCCGAGAGCCTGCTTCCCCTCTCTCTCTGCCTGCTTGTGATCTCTCTCTCTCTGTCAAACAAACAAATAAATAAATTTTAGGTATTTTGGTAAATTCCTTTTTTTTCTTTCTTTTTTTTATTTTATTTTATTTATTTGACAGAGAGACAGCGAGAGAGGGAATACAAGCAGGGGGAGTGGGAGAGGGAGAAACAGGCTTCCCGTGGAGCAGGGAGCCCAATGCGGGGCTCGACTAGATCCCAGGACCCTGGAATCATGACCTGAGCCAAAGGCAGAGGCTTAACAACTGAGTCACCCAGGTACCCCTTGGTAAACTCCTTTAAAAGTACACTTTTAGGGACGCCTAGGTGGCTCAGTCGGCCAGCCGAAGGCGTCTGCCTTCGGCTCGGGTCATGATCCCAGGGTCCTGGGATCGAGTCCCATGTCGGGCTCCTTGCTCAGCGGGGAGCCTGCTTCTCCCTCTGCCTCTGCCTGCCACTCTGCCTGCTTGTACTCTCTCTCTGACAAATAAATAAATAAAATCTTTAAAAAAAAAAAAGTACACTTTTAGGGGCGCCCAAGTGGCTCAGTCGTTGGGCATCTGCCTGCACCTCAGGTCATGATCCCGGGGTCTAGAATGGAGCCCAGTATCAAGCTCCCCGCTCAGCTGCTTCTCCCTCTCCCACTCCTCCTGCTTGTGTTCCCTCTCTTGCTGTCTCTCTCTAAGTAAATAAATAAAATCTTAAAAAAAATAAATGAAATCTTAAAAAAAAAGTACACTTTTACTGGGTCAGTTGGTTATGTGCCTGACTCATGATTTTTGGCTCAGATCATCTCAGGGGCATGGGATGAAGCCCCATGTCGGGCTCCATGCTCAGAGCAGTCTACTTGTCTCTCTCCCTCTGCTCCTCCCCCAGCTCACACCCGCTTTCTCTCAAATAAATAAATAAAATCCTTTAAAAAATAAAAGTACACTTTTACTTATACACTTTGTTTCACATACAGTATATAGGTTATAACTTAACTTTTTCTTTTTTTAAACTTTTTCTTAATGATTCACTATGAACACTAATATACTAGGCTAAAATATAATTTTGTTCTCAGCGTCTATCAGGGACTTGCATACCAAATTATCAAACCCTCTTCTAGTCAATAGGCAAGAAAAATAAAAGGCATCTGAGTCTCTGTTTGCAGATGACCTGATCTTACAAGTAAAAAACCCTAAAGATTCCCCAAAAAACTGTTAGAATTAATAAATTAATCAGGCAGAGTTGCAAGACACAAAATCAACACATAAAAATCTGTTGTGTTTCTATACACCAGCAAAGAAAGATATGAAAAGAAAATTAAGAAAACAATTTCATTTACAATAACATCGAAAAGAATAAAATACTCAGGAATAAGCTTAACCAAAGAGGTAAAAAGACCTGGACACTAAAAACTATGAAATGAAAAAAACACAAATAAATGGAAAGATATCCTGTGTTCATGGATTAAGAATTAATGCAGTTAAGGGATGCCTGGGTGGCTCAGTCTGTTAAGCATCTGCCTTTGGCTCGGGTCATGATCCCAGGGTCCTGGGATCGAGTCCCGCATCGGGCTCCTTGCTCAACAGGGAGCCTGCTTCTCCCTCTGCCTGCTGTTCCCCCTACTTGTGCTCTCTCTCTGACAAATAAATAAATAAAATAAAAAAAAAAAAAAAAGAATACAGTTAAGATGTCAAAACCTGCAATATGTGACAACATAAGTAGACATTATGCTAAGTGAAATAAGCTAACCATAGAAAGAAAAACATTACCTGATGTCACTTATATGAGGGATCTACAATAGTCAAATTAATGAATCGAAGAGTGAAATGGTGGTTGGTAGGGGCTGGGAGAGAGGGAAATGGGGAGTTGCTGTTCAATGGATATAAAGTTCCAGTCAAGTAAGATGAATAAGCTCTAGAGATCTGCTGTACAACAATGTACCTACAGTCAACAGTGTATTGGGGCACCTGGGTGGCTCAGTGGGTTAAAGCCTCTGCCTTCGGCTCAGATCATGATCTCAGGGTCCTGGGATTGAGTCCTGAGTCGGGTTCTCTGCTCAGCGGGGAGCCTGCTTCCCCCTCTCTCTCTGCCTGCCTCTCTGCCTACTTGTGATCTCTCTTTCTCTGTCAAATAAATAAATAAAAATCTTTAAAAAAACAAACAAACAAAAAAACCCAATATATTAAGTGTTCTTTCCACATTAAGAAAAAAAAAAAAAACAACACTACTCAAAGCAACCAGCAGATTCAACATAATCATTTTCAAAATCCTAACAATATTTTTTGCAGAAATAGAAAAATCCATTCTAAAATACTTAGGTAATCTCAAGGGATCCTGAATAGCAAAACAATCTTGAAACAGAAGAATAAAGTTGAAAGGCTTCCATTTTCTAATTTCAAAACTTACTACAAAGTTGCAGTAATCAAAAGAGTGTGGTACTGGTATAAATACATATAGACCAATGGAATTGAATAGAGAGCCCAGAAATAAACTCTGGCAAATCTGGCCAGATTTGATTTTTGACAAGAATGATTTTTGACAAGAATGCCAAGACTATTCAATGGGGGAAAGGACAGTCTTTTCAATAAATGGTGTTGGGAAAATTGATATCCACATGCAAAAGAATGAAGCTGGACTTTTGTCTTATACTATATACAAAAATTAACTCAAAATGGATCAAAGACTTAACCACAGACACAAAACTATAAAAACTTAGACAAAAACATAGGGAGAAAACTTCATGACACTGAGTTTCGCAATTTTTTATTGCCAATATTGCACCAAAACCACAGGTAACAAAAGAAAAAACAGATAAACTGGATTTCACCAAAATTTAAACCTTTGTGCATCAAAGGTCAATCAACAGAGTGAAAAGGTAACCCACAGAATGGGAGATATCTGTCTATCATATATCTGATAAGGGACTTCTATCCAGAATATATGAAGAACTCATATAGCTCAATAATAAAAAGACATGTAACCCAATTAAAAAATGGGCAAAGATGGGGTGCCTGGGTGGCTCAGATGGTTAAGCGTCTGCCTTTGGCTCAGGTCATGATTTCCAGGTCCTGGGATCAAGCCCCACGTTGGGCTCCCAGCTCAGCGGGGAGTCTGCTTCTTGCTCTACCTCTGCCTCCCCCCTGCTTTGTGCTTTCTCTCTCCCCACCTCTTCCTTAAAAAGGAAGGAAATTCAGATACTAGCTGCAAAATGGATGAGCCCTGAAGACATGTGAAATGAAATAAACAAGTCACAGATAAGTATGATTTAACTTAGAGTGGTCAAATTCATAGAGTAATCTAGAGTAGTCAAATTCATAGAGAAAGAAAGCAGAATGGTAGTTCCCAGGGACTCTGGGCAATAGGGAATGAGAGTTATTGTTTAATGGGTATGGAGTTTCAGTTTGAGAAGATGAAAAAATTTTGTAGATGGATGGTGGTGATGGATGGATAACAATGTGAATATACTGAATGCCACTGAACTGTACACTTCAGAATGGTTAAGATTTCTCCAAAGAAGACATCCAGATGGCCAAGAGATACATGAAAAGATGTTCAACATCACTCATCGTCAGGGAAATGCAAACCAAAACCACAATGAGATACAGCCTCATACCTGTCGGAATGGCTAAAATCAACAACACGAGAAACAAGTGTTGGCAAGGATGTGGAGAAAAAGGAACGCTCTTGCACTGCTGGTGGGAATGCAAACTGGTGCAGCCACTATGGAAAACAGTATGGAGTTTCCTCAAAAAATTAAAAATAGAACTACCCTATGATCCAGTAATTGTACTACTGGGTACTTACCCCCCTCCAAAAAAAACAAAAACACTAATTTGAAGGGATACATGCATTCCTATGTTTATTGCAGCATTATTTACAGTAGCCAAATTATGGAAGCAGCCTAAGTGTCCATCGATAGATGAATGGACAAAGAAGACGTGGGAGGTGTGTATGTGTGTGTGTGTGTGTGTGTGTTTGTATAAAATACAGAATATATATATTACAGGATATTATTTAGTCATAAAAAAGAATGAAATCTTGTCATTTACAACAACAAGGATAGAGCTAGAGAGTACTACACTAAGCGAAGTCAGTCAGAAAAGCCAAACACCATATGATATCAATCATATGTGGAAGTTAAGAAATGAAACAAATAAGCAAAGGGGGAAAAAAGAGACAAACCAAGAAACAGACTTTTTTTTTTTTAGCGGGGAGAGGCAGAGGGAGAGGAAGAGAGAGAATCTTAAGCAGACTCCATGCCCAGCACGGGGCCTCACAAAGGGCTCGATCTCATAACCCTGAGATCATGACCTGAGCCCAAACATGAGTTGAATGCTTAACTGAGTGAACCATCCAGGAGCCCCAAACTCTTAACTATAGAGAGCAAACTTATGGTTACCAGAGTGGAGGTGGGTGAGGGGATGAGGGAAATAGGGGGTGGGAATTCAAAAGTATACTTATTATGATGAAAAAATGATTAAAAAAAGAATGGTTAAAATTGTAGATTTTATATTATATATATGTTACCACAATTAAAAAAAAAAGTTAATGCGGTACGGGAGGTTCTGCTGCATGTTACACTTTTTTGTTAGAATTTAACCCCACCCCCCCATCCCACTCTCATCCCCAGTCCTGACCATTGCTCTCAGAGCCATGTTGATATCTGGTCACTCAAAATAATATGCTCATTTTGCATGACAGACTCATTTGACAGGTACTATATTATATGTCAGTGTCTGGGTGGGTGTTTTCTGGGTAACCCAAACACTGATCAATCAGACAATCTCCACAGAGCTTGCCCTTACCCTAATGTGTCATGAGCCACCCCAGTCAAGTGACTTTTAATAGGGTGCTCAGTCATTGTGTATGAGTAACAGAAGACAAGGGTGAGTTATTGTCCTAAGTTTGCAGAGAGAAAATTAGAACGCATAAGCCTTCCCATGAATTAGGGTTGCCAGATTTATCAAACAAAAATACAGGACACCTTGTTGTTTATCTGAAATTCAAATTTAACTTGGCATCTTGTATTTTATCTGGCAACACTCTGAAATACTGGAAGTTGAAGAGAAAATAAATAAAGTAATCCAGAGTGTTCTGGGCTCCCTGAGGTCTTACTTCATAGGGAATCTAGGCAGGAAAAAGTAAAAAAGCTCCTTAAAAATTGGTTCCACTTCCCCACCAAAAAAAAAGTATTGGTTTCCACATGCAATGCCCATGTGGACTCCATCTCAGGAGCCTCTCCCTGCTTTGGGTTTCTATGGTCCAGGACTTACTTTATAAAGACAGATCAGAGGATGGGGGAAGAAAAAGTGAAGAAGGATAAATTGAAGCTAGAAATGGGTGAGAACACACTCAGCTTCCCGTTAGGCAGGCCTGGCCTGAAAAAGGGACTTTCAACACTTAAAAAAATCAGAGGAAATCAGATTATGACCTGGCTCAAAGTGGAAGAGAAACAAAAGTGGTAAGTATCCTATGACACTTATAGCAGGAGGGCCATACAGCAGGAGGGGCACAAGTAACAACAGAATATAGGGATGGCAGTGGGATCTCTTTTCCTTCACCAAAGCCATACCACTGCCTCCTAAGAAACTCCAACCATTATTTGTACTTACTAATACACTGAACCCCAGTTACAACAAGGCCACTACTGCTCAGGCGACTACCTGTCAGCTTATCAATGCCTACAGCTTCCCAGCCATTGTTTCATCGCTGCAATATCACCTACTTCCCCACAGAACCTGGGCTAAAACTGAGGTCTCTGAACCCTGTCTCACCTTCAGGAATCTGAATCTGTTCAGGTTATCCTCCTAAGAATCAACAAAAACAGGGCGCCTGGGTGGCTCAGTGGGTTAAGCCTCTGCCTTTGGCTCGGGTCATGATCTAGGGTCCTGGGATCGAGCCCTCGGTCCAGCTCTTTGTTCAGCAGGGAGTCTGCTTCCCCCTCTCCCTCTGCCTGCCTCTCTGCCTACTTGTGATCTCTTTCTCTCTGTCAAACAAATAAAATCTTAAAAACAAAACAAAACAGGTTTCAGGCTGTTCTTTGAGAATGCCATCTTTAAAAGGCTCACATTCTCATTTATTACTGACATGTTCACATAGTGGTAATCCCTGTCTGACTCTGGTGTACTGAGATATAAATGGCCCAATATGGCCTGATCATACTACAGTAGTATTTACAACTCTTTGATATCTATCACAGTAGGCCTGCCTGGGATGTCTACCACTCTAGTCTCTGAGGGGCGTGGATGGGGGTATCCAGGAGCTAAAGGGTAAAATCAATGAGGACTTTCATTCCTCAACCTGTCCTGAAACACCAGCTGACTGGCTACACTGAGTCAGCTTTAAAGACTGTGGCTGACCTCCAGAATTCTTCCCCAGAGGGAGTAGTCTCTACGGGAAGAGGAGCCGGTCACTTGGGCAAAGCTCTTTCAAGATTATCTGGGCAGGGGCGCCTGGGTGGCTCAGTGGGTTAAGGCCTCTGCCTTCGGCTCAGGTCATGATCTCAGGGTCCTGGGATCGAGCCCCGCATGGGGCTCTCTGCTCAGCAGGGAGCCTGCTTCCCCCCTCTCTCTGCCTGCCTCTCTGCCTACTTGTGATCTCTCTCTCTCTGTCAAATAAATAAATAAAATCTTTAAAAAAAAAAAAAGATTATCTGGGCAGCCTCAAAGGCACTTCCAATAAGAATTTCTGCAGCACCCAGCCCTGACTTTTTTTTTTAGAACATTAGGAGAAAACAGCTGATACATAAAGGTCCTACCTGAATGAAATTAGATGCATGAATTGAAAGACTGAACATATTCAGTTTTAGGCTTGCCATATGAGCATCACAAGTAATCCCCGAGATACCCTTCCTTTTTTCCCCCCTTCATGTTAACTAGAGACACCTTTCCCACCAAAGCACTCTGCCTCACACCTTCTACACTGGGCTCATTCATTCATTTATCCACCCGTCAAATATTTACTGGGTGCAAACATGTCACGTACTGTGCTGGGGCGCTGGGGATACAAATTAATAGTGTATGGTCTTTTGCCTCCAGGACAGTCCCCTGGCGTCTGCTGGGCCAGCCTGGCAGCCGCAAACCAGCTCTGGACAGGGGATCACCGTGCCCTTCGCAGCAGGTTAAGTGCAGCGGTGGGGAACTGGCAAAATGTCAGGCCAAACGTTTTCCTAAGGTGAGAGTGAGAGAAAGATCCTAGCTTGGCTCAGGCAGATACCAACTTGGGAACCAGGGGCCAAAGGGGCGGAGGGCACCGAGGACCTGGCTGGGACTGGCTGTGCGGAGGCCCTGCCACAGTCCCGGGGCTGGCCGCTCGGCCGCTGCGCTCCCCCAAGGCCGGCACAGGAGATGTGGGTACAACGACACAACTGGGCGCGAGTCAGCTGAGGGGTATCGCCGCAGGGACAGTCTGAGGAGACGGTTGGGCTGGATCTGAGGTGACGCCCAAAGGGATGTTTGGTCCTTGGTGCTTGAGGGTTCAGTGGATGGTAGAGCTTAAGAGTCAGGAGGACGACAGGAGGAGGACACGAGGAGGTCGGTCCAGAGGGTGGGAGCGGACCGGGAGGGTGGGGATGTAGGGCCACGGACAGGGCTGAGGGGAAGGGCGGGGGCGCGGATGACCTTCTCCTAAGGGATCCTTTGGAACGTGAGAGCAATGGGTCTTTCAGACCCCGTCAACGCCAAAGAGGCGTCCCTACCTCGTTTCTCGCCTCAGCGTGAGCCTACGGTGCAGGCGGCTGCGGCGCTGGCTGCGGCTGCGGTGCTGGCGGCGGCGTCTCGCGCCCTCCTGGGGTCGCGCTGCAGCTGGGACAGGCCGGCGCCCCCCTCCTCTCCGGCTGGGTTGGTAATGTCCGGTCCCCCCCTGCAGCCGCGGCGCCGATGGTCCAATCTGGCTTGCCCTCCTGCCGCCCCTCTGGACGGCGCGTTGGTTCGGTCCTCCGGGCCGGCGGTGCTTGCCCACCTCCCCCGCTTCTCACTGCGATGGGTGCCGCGAGTCACGCGCAGTGCTTTCCCGCGAGGGGAGCCGCGAGGCTTCGGCCGCGGCCCCGCCTTCTGCGGCCCCTGCCCCGCCCCTTCGGGGTGGTGCGCCGCAAGCGCGGCTGCGGTGCGGAGAACCCTGGGGACCGTGGGCGCCGGCCTAGTGGCTTTGAAGATAGGAATGTATCCGCTCCCACCTTCTCCTAAAGCAGCAATTCTCAACCCTGACACCTCACCAGAACCTCTTAGGGAAAACAGAAACTAAATACAGCAACAAAACCAAGGCTTGACCTCAGCAGAGACGGACTGAATAAGGATCGTAGTCGTTGGGTGGCGCCCAGGCTTTGATATTTTTAAAAGTACCCCATCCATCGCCAGGATTAAGAAGTCCCGGTAAAACTTGGAACTGACAAATATTCTCTCTTTTGACCAAAACTTTAGTCAGGCTCCTCTGAGTTCTCTGCTGGACTAGGCCTGACCGTGGGCTTCCCTGTAGAATCCAATTTGAGCAAGAATCCTAAATCCGTTTAGTGAGAATCCCCCCACCTTTGGTATCTGACCACCCTCCATAGCTTAACACCCTGGCCTGCCTTTAGCAACTGTAATTGCCTCCTAGTCTTCCTGATGTCACTTTTGCACCCCTATGGTCTGAATTTGTCTCTCAGAAATCCACACGGTGAAATACTCCCAAACGTGATGGTATTAGTAGGCGATTGGGGACTTTGTGAAGTGATTGCCTCTTGAGGCTGGAGCCCACATGAATTGGATTAGTGCTCTTACAGAAGAGATCTCTCAGAGGTCCGGAGTCAAATTCTTCAGGTGAGGTTACAAGAGGAAATCTGCTGCCCAGAAGGGAGCTCTCACCCAACTATGCTGGTGAAGCTGCAGAGCTGGGTTCTTGTCTCAGGAGTGGGAGAATGACTCTCCCGGACAAGGGAGAGTGAGTAAAGGGATAGAAGTCTATTAAGTGAAGCTACAGAAAAAGCTCTCGAGAGTGAGAGGGGTCCCAACAGGGTTTCCAAGGAGGGTCTTTAAGGTTGGTCTTCTATAGAAAGCTAACCAAGGAACTTAAATCCTTTTAACATTTCTACTGATATCACCATTGAGCAAGGACTAGTGATAACACATTCAAATGGCTTACTTCCTTTTTAGGGTCTGGTTATTCTTTGTTGGTCATAGGTGGTTGTCATAAAAAAAAGACTCATTTCTCACGCCTAGGGCAGGGTGGTCCAGTTTTTTCCCTTATCTGTGGTTTCCCCACAACTCCATATTTTTGGGATTTCTGTGAGCCTGATCACAGAGCCCCCTATCTCTCCCTACCTAGCCCCACCTGTCTTACTCACTGGCATTCTGATCTTGGATTTCTAGCCTCCAGAACTGTGAGAAATGTTTGTTGTTTATGAGGTGGCATTTCATTATAGCTGTCTGCGCAGACTAAAGACTGCAATTTTGGGGTGCCTGGGTGGCTCAGCTGTTAAGCGGCTGCCTGCAGCTCAGGTCATGATCCCAGGGTCCCGGGATTGAGCCCCGCACCGGGCTCCCAGCTCTGCAGGAAGCCTGCTTCTCCCTCTCCCACTCCCCCTGCTTGTGTTCCCTCTCTTCCTGTCTCTGTCAAATAAATAAATAAAATCTTTAAAAAAGAAAGAAAAGAATGACTGCAATTTTGCATCCACTGCCCCCTGCTGTGCTCCTTGGCTAGAAATCACTGATGAGGGAGCAGAGGGCTAGCTGAAGACAAAGCACAAGCTGACACCCTGCAACCTCCCCCCAACCCCAATTCCTGGGTGGGACATGTGTGACATTCTTCCAGGGATCTCCCAACTAAATGTTAATACCTTGCTAGAGGGGAAAACAACATTAACTTGATAATGGCAAGACCCCTGGTATCTTATAGGTATCTTGTAGGTCGGTCCTCTTTAGCATATGAAAGTTCTTTTGAAACATCCCTTTTCCTGGGGCGCCTGGGTGGCTCAGTGGGTTAAAACCTTTGCCTTCGGCTCAGGTCATGATCTCAGGGTTCTAGGATCGAGCCCTGCGTCGGGCTGTCTGCTCAGCGGGGAGCCTGCTTCTCCTTCTCCCACTCCTCCTGCTTGTATTCCCTCTCTTGCTGTCTCTCTGTCAGATAAAATCTTAAAAAAAAAAAAAATCCCTTTTCCTTACATCCCCCAACTCCCGAGTATATAATCAGCCCCTCCTCAAGACCCCGGGACAGCAGCTCTTTCTGCCCACAGGTCCTGTCCTCGTGCTTTAATAAACACCATTTTGCACCAAAGACATCTCAAGAATTCTTTCTTGGTCGTCAGCTCCACCAAACCTCACCTGTATTCCAAAACCCCATCAATCCTCACTGTCCTTGTTGGTGTTTGAGTTGACCTCAACTCATGTTGTATACCCGCACTACAAGACCCCATTGCAGTGGGTCCCATACCAATTGTGATGCCCCTAAAGGTCTACTTTACCATCTTTTTTTTAAGATTTTATTTATTTGACAGAGAGAGAGAGAGCAATCACAAGTAGGCGGAGAGGCCGGCAGAGAAAGAGGGAGGAAGCAGGCTCCCTGCTGAGCAGAGAGCCCGATGCGGGCGGGGCTTGATCCCAGGACCTTGAGATCATGACCTGAGCCTAAGGCAGAGGCTTTAACCCACTGAGCCACCCAGGCGCCCCAACTTTACCATCTTTAACAAGTGTCATGAAAATTTTTTTCTTTAAGAGAACTCATGCCCTTCTCATGGCAGGCCAGACGTATGTGGGACATTGGGAATTCTGTCTCCTTCCACCCAAAGCGGGGGTGGGGGGGGGTGGGAGGCAGGCAGTCATTCAGCAAATAGTTACTAGAAGTTCACTGGTTTCCATGCCCCATGAAAGAGTTAGAGACTGAGACCCTACCACTCAGAGTTGTTAGGTCAAAGTCAAGGAAGCAGCTAGATGTCATGTTGTGTAATGCATCCTCAGGCTTCACAGAAGTAGTGTGAGTTGAGTTTTGAAGAATGGGAGATAAAGGGTTGGGAATCAGCATGTGCAAAGGAACAGAGGGGCAAAATAACTGATATGATTGAAGTGTGGGGTACTATGGAGAGAGCACAGCAGAGATGATCAGGCATGTGATGAAGAGCCTCCTATGATATACTAAAGAGTTGGGGCTCATCCTGTAAACAGTGGAGAGACACCGAAGGGCTTTATGCAGTGGGAGGAATGACAAATCACATTTGAATTTTAGAAATAAAATTCTGGGGTGAAGTGAAGAGGGCTAGGACTACCAGGAGGGAGACTAATGAAACACTGTATGCTTGTACAGTTAGTGGTCCAGAGTAGGGACTTAACCCAAACTAGGCCAATTAGAATCCCTTCCCTAAGAATTTGTAATTGGGAGAGAACTACACCCTTCCTCATGGTTGGACTTACAATAGAAATTTGAAAGTTGTGACCATCTTTTACTTGCCAAATGGCCTAAGGAGCAAAGAAAACCAGTTTCCTGAGAAAGATCAATCTGTTGCAAACAGAGGAGCCAAGTCCGGACACAAAGAGACCACTCCCCAAGTTCTTGGGTGACCTTCCAGCAGTGGTTTCTCTTCTGAGGGTCAGCTTGATTCCTGCCTTGGGTTCATGGCAATCTTTCTGTCCTTTCATATAGTCTCATTTTTGTCTTCAGCAAGCATAGGTTACTTCCTGTTATTTATGTTAAGGAATAATTTTTAAAAAGGTAAAATCATGAGTCTTATACAAACATACACACATATTAGAACTCACTAATTAATGAGGAGGCCAGTAAGATACTAAAACTGGTGATTTGATGATGAGGATTTGATGAGGATTTGACTTTCGTAAATGTGTATTTTCTACCAGACAAAATTAATTTGCATCTTCAGGAACAGGAATCATTTGCATTGTCATGGGCAGAAACATTTTGCATTATTACCAGTACTCAAACAGACTTGTACTTTAGAAATTTCACTCTAGTAGGAGTGTGGATATTGAAATAGAGGAAGGTAAAGAGACCAGTTAGGAGATTCTGTGGTAATTCTGATGAGAAGTGAGAAGCTCTAAATTAGAACAGTGGCTGAGGGGTTAGAAAAGAGGAGATAGATTTAGGATATAGAATCGATAGGACTTAAAATGGAGGCCCCACTTCCTGAAACTATGTGATCTTTTAGCTACTGTCCTCATCACTGACTTAGTTTCTCAGAGTTCTAATTCTAATTTCTAGAGAGACAGAAACTATAGTGTGTTATATATCCACTCTTGGCCAGTTGTGTCTAGGGGTAGTGGAGTCAACTGGCCTCAAGCATGACCACCTAAATTCACCCCTTCATCAGGAGCTGTGTGGGAAGTGTCAGTAATCTATGAATTTAGTACCCTGATTATCAGAGAAGAAGCCACTGAGTAAATCTATAGGATCATTTGATAAACCAGTGTTTGCATCTTTGGTAGCCAAGCCATGAAGTCCTTTGATTCTACCTTCAAAATATATCCTCTATTCAACCACTTATTTCTCCACTGCTTCTATCCTAGTCCAAGACACCACCATGCCATGCCTAGACAACTGTAATTGCCTCCTAGTCTTCCTGATGTCACTTTTGCACCCCTATTGTCCATAGAGTAGCCTGAGCAATCTTTCAAACTGGCTTTTTTAAAGCCCTCCACTGTTTCCCATCATATCTATCTAAATGTTCTTCTTTTTGCTCACCATGTTTTGTCTGCATTGGCTTCATTTTGATACACACAAAGCTTGCTCCGATCTTAGGGACTTTTAACTAGCTATTTACTTTGCCTACGAGGCCTTTCTATCAGGTTTTTGTTTTTTTTTTTTAAGATTTTATTTATTTATTTGACAGAGAGAGACACAGCCAGAAGGGAATACAAGCAAGGGAGTGGGAGAGGGAGAAGCGGGCTTCTCGCCGAACAGGGAGCCTGATGTGAGCCTCGATCCCAGGACCCTGGGATCATGACTTGAGCGGAAGGCAGACACTTAATGACTGAGCCACCCACGCGCCCTCTATCAGGTGTTTGAAAGGCTATATCCTTCTAGTCAATTAGGTCTCATTTCACATGCTACTTTCCTCACAGAAAGGGCTTTTCTGACTATTAATTATAAAGTAGCTCCCCCCTTCCTCTTCACAGTCCCTCATTGTTAAAGTATCTTCATAGTACTTATTATCTGAATGATCTTGTTTGTTACTGTCTCTCCTACTAGAATGTAAGATCCATGACAGTAGAACTACCTTTTTAATTTTTGGCTTTCACTATATCTCCACATCTACAACAGTGCCCAGATTATGGTAGATGCTCAAGAAATATCTGTTGTATGGATGGATGAATGTGATGGAGAGACGGAGAGCAGGAGAGTGGGAGAGCGGGAGACAGGGAGACAGGGAGAGAGAGAAGCTGGAACCTTGAAGGAATGGGATTTGTGGGATAGGGATGACTATAAAACCATTTTATTTTGTCTTCCACTCTTTAAACCCACTCCATGAGACTGCATACTTCATGAATTTTCTGGTCATTTTTAGGTAGCAACCAGTACTTACCAATTTGTTTTACTTTAATAATTAAAATGTTCAGATGATGAAGTAGTTTTTTAAACTTCAGACTTTAAAATTATGTTTTTTTCCTATCTCTGAGCTTGGCCCTACTATAGGTGCCCATGTCTATTTGGGAAAGGCTGTGAAGCTTAGTAGATGTCTGTCTTTTCTCCCTTTTTCCACTTGCTAAACCTTCTTTCTTCAGAGTTTGAGCAGGGTGGACAGGGAAGAGATGAGGAAGGTATTTTCCTTGACTAATGCTACCACAAACTAGTTTTAGTGCTTGGCAGGTATCTAAAACTGACTCTTTCTCAAGGAGCCCTTTTGTAGGTTCTTCAGAGATACTGCTCTATTGGTGGAGATATTTCTTCTATACCTAGTTACTTTTTTTTTTTTTTTAAGATTTTATTTATTTATTTGACAGAGAGAGAGAGATCACAAGCAGGCAGAGGGAGAGCGGGAAGCAGGCTCCCTGCTGAGCAGAGAGGTGGACTCAGAGCTTGATCCCAGGACCCTGAGATCACGACCTGAGCCAAAGTCAGAGGCTTTAACCCACTGAGCCACCCAGGCGCCCCTATACCTAGTTACTTTAACATGGGTGAATTCAGCTCTAGTTGGTCACTTATGACTCCTTCAGAAATCTCTAAGAATTAGGGGTGCCTGGGTGGCTCAGTCGATTGAGGGTCAGAGTCTTGGTTTCTGCTCAGGTCATGATCTTAGGATCATGGGATCGTTGCACTCCACACTCTGCCTCTCTCCCTCTGCCTGTCCCCCTGCTTGCACTTATTCTCTCTCTAAAATAAATACATGAGGGGTACCTGGGTGGCTGTCGTTAAGCATCTGCCTTCGGCTCAGGTCATGATCCCAGGGTCCTGGGATGGAGCCCTGCATCCTCCCTCTCCCACTCCCCCTGCTTGTGCTCCCTCTCTTGCTGTGTGTCTCTCTCTCTGTCAAATAAAGAAATAAAATCTTAAAAAAATAAAATAAATACATGAATCTTTAAAAAAAAAGCTCTAAGAATTAAAAAGCAACTTTATTGAAGTATAATTTACATACAATACAATTCACAGGTACTAAGTGTACAGTTTGATGAGTTTTGACAAATATATACACCCATGTAAACACTTCCAAAATCAAGATACAGAAAATTTACCTCATGCCCCTTCACAGGTAATCAATCCCACCCTCAGGCAACCTTTTATCTAATCAGAAATCTTGAAGCATTTGACAGCAGATCTATTTCTTCCTTCTGCTGATACCTCCTCAACTTTTCAGATGGTCTCTCTAACAGGATAAAGAAATGCTAACTAGGTCTGTTAGAAGGCCCATAGGTAGGTGGTCTATGGGGAGTTCCCATGCATCCCTTTGTCCTGAAAAACAATGGAAGTGTAGGCCAATCTCACCACCGCCACCACTTCTAGCTCTGCCATAAACGATAGCTAATTGTTCTCCTGCTTTTTAGATGTTCCAGGTATGAGTTAGGTGTGCATTCTCTGTATCCCCCAAGGACATTTATCATATCAGTCTCTCCAGATAATTTCCTTAAAACCCTCTCAACTTGAACTGAACTGTGGGTAGACTCAAAGCCCACCAGCAATTCTCTCCATAGATCCCTTATCAATGTCTGAATTTCTGGCCCTTTTCTCAAGGTTGGTGAGGTGATTAAAAGTTGCATACTTGTTTTTTACACTCCCCTTTTCCAAGTCTTGCATGGCCATCTCACACCTCAGTATGTAATAGGCATGTGCTGTCTTGGATCCTCAGCAGAGATGGAGACTCATATCTCCCAAGATGCACATAAACCACTGGGAGAGGATGCTGATTGTTCAGGAACATAGGGGGATACTTTAGGTCCAAATTATTTTCTTACAAATGCCTTATAAGGGAGACCATGAGTGGCCACGTTTCATAAAAAGAGACCCCTAAAGTATAACCGAGCACTAGATACCAAAGGATAAGATTTGTTTTGAAAGGACAGGGTAAGGGGTGCCTGGGTGGCTCAGTTTCTTGGGCGACTGCCTTCAGCTCAGGTCATGATCCTGGAGTCCCAGGATCGAGTCCCCATATCGGGCTCCCTGCCCAGCAGGGAGCCTGCTTCTCCCTCTGACCTCTCCCCTCTCATGCTCTCTCTCTCTCATTCTCTCTCTCTCAAATAAATAAATAAAAATAAAATAAAATTTAAAAAAAGGAAAAGGTAAAAGGCAAGTTTAGGACAAATGAAAAGTAGTAGATTTTATTAATTTACTCATTCACTGAAAAACATTAACAATCTAAATGCTAGTACTTGATACAATAATGAAACAAAGTTCTTGTCCTCAAGGAGAGCACCATGGCCTAATAGAGAAGCCACAGAAGTAAATCACAACTAAAATAGGCATGTGAGTGATAATACATTCAAATCCTGGGAACTGAAAATAAGGAAGGTCTGGTGCAAGGAAGAGGTACCCAACTCAGAATAGGAGGCTGGGTGTCAATGAAGGCTCCCAGAGGAAGTGACCAAAGCTGAGAGTGAAGAGCAGTTAGACATTCACTAGACAAAGGAGGAAAGTTTATTGTAAGAGGACAGAATACAAAGAGCCAAAGCATAGAGGCTTCTGAAGACAATGGAACCTTTGAGGAGTTACAAATAGTTTGATATGGCAGAAATGAGAACATATGCAGCAGAAAGTAGTGACAAAGCTGGAGGGGTGGCAGCACCCGGGTAGGAAAGCTACAATGAGTCATTAAAGGATTTTAAACTGGCAAATGACATGACCTGATTTGTATTTTGAAAGGTCATTCTCTGTAGTATGGATAAATGATTGGAAAGAAGCAGAGTCAGAGGCAGGGAGACCAAAGAGGCAGATATTGCCCTAATCTAGACAAGAAATGATGAAAGCAGTGGGACTGGGGACAAATAGTAAGGGACAGATTTGAAGATATTTCTAAGATAGAGTATATGTAATTTGGTAAAGAATGGACGGGATTAGAAGGAGGAAAGGGAAGAGTCCAGAAAGACTTCCAGGTTTCTGGTTTGAGCTAGTAGGTGGTGATGCTGTTCAGGAAAGAAGAAAACCAGGCAGAGAAGCAGGTATGTTTTACTTGTTCGTTCTTTGACAGACATTTACTGAAGTCCTATTATATGCTGCGAACAGACAAGTATATCAATGATTCCAGTGCCCTGTGATTGTCACTGAGAGAGTTATTAACAGGGAAGCAAGTAAATAAATAGAACAGGTATATAAGTCACACTGAGGAATTAGAGGAAGCTTTTGGAAGAGACTGCCTAATTTGATCTTTCAAAAAAAAAATTAAGGGGAAATGCATGTAACATACAATGCACCATTTTAAAGTATACAATTCAGTGGCATTTAGTACATTCATAATGGTTTTCAAGCATCACCTCTATCTAGTTCCAACTATTCTGAGTTTTGAAGGGTGCCTAGGACTTTTGCTAGAGGAAGGGGGTGAGGGAAAACATTTTAGGATATGAGAATAACATGTTTGATGACATGAAGACCAGAAGTGGCATGGCTGGAGTGAATACAGATGGGGGAGTAGTAGAAGACAAGGCTAGATAGGGCCCAATAATAAAATGTCAAAATTTTAACTTTATCTAGATGGCATGGAAAGCCACTAAAGGGTGCAAAGTCGGGGTTCGACATGATCAAGTTTGCTATTTATAAAGATTACTCTGGAAGTAGTATTGGTGGGATGCTTTAGATAGGGGAAAATGAGGAAAGTGAGTTGGGAGATTTTATGCAGTAATTCAGATGAAAGATGATCAAAGTCTGAACAAGAGTAGTAATAATGGAAGGAACTGAAAACAAGACATAACGAAGAGGCAGAATTTATATTTCTTTTCTTTTCTTTTTTTTCTTTAAAGATTTTATTTATTTATTTGACAGAGAGAGACACAGCGAGAAAGGGAGCACAAGCAAGTGGGAGAGGGAGAAGCAGGCTAGGAAGCCTGACTAGGGGCTCGATCCCAGGACCCTGGGGCTGGAGATAGGGTGGATCATGACTCAATCCCAGGACCCTGGGATCATGACCCAACCCGAAGGCAGACACTTAATGACTGAGCCACCCAGGTGCCCCAGAGTTTCCATTTCTTGACGACCTATTAGACATCAGACTAGAGGAAGAGTATAGGATGATTTCCATCACTGCCTTGGGTGACTGGGATCATCGTGACAGCATCCTGGGTGAAGTTTTGGGGGAAAATGATTAATACATGTTGGTGGATTGAGTGTGAATTTCCTAGGATTCAACTAAATGAAGTATTTCCGAATCAGTTTAATAAATGCTTCTGGTTCTAAGAAAAATCTAAGATAGTTTAGAATCTTCTTTCTGTTGGTAAACGAAGACACGCATTTGGATGAAGTCACTCAGTAAAAGCATTCTAAGAAAGATAAGTAGAGAACCTAGTACTAAATGTAAAGGGGATAAATCTACGTGGTCAAAGGATGTGGTCATATTGAGGCCAAGATAGAGATTAGCAACAAAGGACAGAAAAGTGAAATGGAGTTGCAGAAGGAGAGAAAGGGGGTGGGTAGGGCGGTAGGGATCTGTGGGCCAATGATACTGCTTGCATGTTACTGTCACTGGGATCCAACAGATCATACACATCTCTCCACTCCAAAATAAGCAATTTATTACTCCATAAACTTCTCATAAACAATTTCCCAAGTACATACAATTTCTTCTCAAAGTAATTTTATGGAATGAAGACAAATGTTCATCAATTGTGGTTTATATCCCCTCAAGAAAAGATTTTTAAACACCCCCGACAGTCTCCCTCTCCCAGTTCTGAAGCCTGAAAAGGTGTCAGTTCTTGGGTAAAAGGGGTCCAAGAGAGGGGAAGAAGGCAAAATCTTGAGCTGTCTTATCAAGGCAGGAACCAGCTCCTTTACTTATTTATTTTTTTTTTCTGGGGTCCAGAAACTCTCCTTCAGCTTTTTATGACCAACTTCTCATAGCTGCCTCCTCCTTTTGAGACCCAGGGCCAGCAAAAGATTTACCCTGAATCCCCCAGATAAACCTGAGAAGGGTATCTGGGTGAGATATGTTTGTGTGGAGCCCTGGCAAGGTTTATGGTTGCTTTGGGTATGGAAATAGGGCCCAAAGTAAGATTCTTAGGTCATATTTCTTTTTTCTCTTTCCTACATTGCCCCTCTTCACTCACCACTTCCATATTTGCTTGTCTGGATTAAAACTTGGAAGGGTTGGTGGAAGGGAAGACTGATGTCACTTTTTCTTGAACCGCCGCAACTCTGACAGATATCTGGAGGTTCTTTCTTTACCTTTCTTTGCCTTACCTGGCCACAACCTTCTAGGGAATGAAAAGGCTGAGCCCCTAGAGGGAGAGTGGAAGGGCAGGTTTATGCTAGTTTCCCTGGGGCTCTAATCCATCCTTATTAAGTCCTGTGAATACAAAGGAGGAAGAGCAATGGCTGATTCCTTTGGGATTTCCCTAAGGGCCTCTACTTTTTAAAAGGAAAGCTGTTTTTCTTGAATACCTTGTCCTTCATTGTTTTGCCTGAAGTGATGAGGGCCCCAAAGCCCTGTTTGTGGGAGAATGCATAGGCAGAACGTCGAGAGCTTGTGTGTTTCTGTTTGGTCCGGGTAGGGGGTGGCAGTGGATGTCTCGTGCAAAGATGAATTCTGTCCATAATCTATAGCCAGAGGATGGAGGACAGGGTTTTTATCCACAGAGGCAAAGGCAAAGAGGGCCATGAATTATATCTGGGTAGATTCCTTGTTCCACTCACCTGGTCCACGTCGACAGGCCAGAACAGTGGTTTGAGAAATTGGTACCCAATCACAGGCAAAATACAGAGGATCACGCTGAGGATAACAATCAGCCACATTTGTGGCAGGTTCAGAGTGTTCCTGGCCACACCTGTAAACAATGAGGTGCGGGAGGGAGGCTGAACCAGAGCCTAGAGGAAGGGCACTGTCAGCCAGAACTTAGATACCTCTCCATTCCAAAGAAGGAAATTACTGGTTTGGAGACCATTACGTTTCCTAATAATATAAATGCAGAATTACAGTGAGGTCCTTTGTACAGCCAAAGTCACTGTGAATTCACATGCCTTTGTCTCCCTCTAAAGGCTGGGCAGGGCAGGAGAGTGGGAGCAGGTTATAGGAATCCTGGAACACTGGCCTGGACTCAAAAATGGGATACAGGTTTTTGGAGGGGAAAAATGAGTGGCTTGATGAGAGGTGAGAGGCAGCTACATCTAATATCTACCCTCTCTGTATTTTGTTCCCATCAAAGTAGAATGAAAGGTAGGGAAATTAATATGGGAGATAATAACGCAGTATACCACAGTATAAAGAATACTGGACTGGGAACCAGGAGAGCTAGATTTGAGTAATTTAATTTTTAAAAACCTTCAGTCTCTAAAATGGTGCTAATAATTCTTGCGCTTTCTACATCATAGGATGCTTGCAAAGATTAAGTTAGATAAGAAATTTGAAAATATCTTAGAAAATCTAATAGGGTAAAGTATTTCCCTAGCTAGATTTTGATTCCTTTTAGGGCAGAGGCCATGTCTTATTCCTGTCTGTATCCACAGAGCCTAGTACATAGTAATAATTGGTCAGTGAACATTTATTAAACAAATGTACTTTGTTCACACTTCCCAACCCTACCCCCCACCTCCTTGCCACACGCTGGGTGGGCATAGCCTTACCTAGGAATTGGAAGACGTTGGGGAACATTAGGCACAAGCCGTCACTGTACAGGAAGAATAAGATGCAAAAGTAGAAACCCAGGCTACCCCAGGTGAAGATGTGGCTTATCAACGTCCAGTAGGTTGTGTCCAGGGCAATCTGAAAAGCACTCTCTTATGTGCAATACTCTACAACCTAGGACATATCAGCCACCTCCCTTCTCCAGTCCATAGTAGAGGATGATCCCTTCCCACTTTCCCTCCCTCCTTCTTTCCCTTTCTTCCAGACAGGCTCCCCACCCAATCCTCCCCCCACCCCAACCCTGCCCGCACTTCCCCAGGCACACCTGCATTGTGACCACGCAGAGCAAGGCAGTCTGCACTATCAGGGAGAAGGACTGGTAGTCAGAGATCTCTTTCCCATCACTGCGCACTGAGTTGTGAATGGTCCTCATAGGGATAAAGAACAGCACGAAGGAACTATAGATCCCACGCACTAAACACTTCACAAATTCCTTCTTGTTGAAATAGAGGTTGTGCTGGCCTGGGTCATACAGCTCTGGGAAGCGTAGACTCCATGTTTCATTCACATCCTGGAAGTACCAGAAGGTAAGGAGGAAGGCTCAGGGTCTCTCCATAGAAGGTCCCATCTCCATCAGAGTATAAGTTCTCCCCTCACTTCATCTGCTGACAGCCTGCCTAGGAGCTTCCTCATGGATTACTTGAGAAGTGAAATCAGAGAACAGAGCAGTGACCATAGACCCTTCCTAAAGTCCTACACTCTAGGCAAGGATCTAGGTGGTGGAAGAAAGCTAGGAGAAGGTCAAGGTGGTGGTAAGGACCTGGAAGCAGTTAGGAGAGGGGAGATGGGGGGTAATTAGGGTTGGGGGTAGCTGGAAGGCAGGATGAGAGCTTGGGATGGGGGGCAGTTGGTACATGAGTTCACAGTTTTAAGTGTTCTTTTAGTTGAATATTTTTTGTGTTAAAAGCCAATATAAAGAGAGGGGGAAGCCAGTGAGGACCAGCTAGTCACATGGAGGTATCCATGTTCTGTGATGTCTTCCCATTCCCATAGCTACTGGTGAACTCAGGTGACAGGATTCTCTATGTGAATGCCATTGGATCATCTTCATCTAAATCTGAAACTTTGGATAACAAAGCTTACAGCTTGTTTTTGAGAGGTTGTGGATCCCTAGAATTAGTCACCTGAAGCTTCATAGGACACAACTCATCCCTCTTGTTGCTCTGTGGCAGCAGCTACCTTGTGGAGAATTTGACTTCCTACCCTGATGGAGATCAGGAACCATGGTGCCATGGTGCCCTCTTTCAGCTATTTTATTCCTCTTTGGAGGCTTCTTTTCTATTCATTGTGCCTAAGACTAGAGGTTGGGACAGAAGAGGAAGGAGAGGTATAGTACTAGGACCCCCAATGCCTAGGAAATTTCTGACAGGGACAGATGATATCCCTTAGGCTGACTCCCTATGACTCAAAATATCATACTCACATTCCCATGCTTGGCCTTCAGGACTCTCAACTAGGCCACCCTGCATTGGCTTACCTTATCTCTGTATGGGTCTCTCCTTTCTTGAAGCCCCTTGCTATACCTAGTCTTGCCCTAATAACTCTATTTCCTTTCACTACCTTTTATACACACTCAATTTACTATAAAGCACAATTACTATGTTTCTCTCCACAAAAATAAAATTGACACAGGAAAACTTGGATTTCTAAAACTGAAGATTCTTTACTTTATCCCATGATAACTCTCCAGGTGACGAGCTCCCTTCCTTGCTCTAGAAATTATTCCATTTACAACTGACTTTGTCAAACTCAGCTCTTGTCCTCCCCACTCTTGGGAATATTTCTCAAGGGCCCAGGGGCTTTAGCCCTGACTAAGAGGCTTGCTGCTAATCTTACCTGGTCAAACAGACTCAAGCCCAGGACAGGGAGGGAGGTGTAGACCAGGTTGTAGAAAGTGATAAACCAGGTATCATAAACTGTCTAGGAGAATACCAAGGAGATTTCTTAGATTCCTCTGTTTTCCAAAGTCCCAGCTCCACCTCCCAGGTTCGAGAGAGCCCCTTCTGTCTCCCACCTACCCACCACTACACTAACCTAGGGCAGGATTTGGATTTCAGAAATCTGACAGAGAAGGCTGACCCCCATCTCTATTTGGTCCTACTCTAGTTAGAACTCTGTGTCCCAGGCTGGGGCAAGGCCACATCAAGCTTGTTTGTGGCCAACCCTACAAGGTTGATTTGGACCAACCCTACCATGACCTGCACTGCCCATCCTTGCATAGAAAAGATCCAGAGTGCCTGCTAGGAAATGCTAGCTGTACCCCTGCACTCTCAGGCACGTAAGATTCTGAGCTCTTTTATCTGATTTATGGCATTCAGTAGCTTCTATAACACTGGATACTTTATAATAGGGGTAAGTAGAATAGACTCAGTGACCCTTTCCTAGCTGGGTGCTCCATCCTGGGCCCCAGAGAGGGCTCCTTTACTAGCCACAAGAGGGCAGCAAAACACACACATACCAATATACCTCTCACAAACTAGAATGACTGTTACACACTGGGGGTATACAAGTCTACTACGTTCTGCTGAACAGTCTGTTTCCCCCAGAGCTCAAGACAACAAAGGTAGTAGGGATTTCCAAAGATAATCATTCCTGAGGTTGTTTTTCTTAGGAATCTGAGAACCTGAAAAACGTCTCATAGGAAAAAGGATTCCTCATAGAATATCAAAATCCAGTGCCATTTCTCTCCACTACTGTGGGGGAGATTTCATACTCTAATGTGGAATTAATTCATTAGAGCAACAACAGTGTATGTTTGGGGCAGGGAGAAGGGGTGTTGGGGTGGGGAAGTAGAAGTAAGGGAAGCTGTGTTCTGAAATAGGGTTACAGGTGAACACCATAACTAGCCTGTCTGGCAAGACTCAGAGGCCCCTTGAGGCTTAGTCTGTTCCATAAAGATTGCTTTGGATGCTAAAGAAAACTCCCAGATCCAAGAATCTCCACATTCTATGTTTGGAAACTAGGTCTCTATGTCAGGTAAAAGGTGAAAATATCTTATGGGAGAGTTTTGGAGGTAGGAGTCAAGTCCAAGTCAGAGCCAAGCCAGAAAAGTTAGGTTTTAGAAATCTAAGGTTAAATGTAAGGTTAGGAGACGGGATCAGCATGGTTGAAGACCTTTATGCTTAACCGAATGAACAACCCAGGTGCCCCAGTGTGAGGAGCTTTATGGGTGGATGGCAATATGTCATACATTGGTCTCTAGAAGAGAAAAAGGGTCTGAGATGGCTGAAGTGGGGGTGAGTAGAGAAGACCCAGCTGACCAGAGTGGGGAATGCCACCTGATCTCCTACCTGTGCAGAGAACCCGCTGAAGAAGGCATACCAGAAGTGCACCAGGGTGAAGGCAAAGTTTTTGTAAAAGAAATAGCTGAGAAACTTGCACATGCGATTATAGGACCAGCGGCCATGGACCAAGAGTAGACGCTGAAGATAGTGGAACTGGGAGAAGGCGTAGTCACTGTTGAGCATGGCCTGCATTCCCTCCTGGCCGCTGATGCCAACCCCAATATGGGCAGCTGTAAGAAATCCCAGAAGCTTCTCAACCACAGAGCTTGTCTGCTGGGCTCCCAGGCTGGGAAGTGTAAAAGAAAGGCTGAGATCATGTTGTATAAACACCTTTTTTTACATTGGAAAACACTGCCCAGCTCAAAATGGCACGCACTTTGTGGAGCCTTTTCTTCTTAGTGGGTTGCCCTTTTCCTTAATGGATTGTCAGAAAACAGCTCCTTCATCTGCACTTTGTTTTGGATGCTACCACTCAGGAATGCCTGGCATGGCCAGTACTAGCTCTTCTGGATGGTCTTTGTACCTACTATAGCCATCTAGGGTCTTTCCTGCTGTCCAGATGCTGAGGTAAAAATTTCTTGTTCTCTCTCGAAGCCACTTACATCAATTAAAGATGCAGGATGGATGTCAGTCTAATATAATATTTAATTACCTAGGTTTATCTAAAGAGCTAAATCCAACTGTTAGGAAATAAGTGATGTACCTATTTGTTAGTGAGAAGCAAGTTCTTCAAGAAGCCTAACGTGACTTTTTCTAGATAAAACAAGGATTATACTTGATGGAAAATAAGACCAAAGTTCCTAAAAGTTTTATTTAGTCTGTTGTAGTGTAGGGTAAATTCACTGATATTCTGGTATATACCTATTGCATTGCTTAATGGAATAGCTGAAACTTCTAAGGCCCTAAAAACCAGAGAAATTCTAGAAAGTGAGGAAGAGATCAAGAATGCTTCCTAGTATTAAAGCTGAAGCTAGAATGTCTGCTAGTGTTTCCTGGATGGGGAGAGTGGATGGAGTAGAGGACCTCTAGGTGTTGTCCATATTTTACAGAATCACAAGTTGCTGGAAGCTAACAACAATCAGCTGAAATTAAAACAAGTTTCAGCCATTTGCTTCTATTGGTTCAAAGCATCCGTAAGTCTGCTATTTTCCTATTTTCCAGGGAAGAAGAGATCCCTGCATTGTGCGTCATACCTAATTCCCTGGTTGAGCAGTCCTGTCTTCTGCCTAACATTGTTCAGGCATACAGCCTTCAAAAAACGAACAGACTATGACTCTTGCCCAGGGGTTCTTTATGTAGGCTTTGATGCCATCTTGGAAAGATGGTATGGTAGTTGCATGGCCTGTTCTGTGAATATATGTATATGTTCTTATGGAAGCCAGGTGTATTTGTGTGTGCATGTGTTAAGTGCATGAAGTTGAATGTGTGCATGTATGCATATGGACTGATGTATGCATGTGTAAATAAGTGGGCATGCAGGTATAGAGGAGCATGAATGAAGTTGCGAAATATTATAAATGTACAATATATGTATATATGATATGCAGGAATGTGAACCAATGACACAGTGCCACCCAGGTTGGTTTTTCCCCATGGAGGAAGGAAAGGGCAAGCCCTTGGTTGGAGGTTACTGTCCCCCATCCCTCACATGCCTTTGATCATGCTGACGTCATTGGCCCCATCCCCGATGGCCAGTGTCACCACCTTCTTGTACCTCTTCACCAGCTCTACCACCTGGGCCTTCTGAAGGGGTGTCATCCGGCAGCAGATCACCCCCTTGCACATGCACGCTGTTCGCAGCAGTTCCAACTCCAGGTTCCCTTCTAGAGCATAGGCCTGCAGTACCAGGACACACCCACATTTCAGGTTGCCCAAAAAGGCTCTCAGAACGGGATCTTCCTAGGCCCTTCCCCATAGCCATACTTTCCTGTACTACAAAGGTCAGGCATAGTGGCTCTCAGGTACTCCACTCCCGAGGGAGGCTAAGTCACTTCTAGGCATCCTCACATTTGACCCAGCCTCCAATGGGAAATTGGTCAGCCTCTCTCACTGGGCCAAATCAGTTAACTGGGCTATAAAGGCCAAGTGACTTTTTAGAGGACCTTGTTCCGTTTGCTCCCCGCCCCCTTCCCCTAACTGATAGGCCACATCAGTAGTGAAGAATTTGGATAAGGAAGGAACATGTCCTTGGCTTCTCTTTCCTCATTATTCCTACCTAGAGAAGGATAGGGAAAGGTGTCTATTAGGAAAGAGCACCAGAAGAGAGGGGAAAAAGGTGACTCATGAAATAGAGAAGGGGTCTTAAAATTTCCCTGAAGTGGGCTGGACCTAGGAAAAAAATTCATTGGGAGAAGAGAATAGAGTTGTAGCTCTGTGTTGCCCACCAGACTGTAGCCATTGATGATCAAGCCATAGTTGCCATTGGGCACCTCCTCAGGTATTCTGAAGGGCATTTGGGGCTTCGTGGTCAGGTAAGTGTTTACGGGGTCTGATTCCAGTAGAGACTCAGGTTTCATCTTGTCCCTTGCCAACCTGAAAGCCAAGAGAAGTGGTTAATGTCTGACTGAAAGCCCCAGAGCTTAGGAAAGCGAAAGTGTCCCAGAATGAAAGTGGGCAAGGTAGGTACATAGCCTCTACAAAGCACCAGCCAGGATCTCAAACCTGACTGCCTCCTGAGAACCGCCATTGTCTCAGGTGACTGACCATCCACACACCACACTTCTCCAACTCCTTGAGCCCTAAAGCTTCTTCACAAAATTATCTCAGATATTTTAGGTTGTTTTCCCCTTCTCTGTATCTTCTTTGTTCCTTCTGACAGTGTGGGAGTCATACTAAATAAAGATCTGTGGCAGTTCCCCCCCATCTGTACCTGAGTTCTTGCCGAACAGTCTCATCATTATTGCCTTCCACGATGAATATCCCATCCATTTCTTCCTCAAATACATTACAGGCATAGGCAATGTTCACAGCAGTCTCTGCAGGGAAGGGGGAACACGGGCCACATTTTGGCTGGGACAAGGTCTTTACAAAAGTGCATATGAACATAGGCACTAATGGTGGGCATCAGAGCCCATTTGTCCACATTTGCCATGGATGCAGTCAAAGCATATTTTTCATGAGTCAGTGGAGACCATATTCAACACACAGGAGACACTCAGCCTAGTACAGACTTGTGAGTTACTTATCAATAACTAGGATCATTCTGGCTTAGTCTTTTTTTTCTTTCATTTTTTATCATGGAACACTTCATGAATTTGCATGTCATCCTTGTGCAGGGGCCATGCTAACCTTCCCTGTTTCATTCCAATTTTAGCATATGTGCCACTGAAGCCAGCACCTTTCTGGCTTAGCCTTCCAACAGGGCCTTCCCTTATTTCCTAAAATAATTCCAGTCTGTATCCACTTTTCCAAACAGTCAGGATGTATTTCCCTGTGCCTGCTTTTATGCCAGAGTTTATGGGGGACTGTTTTGGTTGTGGTCTTTACATCAAGATTCTAGAATTTGGAATAAATTCATACTAAAGAAAAAAATTTACAAAAATTAAATCCTGAACCCTCGCTGCAAGTGGTATCAAAATTCAGAGGAGAGATTGCAATTGTCATAGAAACTTTCTTGGGAAAAGACTTTGAAGGATGAGTAAGACTTGTTTAGGGGAAGGAAAAAACATTTCAAATTGGGGGAAACAACCCAAACAGAGCCCCTAGAGTAGTAACTGGATTGTTTGGCACATACTAAAGATAATGGTCACATTAGGATGGAGATAAGTATATGTAGGTAGCAACAGATTATCAAGATCTTGAAGGCTGTACAGTGGAGTCTGACTTTACCATACAGAGTTTCTGAAGGTAACTGAGCAGAGGAATAACATATAAAAGCAGTATATTTTATTTTTTAATTTTTTTAAAAGATTTTATTTATTTATTTGACAGAGAGAGAGATCACAAGTAGGCTGAGAGGCAGGCAGAGAGAGAGAGGGGAAGCAGGCTCCCCGCTGAGCAGAGAGCCCGATGTGGGGCTCCATCCCAGGACCCTGAGATCATGACCTGAGCCGAAGGCAGAGGCTTTAACCCACTGAGCCACCCAGGCACCCCAAAAGCAGTATATTTTAGTAAGACTAAGTTGATGGTTGAATATAGGCTATACTGAAATCAATAAGGACAGGAGACAGAGATCAGAACTTTTTTGCAGAAGTACAATCAACAGGGGACGAAGGCTGAACTAGGGTGGTGGCACAGTCAAGGGGATCTTCAGAAGACTTGGTGGGACATGGTGAGACAATGAATCTTTGGGACAACAGAGAGGGTATATTCAGAGGTAATTCCAAAGTTTTTAGCTTGTGGGTTCCTGGATGACAGGGGTCATGTCCGATTGAATCATCTCTGTGTTCTCACTGCCTAATATAGCATCTAGCATAAAGTATACCCTTAGAAAACTGTACAAGACTAGGAGTGACGGTGTCCTATAAGGACTTGATCTGGATTATAAGGTATTTGTCAAATAAATGGCTAAGAAAAAAAGAAAATGAAAAATAAAAGAAATGGCTAAAGTGGACAGGGAAGAGGACTGGTCAAGTGAGGAGCTCCCCTTTACCTTGCTTATCTCCAGTTAAGACCCACATCTTAATTTTGGCTTTGCTCAGGGTGGCGATTGTCTCAGGTACACCATCCTGGAGCTTGTCTTCTATGGCTGTGGCCCCTAACAGCTTCGGACAGAGAGAGCAGTGAGTGAGGAGGAGGGAGAATGTCACATCTTTTAGTGCTACTCAACAACTCAACTGGCATCTCATCATCCTTGTTAGCAAGCTGGCTCTGTCCTGACATGAGGATCCAAATGGTATAAAATTCAGGAACCTCTGCCTCAAAACAGATGCAGCTTTTCAACCACATAAGTCAACTTGAGACACAGAATGTTAGGGATCAAAGAGGGAAAAGACTTGCCCAGGTCATACATGAAGCCGTGTGCCACTGCTAAACCATCTGTTTTTCAACACACTTTCACTGCTTTTTTGATTCACAGCACACTTGCTGGCTTTCCAGTGTTGACCAGAGGGATGGGCATCAGGACTCAGTCTGAGGAACTGACAGATGGACAAGCAATTGGCTGATTTCTGCTAGGCCTCCAGAAGGACAGACAAGAAACACTAACCACTGAACTGATGATGGAAGATGTATGACCTTTGGGATCTCTGTTTTCCCATTTGGTATCAGCAATTTCTCTTTTTAGCAGAGCCAGCCTATGTCAGTCTGGTCAAAAACTTTGGGGTCATTCTTAACTTCTCTTTTTCTCATATCCTATAATCTAATCCATTAGCAAATTCTGTTGGCTCTACATTTAAAAAAGGTACAGAATTTGACTACTCCTCACCACTTTCACTACTTCTATCTGGTCCAAGCCATCATCATCTCTCACCTGTACTGTTGCAACTACCTTCTAATTTGTCTCCCTGGGTCTGTGCTTGCTCCCCTATAGTATAATCTCAACACAGTAGCCAGAGTGATTGTTTTAAAAGCCATCACATTGGGGTGCCTGGGTGGCTCAGTGAGGTGGGCATCTCACTCTTGATTTTGGCTCAGGTCGTGATCTCAGGGTCCTGGGATCGAGCCCCACGTCTGGCTCTGCACTCTGCACAGAGTCTGCTTGTCCCTCTCCCTCTGCGCCTCCCCCTGCTCGTACTCATTCTCTCTCTCTCAAATAAATAAATGTGTTGTTTTTTTTTTAAATCACACCAATTCTTTGGTTGAATTCTTCAATGGCTTTCCATATCTCATTGTAAGTATTTATACTGGCTTATGGGGGCACTCTACTACTTCTCTGTCTCATGTCCTTTATTCTCTCCTCCTCACTTATACTATACTCTATCAGCCCCACTGGCTGACTTGCTGTTCAACTAACAAGTTAGGCCTACTCCTGTTTCAGGGCTTTCACTTATGCCATTCCCTCTGTCTGGAAAGCTAATTCCCCAGAGATCTGCTTGGCTTGCCACCTTCTTCAGGTTTCTGCTCAGACTAAGTGAAGACTAAGTACCCTATATAAAATAGTAACTATACTCTGCCCTCTCCAAAACATACATGCATATATTGATATTCCCTAGCTATCTCCCTGGCTTTATTTTCTCCCATAGCACTTGCATTATCTAACATACCATATATATTATTTTTGCCTGTTTTTGTCTGCTGCTACATGCTCAGGGCTTAAAACATTCCTGGGACATAGGAGGTGCTTAGTAAACATGTTGAATGAATGAGTGAATATTTCCATCAGTTAGTTCTGGATTATCTAATCTGTGCATTATTCAGATCCTCATTTCTCCCGGATTACTTAGCTTCTGTGAGTAGCTTTGGGATAAAATGTGTAACTAGTGCATTCCATCACCCCCCCCCCATTATTTATGGATTTCAAAGATCCAGAACATTCTGAATCAGCTTGGATTCCAGTATCCTATATCCAGAGCACCTGAACCTATTGATTTGCTGGAAGCCACTCTTAGAGACCTTGCTCCGTCTGCTGCCACCCCCAGTCCTGCCCCCAATCTGTCCCTGGCTTCCTAACACTAACCATCAAGTCTTTTTCTATCTCTTTGTAGACATCTGATATTTTATCTTCCCGATTTTCCAAAGACAGGCAGGCTTCATTGTGCTTCTTGCTCCAGGCCTGGTAGAAGGCATTATCCAGTTCTCGGTAGGCCACCATGAGGGTGCGGAGACCTTCAAAGGCAAAATCCTGGAAGACATGTGTGTGCACTGAGTAGGCCTAGGTGGGTGAGGGCTGAGTTTAGGAAGAGGCCCACTGACCCCACCGGCCCATTTACCTGCAAAATAGGATTTAATGATTAGTACCATGGGGCTAGTACTTAGCTTAACCACAAAACAACTGTTGAGCTTTCTCAGAAAAATGTCCTAAAGGTGGGGCCAGCATAGCTGGGAGCAAAGTTTGAAAGTACTTCTGAAATATAGAAAGTTCTAGCTTTTACCTGTAGTTAGATGATTTGCTGTGTGACCCTGGGAAAAATTAAGCTTTCTAGATTTCTTTGTTGTAAAATTGGGATAGTAATTTACTGCCTACAGAGAGGACAATGATGTCTGTAATATGAGAATGGAATACTAAAGTAAAACAAGTTGTTATAAAACATAATCAAAGGACTTACTATTTTTTATAAGCGTACTTTTTTTTTTCAAGCATACATTCATTTTTTAAAAAAGATTTTATTTATTTACTTGAGAGAGAGAGAGAGTGCACAAGCAGGGGGAGCGGGGAGGGAGAAGCAGGCTCCCCCGCTGAACAAGGGAGCCTGATCAGGACTCTGGGATCATGACCTGAGCTGAAGGCAGATTCCTAACTGACTAAGCCACCCAGGCGCCCTGTACATTCATTTTATTTTCCTCTTTCCCTGCCTTCCTTCAAGCATCCAATAGGCCCCTCAAAAGCACATACGCTTGTATATTTGTCTACAGCTGATTGGCTCAGTTGATTAGCCACAGCCAGCAGTGTTGATGAGGCACTGCGGAAATGCCCCCTGGGTGAGTTAGCACCTTTTTGCTCTGTGGCCGCCAGTATATCCTAACTTACCACAGTTAACTATCTTGTAAAGTATACTCCGGGTCATAAGTAGAGCTGGGTTAGATTGTGGGTAGTTCAGGGCAGAACTCATATCCAACTGAGGGTGAGTTAGAAGATTTTACATCCTGAGAATTGCACGTGAATAAAAATTCTCCATGATCACTGTTATAGTGAGCTTCAAAATAATTCACTTTGGCATTATAAGAGCAAAGAAAAAAGAATTTTATTTTCCTGATATTCTGCTCTTAGTTCCCTGTGAAACTGCAGAGTGTTTGACTTTAGCTGTCAGGTGAAATGAACATAAAACGATGTATGTATGGAATGCCATCTCTTAAACCTCTGTACTGCTAGCGGATGAAGCCATGAAGAGAAGCCTGAGAGAAGATCTCAGAGACTTCTTAGAAGGATGAGATATGGGCGCCTGGGTGGCTCAGTTGGTTAAGCGACTGCCTTCAGCTCAGGTCATGATCCTGGAGTCCCGGGATGGAGTCCCGCATCGGGCTCCCTGCTCAGCGGGGAGCCTGCTTCTCCCTCTGACCCTCCCCCTTCTCGTGCTCTCTCTCTCTCTCAAATTAAAAAAAAAAAAAAGGAAGAGATATGGCAGAAACCGATCTTGCTTAGGATATTAAGTGAGGTTTAACACAATGACAGATTCTTAATTCATTCAACAAATAATTTAGCAGTCTGTGGTGAAGTTATTTCTTACTTCCCCCTTATTTGTGTTTTTTTCTTTTCTATTGTGGTGGGCAAATCCTGACTGCTGCTTGTTTTTATATGACTCGTTTGCTGATTCCTGTCATAGAGGGCCTGGAGCTGTGCTTTCGTAAGAGTTTTTGAATCTTGGGGCGCCTGGGTGGATCAGTTGGTTAAGGGTCTGCCTTTGGCTTGGGTCATGATCCCAGAGTCCTGAGATAGAACCCCCTCTCGGGCTCTGTGCTCAGTGGGGAGTCTGCTTCTCCCTCTCCTTCTGCCCCTCCCCCTGCTTGTGCTCTCTCTCTCTCTCTCTCTCTCTCTCAAATAAATAAATAAATAAAACCTTTAAAAAAAAAGTTTTTGAATCTTAACTCCTGAGTATAAGCTTCACTCTTACAAGTTTCTTATCTGTGGTTAACAGACTAGTGTAGTCAGGCTCCATTATGGGTGTCTGTAAAGGTGGGTAGCAGGATGCAGGTCAAAAGATCTGGAACAATTTTATGACCCTCTTTGGAGCCAACCCGTGGAAATGCTCTCTGAGAAGATACCCCAGTTCATGTTTTCTGTAAGGTTAAAAGGTAAGTTTTTCAAACTAGCCCACAGAAAATACTGTGGCCTCTGGGAACCAGTATAGGACTTAAGAACTGTCCTGTGTGGGATACTTCACGGACTTTTTTGAAAACCTGAAATACAACGTATAGATCATAAAACTCACACTTTTAAAGTATACAAATCAGTGGTTAAAAAGTTATACTCATAAAGTTGTGCACCCATTACTATCTAATTCCAGAACATTTTCATCACTCCCAAAGGAAACCCTGTAACCATAGCTGTCATTCCCATTCTCTTTTTCCCCTAGCCCTTGGCAACCACCAATCTACTTGTTTCTATAGATTTGCATATTCTGGATATTTCAAATAAATGAAATTATACATTATGTGGCCTTTTGTGACTGGCTTCTTTCACTTAACATAATGTTTTCAAGGTTCATCTGCATGTATCAGTATGTCATTCCTTTTTGGGACTGAATAATATTTGTTGTTTAGATATACCACATTTTATTTATCTATTCATCCATGCCATTCATGATGGGCATTTGGGTTGTTGCCACTTTTTCACTATTATAGGTAATGCTGTTATAAACTATGTGTACAAGTTTTTGTGTGGATGTTTATTTTCATTTCTCTTGGGAATATACCTAGGAGTGGAATTGCTGGGTCATTATTAATAATTATTATTAATTAATAATTAATGATGGTCATTATTCTGAAGTGTTTCTTCACAATCTAGGAAAGTACTTTTTCAACAATGGACACTGAAAACTATGAGTTAAAATTTCCTTACAATGGCAAAATGGGAAAGGATAAATTTAATAATTTAATGCTATAATTAATAATTATTATAACATTAATTATATTAATAATCACCAATTATTATTATTATTATTATGGTCATTCTTACTTAACTTTTTCAGGAACTGCCAAACTGTTTTCTAAAATGACTGCATCATGGGGTGCCTGGGTGGCTCAGTCCATTAGAATGACTGCATCATTTTACATTTCCATCAGCAATGTATGAAGGTTACAATTTCTCTATACCTTGCCATTACTTATTATTATCTGATCATCTACCTATCCTGGTGGTATGAAGTAGTATCTTGAGGTTTTGATTTGCATTTTCCTAAAAGCTAATGAAACTGAGTATCTTTTCATGTGCTTATTGACTACCTGTTCTCTGACTTCTGATTACGTGTTAATGTGGGTCAAACCGAAGTGGCTTAATAAAACAGCATTTTCTCCAATCTATTTCTTCTTTAAAATATTTTTTTTTCTGATCTGCCCCTCTCCCATCCCATCTTCTGTCCTATTCCCTCAACCCTTTATATATCTAGGTTTATGAGTAGAAATCCTGGAGAATATAGATTTGGTTTTCCTTTCCAGTGCCAGAAGGCTCGAGCCATTCTTTCAGATCCATCTCAAATCCTAGAGGGTGGAAGGAAGGTAGGATAGACAAGGGGGAAGGTACCCCTGGGGATTCTAATCTTGTGATAACAGAGGATGGTAACAAACAACAGTCCCCTAAATAGCCCAAACCTGGCGCTTTCTCCTCCATACCTTCAAAGCTGCCATGGCTGGTGAGGTAGCGCCTCCTGTATCAGCAGGCCCAATTCTGAAGCAAATTCTAGGTCTGACCATGGGACCTCCTGAGCCAGGAATCACAGAGAGAACCATTTTGATTGTAGTAAGTGCTCCCACAGACACAATCCTCATCATGTCTTTGGGATCCTGTGCCATCTAACTTCTTGACACAGAAGTTGGCAATGTAGTCAGTAGGAATGCCACACAATGAAGTAGTTTTTATTCTTCCATCAATTAAAGAGACACATACTAAAATACGTCCATAGAGAAACACACGGACACAATATATGTGGACGCATAATCCATGTACAAAGAACCACCCACGGCTTCCCTCCCCTGCGACCTAAACACTTACATCTAAATGTTCCATGGTCACATCTCTGAGGGCTCTACAGGATGGATGGAGCAGCTGACAGAGGATGGTGTCTGCACCCTTGCAGAATAACATTACTCGACCTTCAGGTGTCCTCACTAAGGATAAACAAATTAAGAGAGTAACCATACAGGCCCATTGTTACAAGAACTTGTGTGGGCCACTGAGGGATAGCATGAGGCTGTTCCCATGACATTTGTTTCTGATTCTTTGGGGGGCTAAGCACTCATTGAGTGGTCACAGAGGATAAATGATGCAGTCGGTAAAGGCTGGTGGGAGTGGAAGGAGACCTTATGCAACCAGTTCTCCCATGGGTTCAATGTCATCTTGGAAGACTCTGATGCAGAATCACATTTAGCTTCCCAAGTCCAAGTTCCAGACCAAGGCCCATACCTAGTAAGGACCAAGAATGAAGAATGACCTTCTTCCTCTTCAGTCTGAGGCTCAAATTATTTGAGAGTAAGATAGTATGAATTTCCCTTATATTGTCTGCCCCTATCCCTTACTCCAAGTTCAGGCTTTATGGGTTTATTCTCTGTTCTTATCTTGGTTTTGGGGGTTCAGATAAGCCACTATCCAGGAACACTAAAGAAGTATATGGTAGCAAGCTCCCAAAGAGAAAATATATAGGGTATGTGAGGGAGAAAGTAAGAATGGCTATGTGTTTGTATTTGAGGCGTGACACCTTTGAGAAGGCATGTGAGTAGGAGAAAACATTTGTGTCTATATAGAAGAGAAAGTCAACGTGTGAATGTGTATGAAAGACAAATAAGGGGAGAGGACTGACTAAGAGGGGCACCTACCAATAACAGACATCCTCTTGCGTACATTGTTGAAGTCCAAAATAGCCAGCAGTTGGTAGACTTTGGTCTCACCCATTTCAACTACCATGATCGTCTCAGATGTGCGGGAACGGAACACAAAGCCAAAGTTCCTGGCAGCAGTGACGAGGGCACCTTCATCTGGGGACTGAGCCTGGTACACAAGCTTACCTGGCCGGAGAGAAGAGGGCAACCAGAGCCCACAGAGATATGCAGCTGAAGTCAACCCAGAAGTGACACCAAGGGGCTTACATAAAGATAGAACCCAGGAGGGAACATTTTTCTTCAAAGTTCCTCACAAGTTTGGCTCTAAAAAGCTAGGCTTTATACAAGTCAGTTTTTTTTTTCCCTTTCCAGTATTTTCAACTTATTTCACAGACCTGAATTAGTATTATAGAGGCACATGGTACATGCAATATACATGAATGAACAAAACATAGTTCACTTTCTGATTTCAGTAGGTAAAGATGGGTCAGGGGGCTTGTTAAAAATGCAGGTTCCTGGGCCCTACTCAAAGTTACTGAATCCAGAATCACAAAATACAAGAGGAGGGCTCAGGAAATTGAATTTTTAACAAATCTCCTGGGTGAATTTCATGCAGGTTGTTCTGTGTAAACTGCTCCTATATAAGACTGGCTATACTTTGATGAATACTCCTATAAGATAGGACAATAAGGATAGTATATATAGAACAGGATAATAGGATTGATAATAATAAGACTGATGATTTAATAAAATTAAAAATATAATAATGTGCTCAAAAATATAAAATACTCATACAAATGAGTATTGTCACCTTTGAAACTCTGGGAAGCTGAGAAGCTTAATGATTCACTCTGTTGAATCAGTCTGTCAATCTTATATTACTCAAGACATTTCTGTAACTCCTCTTGAATTTTTTTACAGCAGAGTAAAATAAAATTTATTCTTTCCCATTTTGCCATTGTAAGGAAATTTTAACTCATAGTTTTCAGTGTACATTGTTGAAAAAATACTTTCCTGGATTGTGAATAAACACTTCAGAAAATAAACAACAAAAACCCTTGAGGGGCGCCTGGATGGCTCAGTCCATTAAGCGTCTGCCTTTGGCTCAGGTCATGATCCTGGGGTCCTGGGATGGAGCCCTGCATTGGGTTCCCTGCTCAGTGAAGGGCCTGCTTCTGCCTCTCCCTCTGCCCCTCCTCCTGCTTATGTGCCCATGCACTCTCTCTCAAATAAATAAAATCTTAAAAAACAAAAACAAAAACAAAACAAAACCCTTGAATTCAATCCTCAGTTGTGACATGTATTATTTTTTTCTCATCACAAACTACTGTATTCTAATAACTGGTTCAAGTTATTTTGGTCATAAAGAGAATGGAACAAAAAACTGCACTGATGAATGCAAACACTATAGCACTGAAAAATGCATAACTCCTCTTTCAAAATATCAACACAACCTGAGGTATATTTTAGATTATTTCTCTTCTGAAGGTCAATTTGATTTTTTTTATTGTGTTACGTCGATTTGATTTTTAAAAACAGTTATGTATCATCGGAGTCTTATACTTGTGAATAAGGCACATGGGACATACAATTTTAGGTCAGATATAAGATGTATCTGTGGGACAGTAAGACTATCTTCTTGTTGCCTACCTTGTCACTTAAGGCAATAAACAAAGACAATTCCAACTATGCTTCAAGTAACAGCAACTTGTTAGAATGTGAGGTCTGGAGATACCTGTGGTGGGGCAAGATCTCATGGCATGAGATTTGGGTTCTTTTTTTTTTTAATTATTATTTTTATTTTTAAATTTTTTGTGGTAGGCAGCAAAGCAAAGTTTATTGAGAGTACAAAGCTCCTGAAGAGGGAGGGGACCAGAGAGAGTTGCCTGAGATTTGGGTTCTTTTTTTTAAAGATTTTATTTATTTATTTGACAGAGAGAGAGAGACAGCGAGAGAGGGAACACAAGCAGGGGGGAGTGGGAGAGGGAGAAGCAGGTTTCCCTCGGAGCAGGGAGCCTGATGCAGGGCTTGATCCCAGGACCCTGGGATCATGACCTGAGCCGAAGGCAGATGCTTAACGACTGACCCACCCAGCTGCCCTGGGTACATTGATTTTAAAGGATATGATTGATTTTCTTGTCTAAATTCTTGTTTGTTACAAAAAAAAAAAAAAAAAAAAGCTTTCTTAAATTTTTTTTTTTTTTAAGTAGGCTCCATGCCTAGTGTGGAACCCAATGTGGGGCCTGAACCCACAACCCTGAGATCAATACTGGAGCCAAGACCAAGAGTCAGATGCTCAACCAACTGAGCCACCCAAACATCCCAAAAGCCTTCTTAATTTTTAATCAGTCATTTCTCATTCATTGTTTCTAAAAGAGGTTTAAGTAAATTCATGGATGTCATAGTCATATTTGATTACTAAAGAAACTAGGATATGTGGGGATACTGTGAAATTGTGAAGCAACAAGACAACTCAACTCATCCTTCAGGAAGTTTTGTCAGAGATAATGGGGCTGATCTCGGGGGCAATTCAGATAGACTCTGTGACAGAACATTGCTGAAACTCAAGATCAGAAGCTCCCTAGATAGCATCAAGTTTGAACCCTATCCAATGACTGAATCTTCTTTATGACTAAGAGGTTGCCTTCTACTTGAATATCTCCAATGACTAGAAGCTCACTAGTTGCCTATCCATCCCAATCCTGGACAATGCTCCCTATTAGAAAGCTCCTAGATTAAGCCATTACAAATGATATCAAACCAAGCCCACCTATAGCCATCCTAGATTCTATGACATATTCTCAATGAGTCCTCAGGCCCCACCTCACCTTCCACTTTCTCTTCTGAAATCACAGTATGACACAATGAGAGTGAGAGGAAAAACAAGTGCACCCAGTGATCTCCATTTTTCACTGCTTCCACCAAAGTCTCGTCATAAAATGAAAACTTAGGATCAGCCAGTTTGTTGTAGGAGAAGTCGACCTTTTCTGTTTCCTAGAACATATAAGCCAGAACAAACTTCTCAGTGGTAGCCTGACACTTTACAGAAGGTCTATTTGGAGACAACTTCTGGAATGGGATGAGAACTCTTAGGAGGAGGATGGAAAGAGAAAATCAAGAAAAATGGAGGAGACTCTGTGCTGGTTTCTAAGGCCTTTCTAGCTCTGACCTGGACCATACATTCACTTGGGCCAGAAAATATCCATCCCACAGGAGACAAACTGAGCACTAGTTGGCAGACCCTTCTTGTCCCCTCTCTTCCCCAGCTACCCTGAATTATCAATGGACATCTTTAGGCTCTACTCTTCCAAGTCCCAAATCCATAGTAATCAAACCTGAGGATATGAGGGGGTAACTGCTCCATAATAGTAAATGGTATCTGGAAAAAGTTTGTCTCTGGCTGCCCTCTGATTTTGGGGGCTGGGAAGGGAACTTAGCCCCAAGTACAGTGATATCACTGTGTTGTACTACTTCTATCTAACCCCACAGGTGGCTAGAGAGGAGTACTGCAAGATAGAGGCAAGGCTGTATAACAAAGAAGCTTCAGTACATACCTGTTGATCACAGACTTAACTTTGAGCCATTTTACTTGACCTGTCAGCATACCTGGTTTCTTCCCGACTCTAACCCTCATGGACCTAATATTCACTAACATTTTACTGGTTCCTTTAGATATTGACTCTCATTCTCCATTTCAGCTAGGCTTTTAGTGACCATCTTGGGTAAACATGACTCAGTTTGGCCGTGATACTCTATTGTCCCCATCCTGGAGCGTCATGTTAATAACAAACTTCTCCAGTCCATACCAGAACTCTCAAGGATATTTCTCCAGTTCTTTGTGGTTGTGGTTCTGCCTGTGCTGGGTCCCAGTATGTCCAGTATAGACATAACTGTCCTGGTTGGTGCTATGTCTGGAAAAGGGACATTTGTAGTGAGCTATGTTGGCTCTTCTCTTTTTCTTTTTTTAAATTTTATTTATTTACTTGAGAGAGAGAGAGTGAGTGAGAGAGAGAGAGAGAAGGAGCAGGGAGAGAGGGAAAGCAGACTCCCTGCTGAGTGGGGAGCCCAACTCGGGGTTTGATTGTGGACTCTGGGATCATGACCTGAGCCAAAGGCAGATGCTTAACCGACTGAGCTACCCTGGTGCTCTTTCCTATATCCCATCTAGAAGGAGTTTTGTCATAGCAGTGAGGAAGTATGGTCAGGTCCAGAACCAAGCCCCAGACCTGGCCAACCACAGAATTGTGAGCTCTGGGAAGTTTATGGGTTCAGTAATTTAAGATAATTCACTATGTAGCATCTCTTGAGGCTTTTCTAGAACTAGGCTCTTACACTGGCACACTCTGAAACTGGAAGCTGGTGAGTGATGAGAGAAAAGTTGGAGAAGTAGGCATGAGGTGGATCCTCCATTAGCATCTTATATGCAATAGGGAGTCATAACAATTTTTTTTTTCTGAAAGTGATGTAATTAGATTTGTGTCAGAGAAAGTCCTCCGGTAGCAGCATGGAGAATATATTGGAACTAGCAAGATGAGAAGTAGGGAGACCAGTTAGGAGGCCATTCAGTAATTCACAAGAGAAATGATGTAGTAATAATAAATATTAAATTAAGGGAACGGTTTGAAAATACAGGGAGCTAGAACTGATACATGATATAAGGGGTGACAGAGGGAAAGAGTTAAGAATAATTTTATATTTCCTAATTGGGGCCCTGGATAGATGATAAGACCATTCACTGAGATAGGATACCTGTCAGAAGGATATTTTCTACAGGCTGAAATGAAGATACTTGAAGGACTTACAGGTAGTAACAAAAGGAGGCATATATAGTTTGAAGCTTAGGTAAGAGATCTGAGCTAGTTTCTAATCCCCCTTCCAGACAAGTAATTCTGGAGAACATTAGACCTGGCTGGATACAGGAGTGAGGCAGGGGGGCTTGGAGCTGCAGTACAGCATGATCTGAGAGGCAGCATTCATGGAAAATTCTGAACCTGAAAGCCAAACAATCAGTTAAATAAGGTGGAAAAGCAAATCCAGGTACTAGACAAAGGATGGAAACTGGGGATATCAGGTGAGAGGAAGGGGATTCAAAATGGAGGGTAGAAGTGGTAACTGAGTAAACTCCTTAAGACGCTATGACATAGCTATAGTTTCTATAAAATATCTTTAGTCTTGGCCGTGGGGGGGAGGGAGCAAGAAAGGATTCCTTGGATAGATGGATTTGGAGGTCATCAGTAAGTAGGTGGTAGTTAAAGCCATGTAAATACACGAGATTATTCAGGGAGACTATACAGATGGGGAAGGGGTTCAATAAGAGAGCCTTCGAGAACATCAGCCCCTATGGCCAAGTTGATGAGAAAAACAATTAGACAGGAAGAAAAAACAAGAAGAGAGTTATTTAACAGAAGCCAATGGACAAGAAAACTTTAAGAAAAAGTGGATTTTAAGTGTTAAAATCTGCAGAGAAGTTGGGTGAGGACTTAACAGCAAGGTAGTCATTAGTGACCTTGGCTTGGATAGTTTCAGTGGATATGCTAGGACAGAGTCTGACTACAGAGAGTAGATTGAAGAATGAAAGGAAGGTGAGGAGTTAAGAGACCTCAGTAATTGCCTGTTTACTTATATGGCTCCTCCTCGAGTCTGCCAACTCTCTGAAGGTAGGGAACATGTCACTTTTGTTTTTCTCCAACCTTTAGCATTTACTAAAAGTCTGACATATGGCTGATACTCAGTATTTTGGACTGATGGAGAGAGATAATGGCTGGAGAATAATGCAAGAATGGTTCTAAGTGCTTTTTAAAAAAATATGAATAAAAATAAAATATAAAAATTTATTATTAGTGGTTACCTTTGGCTAATGGGATAAATACTATTTTATTTATTTTAACTATGTATTTTATTTTATTTTAAATTAATACTCTTAATTTTTAAAATTCTTTTAATTTCTAATTTTTATTTTTAAAGATTTTATTCATTCATTTGACAGAGAGAGAGAGAGCACAAGCAGGGAGAGTGGGAGAGGGAGAAACAGACTCCCCGCTGAGCAGGGAGCCTGATGTGGGACTCAATCCCAGGACCCTGGGATCATGACCTGAGCCAGAGGCAGATGCCTAACCAACTGAGCCACCCAGATGCCTAATACTCTTTTTTTTTAAGAACAGTCTTAGGTTTACAGAAAAATTAAGTAGAAGTATAGGAAGTTCCCATATACTCTCTCTCCCTCCTTTCTACTCTGATTTCCTCTATTAACAAACATCTCAAATTAGTGTAGTACATTTGTTACAATCGATGATCCATTATTATAAAATTGATACATTATTATGAACTAAAGTCTATAGCTTACACTAGAATTCATTCTGCATTGTACAGTTCTATGGGTTTTGAAACATGAATATTGTAATGAATCCACCATGACAGCATCACACAGAATAGTTGTACTGCCCTAAAAATCTCCAGTGCTCCACTGCTTCATCTCTCTCTGCACCTCTTCCCAAACCCCTGGCAACCACTGATCTTTTTACCGTCTTTACCGTTTTGCCTTTTCCAGAATGTCATATAGTTGGAATCATACAGTATATGCCTTTTCAGATTGGCTTCTTTCACTTAGCAATATGCATTTAAAGTTCTTCCCTGGGGCGCTTGGGTGGCTCAGTTGTTAGGCGTCTGCCTTTGGCTCAGGTCATGGTCCCAGGGTCCTGGGATTGGGCCGAATTGGGCTCCCTGCTCAGCAGGAGGCCTGCTTCTCCCTCTCCCACTCCCTCTGCTTGTGTTCCCTCTCTCCCCTTCCACTCCCCCTGCTTGTGTTCTCCCACTCCCCCTGCTTGTGTCTCTCTTGGTCAAATAGATAAATAAAATATATATAAAAAAAAAAATAAAGTTCTTCCTTGGGGCACCTGGGTGGCTCAGTCAGTTAAGTGTCTGCCTTCTGGCTCAGGTCATGATCTCGGGGTCCTGGGATCAACCCTGCGTCAGTTCCCTGCTCAGTGGGAAGTCTGTTTCTCCCTCTCCCTCCACCCGCTTGTACTCTCTCTCTCTCTAACAAATAAATATAATCTTTTCTAAAAAAAGTTCTTCAATGTGTGTGTGTGTGCGCGCGCATGTGGCTTGATAGCTCATTTCTTTTTACTGCTGCATAATATTCCATTATATGGATGTACTAAGTATTTTTTTAAAGAAGGGGAAAACCTGAGTTGAGGGGAATCACATAAGAAGATAAGTTTCAGATATTAAGAAAGAGAGAGCACAGGATTGACTGAGGTTCCTGAAGAAGTAGGAAGAATATGGGAAAAAAAGAATTCTCATATACTTTGGTGGGATTATAAATTGATGCAATCTATCTAGAGAGCAATATGGCAATATTAAATGCATTAAAAATGTGACTACCCTTTGGCCAGCTGGTATTCCCTACAAGCTACAACTTTGTTTATACTGCCAAGGTCATTACCAGAGTGCTTGGAAGAGGACTGAAGGCAAAAAAAAAAAAAAAAAAAAAAAAAATTCTTTCCCATTCCCAATATCTTTGGATAGATATGAATGAGGCAGTAGTTGGGAGCTGGAGTTAGCTATTTGGTACGTAAGTCAAGTGGATAAGGGTTTGAAATTGGTTCTAGAAGGAAAGGGATAGGGTGAGGAGTACCATGAAGGTAACAGAGAAAGCCCTATGAAGGGATGCTTCAAATCAAATCCATAAACAAAAGCTGAGATCTAATACTGGAGAAAATAGTAAAAATGAACCAGTTAGAATTGGGAAGAATGAATAGGAAGATATTTTTATAATTGTGTGGGTTAGGACTATTGGGTATATCACAAATCCTAAAGTTATAAAGGAAAAAGACTGACGTATTTGATCACATACATTAGAAACTTCTACACAGAAAAAAATTATAAACAAAACCCAAAAGACAAAAATGGGGAAAGTAACTGTAATGTATGTGCCAAAGGAAGAGTTCGTATTTTTACTATATAAAGAGTGCTTTCAAATAAGAAAAAAAGGGCAAAGAGTATGAACAGGTGACACATGAAATAATTATAAATAGGAAATAAAGTGGGAAGGGGAAGGAAAATAAGCACATAAAAATGACTCAATCTGGGGGCCTGGGTGGCTCAGTGGGTTAAAGCGGCTGCCTTTGGCTCAGGTCATGATCTCAGGGTCCTGGGACCGAGCCCTGCATTGGGCTCTCTGCTCAGCGGGGAGCCTGCTTTGCCCTCTCTCTCTGCCTGGCTCTCTGCCTACTTGTGATCTCTCTCTCTCTGTCAAATAAAAAAAAAAAAATTAAAAAAAAAATAAAATGACTCAATCCGATTAGTAATCAGAGGAAGGTAAATTACATGAGATGCCATTTTTTACCAATTAAATTTCTAAAGATTAAAAGATGATTAATACCCAGTACTGATAAGGATATGGGAAAAAAGAATTCTCATATACTTTGGTGGGATTATAAATTGATGTAATCTATCTAGAAAGCAATATGGCAATATTAATGCATTAAAAATGTGGCTACCCTTTGACCAGCCAATTTCACTTCTAGGACTTTATTCTAAGGAAATAATTATCAGAAGAAGAGACAAGAATATATGTACCAGGCTGCTTACCACAATGTTATTTATAATAGCAAAAGAAAATGGAATAAAAATAGGGGATTGGTTAAATAAATTAAGGTACACCAATACTACTGAATATGCCACTCATTCAAAATGATGATGTAGACCTAAATTTACTGACATAGAAAGAAGACTACAATATATGTCAAGTGCATAAAAAGGAGGCTGAAAATAGCATATATACTATAATCCTTTTTTCCTTCCTTTTTTTTCTTTCCTTCCTTATTTTCTTTCTTCTCCTTCCTCCCTCCCTCCCATCCATCCATTCATGTTTATCATCAGATCTCAATGTATATGTGTGTGCATATACACACATGAAAAATACCTGAAAGAGTATATCCCTATATTTTACATTGGTTTTCTTTTTTTTTTTTTTTAAAGATTTTATTTATTTATTTGACAGAGAGAGAGAGAGAGATCACAAGTAGGCAGAGAGGCAGGCAGAGAGAGAGAGGGAAGCAGGCTCCCTGCTGAGCAGAGAGCCCAATGTGGGGCTCGATCCCAGGACCCTGAGATCATGACCTGAGCCGAAGGCAGAGGCTTTAACCCACTGAGCCACCCAGGCGCCCCTACATTGGTTTTCTACAAGGGATTGAGTGACTTTCACTTTCTTCTTCATACATTTCTGTATTGTTTGGATTTTTTTTTTAGTGAGCATAGATTATTTTTAAACAGAAAGAAACAAGAAAGTTATTTTAATTTTAAAACACAGATTTAAAAAAAGAATTAATCAACAAATGGGAGTTTGAGCTATAAAATATGAGTATTTAAAATGCAAGGAGTTCTTGGGATGCCTGGGTGGCTCAGGCAGGTAAGCGTCTGCCTTTGGTTCAGGTAACAATCCCAGGCTCCCTGCTCAGCCTGCTTCTCCCTTTGCCCCCTGCTTGTGTTCTCTCTCTCTCTGACAAATAAATAAAATCTTTAAAATCTTAAAAAAATAAAAATAAAACACAAACCCAAATCCTCTCAAATAAACACAGGGCATTTATACAATGCTTTCTGATATTATGGGGCCAATAAAAGCTTTACTATTTCAGGAGCTAAGGGACTCCCAATTTGTGTCAAAGATGCTGCTATGCAGCACAACCTCAGCTCCCACATGCATTTCACAGGGAGCTGCAATCACTCACCTCAGAGACTTCTACCCTCTGTCCATTCTTGTCATAGTCGCAACCTGTTGGTAGGGAAACAGAGCAGAGACTTGGCAAGGGTTTTATTTTATTTATTTATTTGACAGAGAGAGAGACAGCGAGAGAGGGAACACAAGCAGGGGGAGTGGGAGAGGGAGAAGCAGGCTTCCTGCTAAGCAGAGAGCCTGATGTGGGGCTCTATCCCAGGACCCTGAGATCATGACCTGAGCCCAAGGCAGACGCTTAATGACTGAGCCACCCAGGTACCCCTTGGCAAGGGTTTTAAAGGAAAGTTTAAATTTTTTTGTTGTGATAAAATACATGCAACACAAAATGTTAACTATTATTTAGTGTACAATTCAGTGGCATTAATTATGTTCTTTTGATGGCTTCTCTCAAGACTGCTTATTGGTGTGAAGGGGAACCAGGAGATTAGCAGCTTCATCAACATGCTGGTTTCTCTGATTTAATGTGAGTGAATTGACACTCTCAAGACATGGGGAATACCTTGAGGACAGAGATTAAGTCTTGTACATCTTGGTATTTCCAATGTCCAAAACAACAGATTATCTCCATAAGGTGTTAAATAAATGCTTTTTGGTAAGCAACTAAATGGAGTCGGGGATCTTTGCCTAGAAAATAGAGAAGGCTGGAGAATAAGAGGTAAATGTGAGTTTCAGAAGTATATAGATTTAGAAGGAGATTACTCTTGGAAACAATTTGCAAGGTAGAATTTCCCTAAGACTCAGGGAAAGCAGGAAGGCATGCATACCATAGATTATCCCATTAATAGAACACTTATTGAAAATCATGATGTTCTGAGTCAGGGTTCCGGTTTTGTCGGAGAACACATATTTGACCTGGCCAAGTTCCTCATTAAGGGTGGTGGTGCGTGCCTGTGCTGGTATGTTCTTCGGTGCATAGTACATCTTCCGATCCCAGTTGATATAGCAACTGTTGCCCAATCTTATTATCTCAACACTATGAAGAAAGAAGAAAAGAATGGTCCTGGGTCAGAAAAGATCAAATACATCATCCTGGTTTCCTTCTTAACAGTCCTATGATAGGTCATGGCGAGCACCTGAAAATCAGAGTATCTTCCTTGGGAATCTACCATGGATTCTGAAGGACTCTCCCCACCAGCCAACCCAATGTAATTCTGATTTTGACCATTATCATCCAGGGCTTTACCACCAGAGACATACTTGATTAATTTTGCTGAGGCATAACCCCTTTTCATTCTTCTTCCAAAACATACCCAGGAAAAGTAAAATATTTTGAATTTCTGCAGTAATGCAAAGCCTGACAGAATTAAGAACTAACTAATAAAAGTCTGCCTAGGTTTAATTAGAGGATTACTGTGGCTGTCATGTAAATTCACTGGTGAGGAAGAGAGAGAAACTTGAAATACTCAGAAGCTTCTTCGTTTCATAAGAAGGGAAGGATATGTGAAAATCTGAAACAGCTTATGGAAGCTAACCTGATAAATTTCCTGGCAGACCCAATCTGCCTGTGGGGTAGCTTCTCCCTCACCCCCAACCCTAATAGCGTCCTCTTTACTTTATCTGAATTTTCCCTATTGCCTTTGTCACATTCCTCTTCTATTCCAAATAAGGTACATTATAGACTCTTTATGGTTAACAAGCATCTTCATTTTAAAACAGAAGATTTAAAAAAAATTTTTTTTAAACATTTTATTTATTTATTTGACAGAGAGAGAGAGAGAGATCACAAGTAGGCAGTGAGGCAGGCAGAGAGAGAGGGGGAAGCAGGCTTCCAGCTGAGCAGAGATCCTTGATCGATTCGGGGCTTGATCCCAAGACCCTGAGATCATGACCTGAGCCGAAAGCAGAGGCTTTAACCCACTGAGCCACCCAGGCGCCCCAAAACAGAAGATTTTTAAGGGGCCTCCTTTCTACCATCATTCATGCTTAATGTGTGTTAGTTTCAACTGCTTCTAAGAGACAGCTGCATTGAGCAATGTGGATTTTTTTTATTTCAGGTGAGGTGGGAGGGTTCTAGCCCACAATATTGACTACTAGACCTCATGCATTGACTCTTGATACCTCCCTTCCTTTGCCATACTAACCAACACAGCAATTTCTCTAAACCCAAACATTTAGCCGTATTAGTTCTATCCTTAGAAAGGTCTTTCCTGTTTCTAGGATAAAATCCAAACTGCTTGGCCTGGCATTTAAGGTTTTCTTGGATCTGATACTAAATTACCGTCCAACACTTCACCCTAGGCTACTCACTGTTCTGACCAGATCAAGCTTTTAGAAAACACCAAACCTTCATACAAGCTGATCTTTCTGTTTGCCATATTGTTTTGCTATTTTGTACTTGGTGAATTCTACTCTTTTTTCAAATATCAGTTTGATTATTTTTTTTTCTGTAAATCCCCAAGGTTCTCCAGGTAGAATCAACCCATTCCTTTTCTAGTCTCCCATAGCATTCCCATATCTATTACATCATTTTCCATATTGTACCATAATTATTTAAGTATCTGTTTCCATAGCTATGTTATAAGCTTATCTAGAGAAACAACTGTCTTGTTATTCATGCTTTTATTTCTAGCACCTATTATAGTGCTTGGCATGTAGTTGGTGCTCAATAAATATTAAGTAATAAGCTAATTTTGTCACCTAAGGTGCTTTTCAGGTTGGAATGTCACAGTGCAGGGTTTAGGAAACTTGGAAAGAAGGATACGAAAATGTGTCTGGGTGAAAGGGAATGATGAAAACAGAAAAAGGAGATCATAGTAAAAATTAATTTTATCTATTTCAAATTTTTGTCCATGCAAAGGAGGAGGAAACATCCTTTTCTTCGCCAACTTTTAGAAACCAGAACTTAGATCATAATTATACCTATCTCCCATTTGCCACATTGTTTCTATGGGAAAACAAAATGTGAGTTCTGATTAACTGATTTACAAATGAATGTTTGGAGTCTATCTCATTGATTAACTAGTGGCTACCTGGCTTATACTTCAGCATCACCCAATTTCTGCGCATTTTTTCTAATTATTGCATGTGTTTATATGTCTTATTTAGTCTTTTTTTTTTTTTTTTTAAGATTTCGTTTATTTATTTGACAGAGAGAGACACAGCGAGAGAGGGAACACAAGCAGGGGGAGTGGGAGAGGGAGAAGCAGGCTTCCAATGGAGCAGGGAGCCTGATGCAGGGCTTGATCCCAGGACCCTGGGATCATGACCTGAGCCGAAAGCAGATGCTTAACAACTGAGCCCCCCAGGTGCCCCTAGTCATTTACATTATAAGCCATTTGAGGGTAGGGACTTTTTTTTTTTTTTTGTATGACTCACATAGTATCTAGCACAGTATTCTGGATATAGAAAGCACTTACACAATCTCTAGACATTTTCTTTAACACTTGGACAAGAAGTTTGGCAGTTTCTTATCTTTTTTAAAAAGATTTATTTATTTATTTGAGAGAGAGCAAGAGCAAGTACAAGCAGGAGGGACTGAGGGAGAGGGAGAGAGAGAATCCCAAGGGCACTCCGAGTTGAGTGTGGAGCCGGATGTGGGGCTCAATCTCGGGACCCTGAAATCATAACCTGAGCTGAAACCAAGCTGGTCACTTAACTGACTGTGCCACCCAGGCACCCCTATTTCTAGACATTTCTCAGAGTGTTTTGTACACTGGGCACTGTGGGAAGTAAAGAGTTAAAGAGCACACAATCTATGTTTTCTAAACATTCACACTCTATTTGGTGAGTTAAGCAGGAAGTATAAAGTCAGTTCCTCCCCCTATAACACAAAGTAGTAAAAAAAAGCCTACCTGACATAAAGTGAAATGGGCACCATAGTGTTGAGAATAATGAAGTAGGACCAGAATATGAGGACAGCGGAGACAACTGATGAAGACACATATTCTTTCCATGGCAGAAAATCCTGGAAGTAGTAGCCTTTCTTGTTCTCCCAAATGCCATGCCCAATTGCTAGGATAAAACACATGCTGCCTAAAAACAGGAAGATCTGAAAATGAAAAAAGAATTAACATTTCATCCAAGGCATGTGCTGCTTCAGATCTACCTTTTGGAGATTTATCTCTCAACAAACTTCTCTCTGTTCTTGGAGGTCAGGGGGACCCTACAGGTCATAGGCTCTAACCAGTACTACACAGGACAGAAAAAAAGCTCAGCAGGAACCATCCTTGGGATTTTGAAGGGAAATAAAAGTAACTAAACTATATTAAATACTAATTAAGTATCAGGAACCGTGCTAAGTACTTTACATATATTATTTAATTTAATATTTATAAAACCTCTTTTTTAGTAATAGATGAGGAACTTGATATTAAGAGTAGAAAAGTATTTTTCCTCAAGTCACTTCACTGCAAACTAGCCCAGAACCCAATGTGAGGCTCAATCTCATGACCCTGAGATCATGACCTGAGCCAAAACCGAGAGTCAGCTGCTTAACTGATTGTACCATCCAGGTGCCCCTAAAGATGATACCTTCTTACCAAAGATTATGGTTCCAAATTATCTCAACCTGCCATCAGGTTGAGAGAGAAAAGGGCATAGAGGAACAAGGAAGCAAAAAAGACAAATTTGAGAATGATGTTTAGAAAGGAAGTTTGGGAAGAGGAGATAATCTTCCTGAACACATTTTACGAGGCCAGCATTACCCTGGTACCAAAGCCAGACAAGGACACTACAAGAGAAGAAAACAATAAGCCGATATCCTTGATGAATATAGATGCAAATCTTCTCAACAAAATGCTAGCATACCAAATTCAACAACACATTTAAAGGATCAAACACTGTGATCAGTTGGGATTTAGACACTAATGAAAGAAAGTGAAGACACAAATAAATGGAAAGATAGTCTATGTTCATGGATTGGAACAATAAGCATTGTTAAATGTCTATACTACCCAAAGCTATCTGTAGAGTCAATGTAATCCCTATCAAGATTCCAATGGCATTTTTTCCCCCTCAGAAATAGAAAAAATAATCCTAAAATTTCTATGGAACCCTAAAAAACCGTGAATAGCCAAAGTAATCTTGAGAAAGAAAACAAAGCTGGATGCATCACATGTCCTCATTTCAAACTATATTACAAAGCTATACTAATCAAAACACAATGGGTGGCTCAGTAGGTTAAACAGCTAATTTTGGCTTGGGTCATGATCCCAGCGTCCTGGGATCGAGCCCCACATGGGGCCCCTTGCTCAGTGGGAAGCCTGCTTCTCCACTGCCTACCGCTCCCTCTTCTTGTGCTTGCTCTCCACCCACCCCACTGTGTCAAAGAAATAAAATCTTAAAACAAAAAACAAAAACAACAGTATGATACTGGCATAAACACAGACATATACACCAACGGAACAGAATCAAGAGTCCAGAAATAAACCCATGCACATAAGGCCAACTGATACTGGACAAGGGAGGCAAGAATACTCAATGGAGAAAAGACAGACTCTTTTAAATGGTGTTGGAAAAACTAGACAATTATATGCAAAAGAATGAAACTGGATCCCTATCTTATATCTCTCACAAAAATTTACTCAAAATGGATTAAAGACTTAAATGTAAGACCTGAAACCATAAAATTCCTAGGAAAAAAAACAGAGAAGAAGCTCTCTGACAGCAGTCTGGCAATGATTTTATGGACCAAAAAGCACAAGCAACAAAAGCAAAAATAAATAAGTGGGATTACATCAAAATAAAGTCTTCTGCACAACAAAAGAAATGATTAACAAATAAAAAGGCAATCTATGGAGTGAAAGAAGATATTTGCAAATCATATATCTGATAAGAGGTTAATATCCAAAATACATATGGAAGTCATGCAATGCAATAGCAAATAGCAAAAAAGCAGTAATTCGATTAAATAAAGGGCAAAGGACCTAAATAGATATTAGGTTTCTTTTTTTAATTAAAATTTCTTTTAAGATTTTATTTATTTATTTGAGAGAAAGAGAGTATGCACACACAAGTGGGGGGGGGAGGAGCAGACGGAGAGGGAGAAGCAGACTTCCCACTGAGCAGAGAGTTGGACATGGGGCTCGATCCCAGGACCCTGAGATCATGACCTGAGCTGAAGGTACCCGCTTAACCGACTGAGCCATCCAGGTGCCCCAATAATAGGTTTCAAATATTTATTTCATATTTAGATTTCAAATGCCCAAAAGGTATGTGAAAAGATACTCAACATCACTAATTATCAGGGAAATGCAAATCAAAACCACAATGAGATGTCACCTTAGAAAGGCTATAATCAAAGAATGTTAGAATGGCTGTAATAAAAACAAACAAACAAATAAACAAGAGATAACATGTACTAGGGGGGATGTACACTGTTGATGGGAATGTAAATTGGTACCGTCACTATGAAAACAGTACAGATGCTCCTGAGAAAATTAAAACTAGAACTACCATATGATCTAGTAATTATACTTCTGAGTATATATCCAAAGGAAATTAAATCACTATCTTGAGGAGTTATCTGTACCCCATGTTCGCTGTGCCATTATTTATAAAAGCCAAGACATGGAAATCACCTACGTGTCTACTGACAGATGAATGGATAAAGAAAATGTGATACACACACACACACACACACACACACACACACACACACTGGAATATTAGTCAGCCATAAAAAAGAAGAAAATTCTGCTATTTGTGACAACATGGACGAACCATGACGGCATTATGCTAAGTGAAGTAAGTCAGAGAAAGACAAATACTGTGATACACTATATGTGGAATTTAAAACAAAAACAAAGTCCCATAAAAACAGACAGCAGATTGGTGGTTGCCAGGGGCCAAAGGGTAGGTGAGGAGGAGCGGGGTGAAGGTGGTCAAAGAGTACAAAGTTCCAGTTATAAGATATTTAAGTTCTGGAGATGTAATGAGCATGGTGACTAGGCCTAGTAATCTTGTATTGTATATTTGAAAGTCGCTGAGAGAGTAGATCTTAAAAGTTCTTACCACCAAACTAACAAACAAAAGAATTGGAACTCTGTGAGGTGATGGATGTGTTAACTATCCTTATTGTGGTAATCACTTCATTTTATATTTAACATATGCATATATCAAATCACTGTACAGTACACCTTAAACTTATACAATGTTATATGTCAATTACATATTAAAGATGAAAAAAATAAAAAAATTTTATATGAACGGAATCAAAAATGTTCTTTTTTTGACAGCTTCTTTTGCTCAGCATAATTATTTTGGGATTCATTTATGTTTTTGCATCTACCGGCAGTTCATTTATTTTTATCGCTGAGTAGTATTCTATTGTATGGATACTGCACAATTTGTTTACTAATTTGTTGGACATTTGAGTTTTTCCAGTTTATGGCTATTGCAAACAGCTGTGCCAAACACATGTATACAAGATTTTGCATAGATATATGCTTTCATTTCCTTAGTAAATATCTAGAAGTGGAATCGCTAGATCCTACAGTAAATTTATATTTAACTTTTTAGGAAACTGCCAAATGCTTTCCAAAGTGGTTGTATAATTTTACGTTCCACTTACATTAGATGCCCACGTATCTTTAGAGCAGACATATATGATGTTACTGTTGAACCATTTCTAAGTCTATTCAATGGTCTTCATACTGTGCCCTCTGTCACAAAGGGTAACTAGCTCAAAGTAACACATTCCCACTGCTAGATGACTGGAGTTCTCATCTTTGAGTCACTGATGGGAAAAGTGTTTTTTTGTTTTTTTTTTAAAGATTTTATTTATTTATTTGTCAGAGAGAGAGAGCGAGCGAGAGAGCACGAGCACAAGCAGGTGGAGTGGCAGGCAGAGCAGGCAGAGGGAGAAGCAGGCTCCCTGCCGAGCAAGGAGCCCGATGTGGGACTTGATCCCAGGACCCTGGGATCATGACCTGAGCCGAAGGCAGCCGCTTAACTGACTGAACCACCCAGGCGTCCCAAAGTGTTTGTTTTTGATGGGAAAGTCTTTGAAGACAAGAGTATAAAAGGCAGAAGGAGTAGGTCTAACTGGGACCATTCTCATAAAATGAGATTTTAAAAAACTTTTTATTATGAAAAATTTCAAACACATATTAAGTTGTATAAATAGTATAATGAATCCCTATGTACCCATCACTCTGTCAACAACTATCAATTCATTACCAGTCTTATTTCATCTAAACTTCCTCTTCTCCTTTTAAGCAAATTTCTCACATTATATAACTTTATCTGTAAACTGTTTAATAAATACCTTTAAAGGATATTATTTAAACACATAACCACAATACTTTTATCACTTAAAAATTAAAAATAAATCCTTAGTATCATTCAATATTTGAGATTTGAGTGTTGAGTGAGTAATGGGATGGGGAGAACCAAACAGAGGAAGATTGAGAAAAAACAGTAAAACCTGCTTTTATTTCTAGCCAAATGCAGATTCATACTGAGCAGCTGAGCTTTTTGTGATGGTCTCTCTGGGGCCATAAGACCCTTTCTTCTCAATCTTATTCCTATTTCTTTATCCTTTTCAATGAGCCATCTGAACACGAGGCTATATCCTCATTATTCGGATCAAACTTCAGTGATGAATTGTATTGGTCCCGCCTTCCTTTTTGGATAATCTGTGTGGCCAGCATTAAATTTGGGCCCATATTCTTCTACCAGCCACTTTTCCAGGAACTATTTCATCAGCTCCATTGGGAAAGAATGGGGAAGGTAAAAGAATAAATTATTATTTATAAATGGAGATTTATTTATAATTTATTTACTTGTTATAAATTATTAAAATAATTTCTTTCAAAGCTGTGGGAAAATATTACAGGGGAACTTCAACCTGCTCCATCTCTGTTGCCTGGATAACTGAGAATTACCCATGATTTCCAGTGATGTGTCCTGCCTCTACTGTGAGACCATGAGTCCCCGGGGACCAATTTCTGCTCAGATTAAGCCACCAGAAAGGAAAACTATCTCTATCAGACCAAATCCCCTAGGGCAGAGCTTCCCCCTCAGTGTGGGGCCTGTAGGGGCAGGACACAGTCTTCTCTTTCTTCATTCCCAGAACTTTTCCGGCCATCCCAAGGCTTTCTAAACCCTTGCAGATGTTCTATGTCTCTTATTGTGATGGAGTTTATTGGTATGTCGTCTCTAAAGCTTCACCTTGCTTCTTTTCTACAGTAAGAAACAAATAAGCAATTGGTTGTGGCTACAAACCCCCAGGTTGCTTGTTTATTATCAGAGCCAGTCAGATCCAAGAAGAGCAGACAGCCTTCCATTTTGCAAAAAGTGGTACCAGCAAACAAAGAGATACTCAATTTTGTCACTGTTGACAAAACTAACAGAGAACTACTAAGGCTGTCACTGTCACAGGGGAGCTCCCAGGTTTCATAGGCAGCTGTAAACAGAAAGTACTCCTTGGTCCTTTGACCTTCACATCTTCACTTTACATTATTCCTTACCCCCAAAATACATCCTAGATTTCTGGCACCACTCAAATTTCAAACACGCTGCTTCTTTACCCAACAGACACACTCTTACTTAATAGATCGGGGTTCAGAAAGCATTGTCACTGTGAGCTCTGGTCATTGGGGAGAGAGAGGGTATCAAACTCCAGCTCAGTTATGGGCTCATTGCGAAGCAGCTTTGCTAAACATGCTTCTTGTATCTGCAAGATTTTCACCTAAGAAACATTTCCAGAAATGCAGAGAAATGAAGTGTTTAAACCAGGTAAGATAGGGGCGCCTGGGTGGCTCAGTGGGTTAAGCCTCTGCCTTCGGCTCGGGTCATGATCTCAGGGTCCTGGGATCGAGCCCCGCATCGGGCTCTCTGCTCAGCGGGGAGCCTGCTTCCCCCTCTCTCTCTGCCTGCCTCTCTGCCTACTTGTGATCTCTCTCTGTCAAATAAATAAATAAAATCTTTAAAAAAAAACAAAAACAAAAAAAAAACCAGGTAAGATATGTGCTGCAGCTTCAAGAAATGAGAGTGTATTACATGTAATTACATTAACAATGTCCTGGCAATAAATACCATATAAACAAAACTACAGCGCTGATAAGAACCTAGCTAATTCAAGAACATTTCCCCATCTAGTAACCATTCAAAAGATATTTCCTGAGCATTATTTTGTGCAAGGCACTTCCAAGAATATAGAGATGTATATGACCTAATTTCTACCTTAGAGGTTCATAATTTGGTAGCTCAGATATTCATTCATTTTTTTCACAAACTCAACAAATAATAGTAAAGCTCTGTTATGTGTCAGGCATAGTTCTACAGACTGAAGATAAAGTGGTTAAAAAAAAAAAAAAGGCAGTGTCTTTACTCACAAAGAGTTTACACTGCTGTGGAGATAGGTGACCAAGAGGTAAGAAAAAAAAAATACAATTTAACTACTGCTAAGTGCTGTGATGAAAATAACACAGGTTAACAGAATAAAGAAGGTCTTGGTGGGAGTGGCTACTTTAGACAGAAAAGAGGCTTCTTTGAAAAGGTGGCATTGAACGATGAACAAGAAGCAAGCCATGCAAAGACCTGGGGCAGGCCTTGACAGCAAGGGTAAAGTCTTAAGATATTAACAAGTTTGCTTTTCACTTGATTTGTAGTTTTCCTGGGTATAGATTTCTAGGTCAAAATAACTTTCACTAAGAACTTTGAAGGGATGACCCTACTAATTTCTAGGACCCAGTTGTGTGGGTAAGAAATCTGGTACCAACCTAATTCTCAATTTTTTGGTTGATATCTTATTCTTATCCTTGTGAAAATTTTGAGGGACTTCTCTATACCCCTGAAGCTCTAAAATTCATGGTGCTTACAGGACGCTTTAGATCTGAAACTCATATCCTTTTTGAATTCTAGAAAATATTCTTTTATTATTTCTTGACAATGTCGTCCCCTCCATTTTCTCTTCCTGATACTCCTGGTAGATGAATTTGGGGGCTACTGGTTTGGTTCTCTATTAAAAAGAAGTATTTATCGCATATATTTTATCTCTTTATCTTTTTATTAGAGAGTTCTTTGACTCTTTATTTCAGCTCTTTTATTGGCTTTTTAAATTTCAGCTATTTTTACTTCCCGAAATTCTTTTCTATTGCTCTTAGATTGCTTTTTTCTTCTTCCATTTTTAGCAACCCTATTCTTACTTTATCTATGCAATTGTGTCTTCCAAGAATAGTAATAAGAATTTTTGGAAGTTCTTTTCTTTTCTCTTCCCTGAATTGTGTCTTTTCCAGGGTCAGTTATTCTATTTGTTCATCCTCGTCCTCCTCTTTTGTGTTTCTGGTTTCCCTCTAGTCCACTTAAAAATATGAGTAAAAGAGTAGTTTAATCATTATAGGTTGGTTTGGTTTCCTTTGGTTAATTTTGTTTCCCCAGTAGGCCACTCTCCTGAATGAGAACATGGAAGCATGTGTTCTGTGTAGGTAGGCAGTATGTGTTATTTGACGGGGCTCACCTTCAGGTGCACAAGGAGCATGCAAGCACATTTGAGCCCCATAACTAACAACTAACTAACTAACTAACTACATGAGTTACGCTATTTATTTATTTGAGAAAGAGAGTGTGTGTGCATGCGTTGGGGAGGAGCAAAGGGAGAGAGAGAGAGAATCCCAAGCAGACTCCCTGTTAAGTGCAGAGCCTGATGTGGAGCTGGAGGAGCCTGATGCAGGGCTTGATCCCAGGACCCACAAGATCATGACCTGAGCCAAAATCACAACCAACTGAGCCACCCAGGCGCCCTGCCCTTGAATTTAAAATAAAATGGGCTTTATTCTGAAGTGATGAAACCCACATTAGAAGCCCTAGCCCTCTGAGAAAGGTTGTTAAATTTCCTTAGAAAACAGTTCTCTTGTCTGAGACTGGAAGGCAAATACATTCGTTATTGCTGTATGCATGCTATAGGGGTGGCAGGGTGGTACGGAGGGCCAATTGTTGCCCGTGTTGTTTTATGGGCAGTTTTTAAATTAATTATCCCAATCATTATCCCACCTACCATTTCTGTTCTCCATACCTGCTGATGCTAGCTTGGAGCTATTACTGAGCTCTATCAAGAAGAATGCATTTGCACTGAAGCTTTCACTACTCTGGTTTATCTATCAATATCATCAGTCTACTTTCTGCCTTCCAAAAACTCATCAACATCTTGGGTCTGCTGATGGTTCATCCTCTGTTAGGGCTGTTAGGTATTTATTTCCTGTTTGTACTTCTTTACAGTCATTTCATTAAGCTTCTCAATGTTCTTCTTAAACTGGATGCCCAAAAGTGAACACAGTACCCCAGATAATATTTCATACTTTCTGAAGGAAAGATGGCATGAATGACCATGGAAATATAGAAATTTATAGCAACTACTCTGCCAGCTTAGCTGCCCCCAGCATTTGTACTGATTATTCTCTGTTGACTCTGTCTTGTGAGAACCTGAGCAGAGAACTACATTCTCTCTCTGGAGACCCTCACTGCAGGTACCTCAATGCTCCTCCTCTAATCTGCACTGGAGTTCTCTAGGCTTGCTATGCAGCTATCTTCCTAGGACTCCCTTTCACTTGTCCCCATGTTTTCTGGCTTCTATAATTGTTTTTCTTAGTTTACTTTCTTGTTTTGCCTAAGTAAACATACAAGGAGCTTCCTAAGAGGAGAGACATGAATAAATTTTTTTGAGGCTTTACAATACGGATATTTCTTTATACTTGAATTTTATCAATAGTTTCCCTAGATTTAGAATTATAGGCTACAAATAATTTTCTTACACACCTTTGAAGGCCTTGAGATTTATCTTCTGCTGTTGCTGTTGAGAAGGTTAATGCTATTCTGATTTTTGATCCTGGTATATGACCGTTTATTCTTCTCTGGAAGCTTGTGGGGTTTTCTTTTTAGTTTTTAAATTTCTTCATATGTGGTCAATCTGCCTTTTAAACAGGACTTGTCATGTGTTTTAATTTTGTCCCCCCAGGGAGACAGCAAGTATAGCAGAAAGAGCATTGATTCTTAAAAGTTATGCCTAGATGGGTAGATGTGATAATTAAATAAAATGATATATGTAAAGCATGTGACACATATTGATGCCCTGCCCCCTTTATACACTTGGGGGCTGTACCCAGATCTTTTACTACAACTTTATGATTCTCACATCTGGTACATCTGGGCATATAATAGATTCTCAATAAATATGAATTGATGAGTCATTGCTATTATTTTTATGGGATTTATTGTTTATTATTTATTATATGGACATTATTATTATAATGTCTTTGCCATTATTTTTTGTGGGATTTTATTTATGATATTTATCTTTACTATGTCTTAATTTGCATATTTGTCAAATGAGGGTATACTTCTTGTTTATTGTCATGGATGTAGTGAGGCTCCAGTAAGTGAATGATGAATATTCTAAAAAGTTAAAATCCCTCTAACAGATGTCAAGTATTGTCACTGATCTTCAGATAGGTAAATAAGTAGGTGAACCTTCCTGGGCATATGGGAGACATCTTGTTTTGGAAATAAGCCTAGGCTAAATGACCTAACTTAGTGCCTAATGATACACGTTCCCAATACTGTCAGAGGCATATTTACCTATGTCACCTTCCTGAATTCTCAAATGTGATTGTCTTCCTCATTAAGAAACCAAGAAATGTCATTTTGCTTCAATTGCTGAAAGCTATGCAGACAGTAGCAGAAATAGAAAGAGTGGATACTAGCTTCTGGTCTCAAAGCTGAAAGAACTTTCCTAATTTTCTAAAACCCCATTTACTAAATCCAGAGGATTTAGGAAAAGAATGGTGATATTTCTATAATTAATAAGGGAGAAGAGGCAGTTCATAATTCAGATATTAATGAGAGATATACAGAAAGAAAAGACATTTTTGAATTTTTGGTCTAAGCAATAAAGTAAAAATAAAAATGAAAAGTCATTGAATTAAGTATAGGCACCACTGAAACTGCTGTTATGCACAAGTCTATATCTAACAAGAATGAAGGTAACCTGTATAGGATAGCATAGAAATAAATCCTCAGTTTAAACTTCTGTTACCAAAAAAAAAAATAAATAAATAAATAAAAAATAAACTTCTGTTACCAAAGCTATTATTGTCTATGGAGTGCATTTCAAATTTCATTTCTTAGCAGCAGAATCTCTATTTTCCAACTGAAATCTTACAGAACAGACAAATGTCAAGCTGCTCTTTTGGAATTAACAACATTAGAATGAGGGGGCCAGAACAAAACTCACTTGATCTTTTCTATCCCCCCTAGGGCAGACCTTAGACTCCTGTAAGGAAACAGTTTGAAAATCATCCAGTTTAAGTAAGGTGTTCTATTAGTCTAAGTAAAGTTTTCTTTAAGTGCTCGCGAGTAAAACACGCTATGAGGAGATACAAATGTGTCCATTTCTAAAGCAGGGTCCTTGATCCATCCCAGTATCACTAATCAGAACACGAAATCTTAAACAAATTGTGACTGTCGTCTACAACAGAGGTATAAACTAGAGAGAGATTCCCTTGTCAATCAGCTCTGTTCTTCTCTGCTTCTGGCATTAGTAAATAGCATACCAAAACTGCTTGAGTTTCTCAAACAACTAAAATCTAAGTTGGAAATGCCAGCTACTGCCACAGAAGGAAGAAAAGCACGTCCATTTGTAAAGAAGCAAAAAAAAAAATGTCTTTAACTTACCCAGAGCACAAGGACATTCAAGAGATGGTCCATGTGTGTCCGCTTAAAGGTAGACTTTCCACAGTTCTGCATTAATTTGGTGTCTGGTCCTAAATGAAACAGGGAGACCAGCTCTTAGAATCATTGAATATACTCAGAGGATTGAAAATGGATTGAAATATACATTTATGATCACCTAATCAAACCTCTCGCCAATGGGACTAGAGTTGGGTATTACTGACCAGAAATACGGCTGCACAGAAAATGTAAGAGGTTTAGAAGAAAGTATTTCTTCTAAAGCAGCGATTTCTCTGGTTTTTACCACCTGATTGTTATTCTTACATGTACTCTAATGAAGGAATTTCATTAATGTTTATACATGAGGGAGCTGGAACGTCCCTGATAATGTGGGCAGACAGTGAGAATACAGAGCATAAGCTATACTGTTCTTTCCTTCTAAGGCATTTCATGAAGGGCCTGAAGTCATGAGAAGTTTGTCTCAGAGCGTGGAAGCTACAAGGGATAGGATCTTCCAAAGGTCCTTAGAAAAAAATGACCCTACCTCATATTTCAAGAAGGATGTGGGGATCATGGTAGAACCTGGGCATCATGTAGCAGGAACAGCAACTAAATTCTGCACTGAATACTTCAAGATGATCTTAAGTGGTATCAGTTCTCTTCTGCTGTAAGTTTCCCAAAGCCCCAAGAGACTTTTCGCTAACATTTAAACCAAGAGTCAGAGAGAAACCTTAGCTAAATTTGTGCTGGTTGGCGACCTCAGTACCATTGCTTTAGAGAGAAACCCTTTGCTGAAAAATGAGCTTTTTCTGAATGGCAATGTGTAGGAGTAGCTGCTGAAGTACACTGAAGAAAATAAGTGTACTTCAAATCTTTTGAGTTTGGGATTAGTCTAGAAGCTGTCACTACAACTCAAGATCTAATGAAAAAATTTCCACCAAGGCCTCCCTAGACTCTTTTTGGTTTTTTTAAAGATTTTATTTATTTTGGGGTGCCTGGGTGGCTCAGTGGGTTAAAGCCTCTGCCTTAGGCTCAGGTCATGATCTCAGGGTCCTGGGATTGAGCCCTGCATCAGGCTCTCTGCTCAGCGGGTAGCCTGCTTCCCCCTCTCTCTCCGCCTGCCTCTCTGCCTATTTGTGCTCTCTCTCTCTCAATCTCTTTGTCAAATAAATAAATAAAATCTTTAAAAAATATATCTTTAAAAAAAAGATTTTATTTATTTATTTGACAGAGAGATTTAGAGAGTGCACAAGTAGGCAGAGCAGCAGACAGAGTGAGAGGGAGAAGCAGGCTCTCTGCTGAGCAGGGCCCAATGCGGGGCTCGATCCCAGGACCCTGGGATCGACGACCTGAGCTGAAGGCAGACGCTTAACCACTGAGCCACCCAGGTGCCCCCCTCCCTAGACTCTTAAGCTTCTCTCTAGGGCTTGGATCTCATTATTTTCCATAGAAGTGAGGCACCTAAGATCCCCCTGTCTAGGGGTGAATTCTTTAGAAGGGGAGCTCTGAGTTGAATTATATTCACCATGGTAAATCTTCCTTGATGCTTTCTTCAGTGTTCCCATCCTCTTACTATGGTGGTTGTCATCAGTGCCCATTGTCACCAATGCCCATCATCCCTAAGGGCACAGGGTGGCACAGAAGCTTCCTCCATCTTCCCAAACACATCATAACGCTCCCCCCCCCCAAAAAAAACCTTACTAGGCATCAGGGATTATGGTTCTAAATGACATCTGAGGAGAAGCCACTGCTAATGACTCACATGTTCCTTTTCTGTGGCATGAATCCCTCACATTTTATATTCTTCTCTATAGTGAGGACTGTGTGTATTCCCTCCTGGGAGTAATCCACATATATACACTCTCTTTTCATATGTCCCTCTCTCACATATTAATTCCATGTGTACTCTTTCTATATGTATACCTTATCCTGTGTCCAGATATAATTAGAAAGACACATAAGTGCCTTGTGGTCTTAGAGCACAAAGACTTCTTTTAAAAAAGCAGAGCTGATAATGTTGACAGCTCATTGCTTGAGGGGGGGGAATGTCTTTTTTTTTTTTTCTTTTTCTAAGAAGAAAGGTTTTTCTTAAATCTTCCATCCATTCAGACATGAACAGACATTTCTGCAAAGAGGACATCCAAATGGCCAACAGACACATGAAAA